>CM069442.1:95301599-95414171 GCA_035610835.1 Ophiura sarsii | reverse complement strand
CAATTTACATGTAGACGTCCGTATACCTATTTTGTTAGTGTGTTCTAAATCGCGTGACATGGAGCTCCGCAAGAATATAACGGATATCAAATGCAGCGCCCACTAGCGACCAGCTGAACAATAGGAATCGAACCACAGCTAAACGATCAATGGTCGCTTGCTCTGATGTCAATTGTCTAAAGCTAACTATTGGGTTCCACTATATTAGAAAATTGACATATCAAAATTGATGTTTATTGGTATGGATGTATTGAGTATTAGTCAAACCTCTATTATAAATGAGATGAGAGCCAAATGCCATTCCCCTGCAACATAGCAGATCGATACAGATGAGTGAAAATAAACGTGTCGCAAAAAAATCAAAAATTCAACAAAAATGTAAATGTTTGCAACTTTCATTTACAGATTTCTCTGTAATATGTGCAGTAAAGAGAATGATTTCGTTTATAAGACTTATTTATACATCAAGGAATATTTTGATAGCTTACTTATTGAAATTGATTCAATAAATCGACTAATATCGATACACCCGTAAGTCCCAAAATATAAATAATTTAGTTGTCCTCGGTCAGCCCTTATATTTGGTCATCTCTAAAACATTTTTTAGTGAATTCACACGCTCATCATAGGCCGGTGAACAATGATGTCAATAAAGAAACAAAATACAAAAAAAAAAGAATTTCAACACATTTCCCAATCGACACTCTGCCCATCAACGGATAATCGGCATTTGAGCTCACGTCATCTTAGCATAATCACACGCTACTACACATGAATGCCTTATTGCACACTGGTCTATGAGCGTGTTTCTGTTGAGGAAGAAACCGCTAATAAACGCTAAGTTTTCCCAGTAGAAAAAGGCAGAACCCGGCAATAATCAGTATTTATGGTAATCCCAAAAACCTCGCAAAAATCGGCAAAAATCGGCAATAAACCAAATAGGAACAGAAATTCTTAGCGGTTTGCGCCGTGAACCGTGTCACACTGGGTTATACACATTATTGTGAAGCAATCTTTTTCAGGTGCGGTGGCATTGTTTGGTATTACAAAAGGTCAAATGTCGTTGCCCATCGACTAGGATCGATAAACTTAGCGGTAACTTTTCGCGAGTAGAAACAGGGGGAATTAAAAACTGACCGATTGAAACTTAACGTTTATTAGCGTTTACTTTTTGCAGTGTCCCAGCAGAAACACGCTCTTAAAAGGAATTCCGAGTTGCTGTTTGCTTGAGAAATCCAACGTCTTCAAAGTCTCCAGAACGTGGCAGCAAGACTTGTGACGCTCACAAAGCGAAACACCCACATCACCCCAACTCTTCACGAATTACACTGGCTACCGGTGCGTGAACGTATCACATAGTATCTGCTTATTGTCTTCAAGTGCATCCACGGTACTGCTCCTGCATATCTTTGCGAACTGATCTCGCTTTATCGTCCCAAACGCACTCTCCGTTCAGCCACGATAACTCTTCTTGAAAGCTCAACACCACCAAGAACTGTTACATAGGGCGCCAGATCTTTCGCCATTGCTGCACCATTACTATAGAATGAGCTACCAGAGGAAATTAGGCGTCTGCAGACATTGAATAGCTTCAAGTCAGCCCTGAAACCATTTTTATTTAAACAATACTACGGCTAACATTAAATTCTCATGTGCCACTTTTAAGACTGTTATTTTTATTACTTCGCTGGTCGTATTTTTAACGCTGTATATATTTTAAATGTACACTATTGACATTTGTATACCTTCATTATATTTCTTTTTACGTCTTATTGCGACTCGTTTATTTTAAATCGAATTTCCCAAATTGGCAAATGAAGATTGGATATGTTACAATATCTACTAATAATTTAATCACGATTAGATTTTCTAAACTGCCACCCAAAGCCACCGTAATTTAATGTCGTTATTTTAATACGCAATTTTGGTATACCACAGTTGATATAAATTAAATCAACTAGTTTTTCTCCAGAAACATCATGTATAAATTGCAAATAATACGTAGATATAACCCTATAAATCAAGAACAACAACGCATTGTCAATTTTCATACTCTATGTCATGTATGTGGTAAAGTAAACTGCTCACAAAAAGTATCGAAACACTTAGAAATGATCCAATATATAACGGCTCGAAAGGGTATGCATTAATCGAAGCAAATAACCAAGTGCATAATTTTGTTCTGCGTATTTTGACACCTCGATCGATGAGATACGATGTTGCGGAGCGGAGTTATTGTCATTTCAATGGTCGTGGGTCCAGTTTCAAAAGTGACAATCATCCTATAGAAAGAGGTTTGCATTACTGTTTAGAATGATCAGATTCGTGATTTTCAATAGGGATGAGTGTCACTTTTGAAACTGGACCCACGATCATTGAAATTACAATAACTCCGCTCCGCAACATCGTATCTCAACGATCGAGGTGTCAAAATACGCAGAACAAAATTATGCACTTGGTTATTTGCTTCGATTAATGCATACCCTTTCGAGCCGTTATGTATTGGATCATTTCTAAGTGTTTCGATACTTTTTGTGAGCAGTTTTAACATTCCTCCGAAAGTAGATCGGTAAGAGAATTAGTAATTAGCGCCCCCACTGCATCAAAGCAAATATGATTTGCCCTTCCGACTACAGAGGGCGACATTCCTAGATAAGTAAATTGCTACAACTCTTTATTGTGGTGAACCACAGATCTTGATATACAAAGTGGAAGTTGAAATAAAGCAACATTTTCTAAACGTTTCTTAGTTTCCCTTTTTATCATTATACTTGATTCATCCAAAGTGGACATGAATTTCAGGCTATTCAAATTCAGTAGTACATTATTTTTTCAGGGACGGCATAGCATCGATTTTTATAATCAACATAGTTTGCGTCATTGGTTTATTCTTGACAAGGACACTAAACATGCTAAACACTCGGCCGAGTGCACCAATGACGGGTAACTTAATAGGAGGTAAACTAGTAGTTATGCTCTAACTGTAGCATAACTTACTAACGATGTAATTCTTAGAGCATAACTGGCGAATAACACCAGAATAGCAACTAGCGAGGTAAATATCCACATTAATCAGCATCGTCCCCTTACCAAATTAATTGGCGCATATGCCAAGTGTTAACCTATAGTTTAATGTAAAATTCTGACGTGATTAGTCCTCCGTAATATTAAAAGCGTGTCTTCACTCGCTAGGTCATAGGTGAGTGTAAATCATGAATCACGTGGAGTCGGCCCGCGATCCGGGAAAAAATGATGCCATTTTATGGCCAACAATTTCGAAGATTGTTTACCGCTTTTTCAAAAATAAGGACTATCATGACATTACAAACATATTTTGGGCGAGGGGCACATACAAACATTGCACCAAAAAGCACAATTTTAATGACAAACACAAGCACCCGATGGAAACAATTATAACACATCTCTTAACACAAATACTTCCGTGGCGTGGATACCTTGTCCTTCGCTTGTTAACCGCAGAACCCCGGTTCGATCCCCAGACCACGCACGGCACGATATATGCTTTTTTCTTCTTCTTCCACTCAAAATAATGTTGAAACTTGACTTTATCAGTTTTTAATTAATAAAAACAATAATAAGTTTATTTATTTAGTCATTATTTAAGATCCTTGGACAATTAGTACATTTTGGTTAAAATATGACCCAAAGTCGGTGCGATTAGTGTTTGAATGGGCAAAAGGAGTTGTGATCTAAATTTTGACTTTAAAAATCACCAAATTGCATGAATGGATTTTCAAAAATACAAAATCTTTCAGCTTATGAGGGGTCACATTCCACTTCAAATAGACACCACTGGGCATGCAAGCGCAATTATGCCCCAACTTACTCTTGGGTCTGGTCAGGTATAACATTTAGCGTAAATTACCCGCCAGTTACTAGCCTAGTAGCTTACCCCGCATTGGCGCTCTCAACATTTTGGGTTACGCCTCAGTTACTAGCGATGTAGCGATATTCTTCAGCTACCCGTCATTGGCGCACTCGGCCGATCATGTTGTCCGTGCTTTGATTTTATCTCGCTTGGATTATGCTAATAGCCTACTATATGGCCTCAAATCTCAAGATCTCCGCCGCCTTCAATCCATCCAAAACAAAGCAGCCAAACTCATTTTATCTGTTCCTAGACTAACTAATCTTGTACCATTAATGAACAAACTTCATTGGCTCCAAATTCAAAACCGGATACAATTCAAACTCTGCCTGCTCATCTATAAGTGCCTTAATAAATCTGCCCCGACCTATCTCATCAATGAAATTAGTTTAAAACCTGCTCTCTCCAGCGGTCCTGTTACCAGATCTGCCCAGGACAAAACCCTCCTTGTTATCCCTGCTTGCAAGAAATCCATTGGTGACCAAGCTTTTGCAGTTGCTGGACCTTCTATCTGGAACCGCCTGCCACAGAGTGTCCGTGAAGCCACATCTGTCAACCAGTTTAAGAAGTTGCTTAAGACTCACTTATTTTGAAATATTTCTCTGTGTCTCTCATTACTATATGCTGTATGCTGAATGTTGGATGATTTTTGTTTGTTTGTGGTTGTTCTGTTCTTTTGTGCGTTTAGATCTTTCATTGAATAAGCGCGTTATAAACTCTAGTATGTATGTATGTATGTTTAACATTACAGTTTTCTATTAGTCGCTCTGTTTGTATCTCTTTGTTTTATGTTCATAATCCGTGTTTGTTTCATTTGTTTGTTTGATATTGCTATGGTAACTAATCCTTTTTAGGTTAGAGAGCTTTTTACATGAATAGAAGGGCACAGGAAAACGCAAAAAGTGTACTTTTATAGGTCCCAGATTCTGGACTGTTACTAGTATCGTCCGAAACTGGTATACCAGTATCGTTCGATACTGTAACATAAAAATTACCAGTATCGGCCGATACTGGCACATATACAATGTTCCAGTATCGGGCGATACTAGGAAAAATCTCACTGGTATCAGGTGTACCAGTATCGCTCGATACTGGAACATAATACTGGTATACTAGTAGCCATTTTTGTGAATTTTTTCAAATTTATAAATATTTTAGACAACTGCACACCCTTAATTAGAAACTCATCCGACATATCAAATCTCCAATGTCATTCTGTCCTCCTTTTTCGTCATCTAATGATTCACCCCACCCCCCATTAGACATAATGGCCAGCAAACGTTACGACTAACCGGTAGGTTGCATAGTAACTATAGCATATTACACTACCCCGAGACATTTTGTGACACAACCTTTGCATAAAGTAATTATATTTTATTCACACTGCATATAAATGTATTTGACCCACATTTTAGCTCATAATATTACACGGTTCCAAGCAGCATTATATTTTTGTCCAAGGGAGTTATATGGATTTTTGAATGGATAGATGTACATGTGTGCATTGTATTTATAGTTAACAGGAAATAGTGTAACAAAATCTAACAGTTTGTGCGTTCTGTATTTTTGATACATTCGAGAAAAAAAGACAGGTATTATGAAGGTGGGAAAATTTAGCAGGGTCTAAGAATCAAGATCCTATATTGGAACTACGGATTATCCTGCATTTAAATGTCCTCCACCAACCCAACCACTTCGACAGAGTGTTACAAGCATGCTTGATGTGTGTTATTTATAATCGCTTCAACGGAATATAATCGAAATATGGAAGCAAATCATTTTCTGTTGATGTAAATTATTTTCAAATCTAATAAATTCCATTTCAACGTTTTATTACGAAAAATTACACGGATTGTTATTCCGTAAATCAGTCAATCATTAAACCACTGTTGCGAACATCTGACAATACCATACGGTATTACACCTCTGAAAACTTGTATTTAAGAAATTGGGTGGAAATAGGTGGGAAAAGCAATTATGCATGCAAGTTTATGATTGGAGACACAAGCAATGTTTTCCTTAAATTAATTTGATGCAATTACGTTATAGATGGAAAAAAGAAAACTTGTATTTCAAAATCGGGATGAAATAGGTGACATAGGCAATTATTCACACGTGTATGTCTGGTAACACAAGCAATGCTTTCCTTGAATTTAATTGAATTACGTCATAGAATAAATAAAGGAATACATCTTAAATTATTGTGGAATGGTGGCGCTACTACCGACCGCACGCAATTCCAGTCTTACAATTTGATTTCAAGTCGTCCGTTGCTTAGTAATAACTATTGCTGCACTAAGGTCGGTTGGAAAAGGATAAAATACATGAGTGCTGCATTCATTCACACGCTATTACGTACCCTAAACTAGCACATTACATAAAATACAGGAGTGCTGTATTCATTCACACGCTATAACGTACAATATAACTAGTACATTATACATGAATGCTGTATTCATTCACACGCTATTACGTACAATATAAATAGCACATTACATCAAATCCTTGAAGCTAATATTTCTCGTTCAATACAACCGTCGAAATGCCTAATATGCCTGTGCTACCAACTGATTTGTGGGACGAAGAACTGATCGTTGTGGAAGAAGTGTTTCCTACAACAAGATGGGATGACGCAACGTGGATTCTTACCAGTTCATTTATTATCTTCACTATGCAATCTGGTTTCGGTCTTCTTGAATCGGGTACTGCTTCACAGAAGAACGAAGCTCATATTATGGTTAAGAATGCTGTAGACGTTGTCATTGGTGGGTTATCCTACTGGATGTTCGGATATGGTCTATGCTTCGGAACTGATTCAGGATCTAATAAATTCGTCGGTGTTGGACAATTCTTTGTCGATACTCCATCGAACGAAACAGGAGATGAGCTAGGACATTTGTTTTCACATTTCTTCTTCCATGCATCATTTGCAACAACAGCAACTACTATAGTTAGCGGTTCAATGGTCGAGAGGGTTAAGATGGAGGCATATATAATATTTTCATTTGTAAACACCATTGTGTATAGTATACCTGCCCATTGGATCTGGTCGGAAGAAGGATGGCTCAATCAGATGGGTGTAGTTGATGTAGCCGGGGCTGGACCTGTTCATCTCGTTGGTGGTGTTACAGGATGGGTGGCTACAGTAATGCTTAAACCCAGATTCGGACGTTTTACGAGCGAACATTCTTCTCCAATGAGCTCTCCAACAAACGCTGTTTTTGGCATGTTTATGTTATGGTGAGTTCATGGTTAATATGATATTTTCTCGAATACGAATTTATAATAATGTATAGTATCTGTAAACCTGTTCAGATTATGACACATGCACGCACCACGGACGCATTGGTGCAATCTGAAATGTTATATTGACTCAACATGATCTGTTAGCGCTATATTCTAAAATTAGCAGTTGAAATAGCGACTCATTAATAATTGTTTAAACTATAACAGTATATACTAATATAGAGTAATAGTGAACCCCTATCGTTCCTGTCGTGACTGACAGCTCATGACCTCGCAGAGATACTGCGCCACATACAGGGTGAGTCAAAAAGACTGCAATAGTAGAAAGAAGCCATCTTGTTTTCAAAACCAAGTTGATGTTTGACTTTTTTCAAACGTTATAAGAATAACATATTTGTGATTGATTTCATGTGAAAAAATGAAGTGAATCGCATTTTCTTTTGCCTTTGGTGAACCTTTTTACCCATGCACCCATTTCACACGCTTGTCCACGAAACACCCAAAACATGCATAAAATTGCAAAATGCGTCTCTCATTAAAATGTGAACATTCACGTAAATTTGTGACGTGATTGGAATTTAATCCATCCTTTCTTGTTTACTTGGAAGATAAAATAATCAATTTGCATAACCCATGCTATGAATTGCTTATAATGTTCTAAATTTCAATAAAAATGAAATTATTCCAATTTGTTGTTGGCGGGATATTCAAATGTGAACATGAAATGTGTGCAATTTCAATTGAAAATCACTATGCTCGTGGACAAACAAGTAAATAGGGTTGTGCAGCAAGAAGGTTCACCAAAGACGAACGAAAAATGCGATTGACTTCATTTTTTCACATAAAGTAAGGAACAAATATATCATTCTTGCAACGATTTAAACTTCAACTTGGTTTTGAAACCAAGATGGCTTCTTATCACTATTGCAGTCTTTTTGACTCACCCTGTATGACGATTTTGTCGATGAACCTCAAACATACCGGTGGTCTCTATCTTGCTCATAAGGTTTCCTTACACATTTACCCATTTATCCAGTCTGTCTGTTAGACGTTCTTTCATTCCTTCTGTCAGACGCTTACGTTAACTTTCAACGAGCTTAATTATGTCTGTATTTGTTAGATGGGAAAAGAGGTTTCATTATATTGCATTTGCATGACAATAAAATGTAATGGCAATTGTGTATAGTTATCATGGGCTAATTAAGTCCTTAATTTTAAATTGAACGTATTGCTTCAATAGCAGTATGCAGTAACGTACCAACTCTAATAACATATGTCCAATATTTAACATTTTACAATGGTTTTTTTTTCTGGTGAAGGAGGGGGGATGGTTAACATTGGTGTTCAGCAAGGGCGTCCCCAGAGGGGGGGGTGTGGGGGGGGGGGTGTCACACCCCCCATTCATCAAATCTGTCGGCAAAATTATGGTGCTGTGGGCAAATCAAAGGAAGGAGGAAGAAAAGGGAGAAAGAAAAGGGAGAAAGGAAAAGGGAAAGAAAGAAAGAAAGAAAGAGAAAGGGAAAGGGAAAGGAAAGAGGAAAGAAAGAAAAAAGAAAGAAAGAAAAAAGAAAGAAAGAAAGAGAAAGGAAAGAGGAAAGAAAGAAAGGAAAAGGGGAAGAAAGAAAGAAAACCCTATAACAAATATCGTATGCGCAAATGATAATGTTGTGTCGGCATATATGTTATGTTAACACAAATCAAATAAAAAATGAACAAAGGCAATGTAGGCATATGAATTTGTAGGCACTGTGAACGAGCCCATTTTTATGAGGTTTTGTGTCGGCGCACATGAACAGCCTAAGCCCAAGCCTTTGTTTTGCTCATTGTCAAGACACGCAAACAAATTTTGTCGGAATAGTATAGGCCTAGGCTAGGCCTAAAGGGCAATGTGTGGGACCTGTATTGCTCTTTAATTATACTAACTAGGCCTATTTCATTGTCTTGTCGTTGTCAATGCAAACCCAAGTCAACAATGTCGCAAATGACCAATCATGTTGTCACTGTTGGCACATAGGTTACGAAATATTAAATAATTTGCCTATAATTATTTAAGTTGATGTAGGCCAATTGCTCTCATTGTACTGATTGTAGACTCTGCAAGCCCACTATCAGCCTATCGCAAAAGTAAGTCCAACTCCAACGTTTAGATGTCTATGCAAAGAGAGATCTTATAAGTAGACTCTGTCCTAACTTCGACTTGAACAATGCAAATTATCATTATAATTAAGACAATAAGCACAACTGTCGTTATTTGCGTGAGACCAGGATTTGTGTGTGCACCAGGGGCACAATCGATATCTCACGTAATGGTATAGGTCTATGTCGATGTCGGACATACAGGCTGTAGGCCTATCATGCCTATACTGAACATTTGACCATGTTTTGTTAGCATTATTCAACCAAAACAAGGCTTCAGGAAAGCGTTCCATGACCATTTTAGTTTAAAAACTGAAAATCTTTGTGCGCTTCGCGCGCATTCTTTCTACAGATTCCAACATTATAATGGATCTTGAACCAAACCAAATATTATATGGGGGACGTTAAAAACGTCATACTGGACCCTTTAAGTTTTAGAAATGCAAAATTTTGCGCGTATTAGTTTCAATGTTTTTTTAAAAATTATTATTTAAGCTAAATTTATAGTATCAGAAGGCTTCCAAACAGTTTTCAATGACCATTTTAGTTTAAAAACTGAAAAATTGTGTGCGCATTCTTTCTACAGGTTCCAACATTATAATGGATCTCGAACCAAACCAAATATGATATGGGTGACGTTAAAAACGTCATACTGGACCCTTTAAGTTTTAGGAATGCAAAATGTTGGGCGCTTCGCGCGTATTAGTTTCAATTTTTCATTATTTAAGCTTAATTTATAGTATCAGAAGGCTTCCAAACAGTTTTCAATGACCATTTTAGTTTAAAAACTGAAAAATTTTGCGCGCTCTGCGCGCATATTTTCTACAGGTTTTAACATTATAATGGCCCTCAAACAGTGGCGCAACCAGCGGGGGCAGGAGCCCCCCCTCCCACTTGGAACCCTTGCCCCCCCCCACCCCCGCTTGCACCCCCCAAATGAAATCAAGTACGGCTGTAAATGAAATTTACAAACAAAGTACACACTAAATCCCCCCAATAATGACATCGTGTCGGTTGAGATTGGCACTGTCGGTTCATTTGACGAAAGGAATCATGGAATTATGATGGTCAAAAGTACACATATGAAAAAATTTCGCGCGCTACGCGCGCATATTATGTCTTCCCAAAATGAAATATTCTTTGGTACACGCTTGTTTAGAGCCAAAATGTAGCTCAATCGTCCAAAAAATAGCTGTAAAGTCGAATCTCATGACTAATAAATTCTTAGGAGCCCCCCATTTCAAGTAACTGCCCCTTCTTGCCCCCCCCCCCAAATGAAAAAAGTCTAGTTACGCCACTGCCCTCAAACCCTACGACTTGGATCAGGACTTGATATGTGTAACTATAAATAACAAACCGTCAAAAACGTCATACTTGACAATTTAAGTGTTACAAATGCCAATATTTGCGCGCTTCAAGAAAGCTTCAGGACAGTTTTCCATGACCATTTTAGTTCAAAAACTGGAAAATTTTGCATGTTTTCTGCAGGTTTTTGCGCGCGTTGTATTAGTTTCAACGTTTCAATATTTAAGATAAACAAGATGGCTTGAGGTTGTGTGCCCCCTATCAAAATAGTCCTGGATACGCTCAAATTTGTGTCAACCCTACCCCCCCCCCCCCCCCCCCCCACATGTCTGAAAACTGAATGACGCCCCTGACCATACAGTCCATATTATTAAAATTATGCGTGTATGCGTGTATGAATTGCCGTCAATGGCTCTGTCGGCAATTGATGACCTTTACACCCCCCCAATGAAAAGGGTCTGGGGACGCCCTTGGTGTTCAGTATTGAGGGGTCAGATAATTGTTGAAGATTATAGGGTTTTGGGTATCAAAGATTGTATAATTCATTTATCCTAAACTTTTAATGTGTTTACATTATTTATTTATTGAGTTTATTTGAAATGTTAATGTATTTTCGTACATTTTTGGTAAAATTACCTATTTGTTTAATCAAAACTAGACATAAACTTGGAATAAAATAAGATAAATAATATTACACATCAGTTTTAGATACATCTTAAAACAACAACAAAATCACAAAAACAACCTTAAATCAGATAAGTATACAGCATTTTGTAATTGTTGTTGCTCATCATCATCGGTCGTCCTTGGACGGAATAGTGGAGGGGAGACATGTATAGAATACCGTAGATGGAAAAGAGTGAGAGAGGTCGTGAAGAGAAAATATAAAATATAAATATCCTTCTTAAAAACATTTTTAATGTTGTGCACAAAATGGAATAAATAAAAGTTTTTTTGCGAACATTCACATTAATGGAATATGAGAAACATGCAGCATGCGATTACAGCGACGTACACCACGTGTCCTGCAAGTTGAACGATTGCTGGGCATTGTAAGTAATATGTAAACTAAACCTGTCAGAAAAGGGGTCAAGATTAAAATAATTGCGTACAATTTTAAGAGAGTTGCCCAGATTTAATATAGTCCATTGGGATCCTATTACGACTTGAATGAAACATATTATGTAATGAGACACAGAATGAGGAGCTATATAGCGATCGAGGGATAAACAAATATTATACATACGTCGACTATAGGTTACAAATATTGGCAAAGTATTTCAACATATCTATGACCGCCCCTTTGACAGCTCTTGATTATATCTTATTTATAGGCCTGCATTACACATAAGCCTGCATAGGCTTAGATACATTTTACATACATTACGTTCATTTTGATAATGGTCTCCCATTGTACACTTAATTATACTCACACACAAATAACAAAATCAAGCACACAAATAACAAGCACAATTTATAATCAGTCCTATCTTTTCTGGAGCCAGAAACAATGGAGACATAAACCCACCTTGATGAAGATGATGAAGGCTATCAGATTACATTGGTTTTTATCGAAGGCCGATGGCCGAAAAGTTGTACGATAAATACTTTATTATCACTCAATATTATAGACAATATTTGTCACAATTGACATTGCCAAAACTCCTGTGAGGGATTGTCATAAAAGATGAATCAACTAAAATACACCGTGAGAAGACAAGATTAATTAAGAGCTGAAAAGGGAAATCTTACTTCTAGCGACCTCTATGCGACATTTGGTCCCTCGTGGTACTACTACTACCGAGTAGTCGTTTACGAAAGTGTATTTCCGAGGAAGTGTGGTCAATAATATCAAAACTGGTAAAAGATGATCCTCGGCTAAGTTTAGTTAAGAACAATAATAATAACACATTTATAGAGCGCTTTACTTTAGTGAGATCTTAACTCAAAGCGCTGTACAACAAATGAATGAAAGATTAGAGCAAAAATACAACAACGATCTTAAATCAACAAATATATACATACACAGAGTCAAATTCATATTTTAAACAAAAAACATGATAATTATATGAAATACAGTGTATGGCATTAAAACGCATTATGAAATGAAAGATCATGAACAAATACACAGCATTTAGATTTCTAAGTTAAATAAGTAGGTCTTAAGTCGCGACTTGAACTCCTGAACAGAACCTGCCTGGCTTGTGTCCATTGGGACAGTGTTCCATAATTTAGGGCCCGCGATGGAGAAAGCTCTATCACCGAAAGACTTCATTTTATTTTTGGAACAACAAGAATTTCACGAGAGCCAGAGCGAAGGTTAGCCGTGGGAATATAAGGTTACAGCAATTCAGACACATACCTTGGACCAGCATTATTAAGTGATTTGTACACGATGAGTAGGAGCTTGAACACGATTCTTTTCTTGATAGAAAGCCAGTGGAGATATCTGATGACGTGACTTATATGGTCACGTCTCTTTGTGCCTAGCCTGTAACTAATCTTGCGGCCGAGTTTTGAACACGTTGTAATTTAGATATAAGTGTATCAGGAAGTCCGTTATTAGGAAATGTTGACCTCAGGCATATCTTACCCCACCCCCATTCTTCTATCCCCTCACCCCTAAAACAGGTATGTTACAGAATGTACGAATGCCAAGCCTAAACAGAAAGTAATAATAATTATAATACTGCTAATTTATTCAAATATTCACAAAATTTGCATAATTTGTACGACGGGCTGTCTTTAGTCACTGTTAGAGACAGCCCGTCGTACAAATTATGCAAATTTTGTGAATATTTGAATAAATTAGCAGTATTATAATTATTATTACTTTCTGTTTAGGCTTGGCATTCGTACATTCTGTAACATACCTGTTTTAGGATTTAAAATTTGCATAATTTGTACGACGGGCTGTCTTTAGTCACTGTTAGAGACAGCCCGTCGTACAAATTATGCAAATTTTGTGAATATTTGAATAAATTAGCAGTATTATAATTATTATTACTTTCTGTTTAGGCTTGGCATTCGTACATTCTGTAACATACCTGTTTTAGGGGTGAGGGGATAGAAGAATGGGGGTGGGGTAAGATATGCCTGAGGTCAACATTTCCTAATAACGGACTTCCTGATACACTTATATCTAAATTACAACGTGTTCAAAACTCGGCCGCAAGATTAGTTACAGGCTAGGCACAAAGAGACGTGACCATATAAGTCACGTCATCAGATATCTCCACTGGCTTTCTATCAAGAAAAGAATCGTGTTCAAGCTCCTACTCATCGTGTACAAATCACTTAATAATGCTGGTCCAAGGTATGTGTCTGAATTGCTGTAACCTTGCTGTATAAATTATGCAAATTTATTGAATATTTGAATAAATTTGCATAATTAATTAGCTCATGAATAGTAATTTCCTTTGTTATTTATAACGGAATAAAGCGCATTATTGTTTATGAAAGAAATTACGTTTAGGGGAAACATTATTTTCGCCCTAACGTAATAATGAGTGAATAACAAAAACCTCTTTCCCCCTAAGGTACCTGTTAGCAAGATAATAATAATAATAAAAATTCATAAAGCGCCGTCTATCTAGGCAGCCTATTCCGAGGCGCTATACATACAAACATAATCATGAACATTAAAGATGAGTATGTAACCCTAAGCAACATTTAGCAAAAAAACTGATTAAAGTACAATTAAATATGATATGCACTTTGGAACAAATATGTTTTGAGACGGTGTTTAAGAGCATTAATTGAAACACAACAACGACTGTCCACAGGTAGAGAGTTCCATAATTTGGGTGCACATGAAGAAAACGCTCTTTCTCTATACGAAGATAATGTTTCTGGTGTTGAAAGAAAAAGTTTATTTGCTGATCTAAGAGTCCGTGTTGGCACATAAGAAGTGAGAAGCTGGGTGATATATGTCTATATTCTCGAGTGAAGAAACAAGTTTTGTTGTGCGTCCTTTCCATGAGCTACCACACCTACACATAGTTTTAATCCTTTGTTAACCATCTTTAAAACATCTACAAATAATTATTACTGTTTTCGAAATCATCAGTTCTCACAATACCATACAAAATTTATTTTGAAATTGTAAAATAAACCGATCAAGTTGTATATAAAATTACAGAATCGCTATCCGTTTTCACAAGCGCATTTACAATTAACTCCTTGCGTTTCTGATCAGTTTAAAATCAGAGCTACAAGTACAAATTGTTTTCTTTCCATATCATGGCAATCAGATTTCGTTAAGAAAATCTGTTCTTGATCATCGTACACCGTTAAAATGTCCGTCATATGTACACATTTGCAGATTATATTACCATCGATTTAACGTAAGCAGATTCAACAGTTTCTTGAAATTGAAGTAAGAACAGTTTCATCGTCGTAGACATAAAGCTTGTCTCTATGTATTATATGGACAAGGGGCGCATTTGCGTCACGGACATATAACAAAACCAATAACTGTCACTATGACTTAGGATGGCGCTGTGTGGGTAAACAATCTAATGCGGTGAACTTCACAATCACTGCACATACATCATGACAACAGTTATATTCTGCATGATACTGTGAGTGGATTGATTTATCATCGCATAAATAAATGGTATCCTGAAAGAGGACAAAGTCAGCCATTTAGTCATTGTAACGAAACAATGCCTGAGATGCCCGAGTTACCGCATGATCTGTGGAATGCTGATCTAATTGTAGTGGAAGAATTGTTTCCTACAACAGATTGGGATGACGCAACGTGGATTCTTACCAGTTCATTTATTATCTTCACTATGCAATCTGGTTTTGGTCTTCTTGAATCAGGTAGTGTTTCCCACAAAAATGAAGCTCATATCATGGTTAAAAACGCGGTGGACGTTCTCTTTGGTGGGTTATCCTACTGGATGTTCGGATATGGTTTATGTTTTGGGACTGATTCAGGATCTAATAAGTTTGTTGGCGTTGGACACTTCTTTGTAGATATTACAGCAAACAAGACAATGAACGAAACAGGGGATTTGTTTTCACATTTCTTTTTCCAGACATCATTCGCAACAACCGCGACTACTATAGTTAGTGGTGCAATGGTAGAAAGAACAAAACTAGAGGCTTATGTAATATTTTCTTTTGTGAACACTATTGTGTATTGCATACCAGCCCACTGGATATTTTCAGAAGAAGGATGGCTAAATCAGATGGGTGTGGTTGACATCGCAGGGGCGGGGCCTGTTCACCTCGTTGGTGGTGTTACAGGTTGTGTTGTTACAATTATGCTTAAGCCTAGAACCGGACGTTTCACGCCAAATGAGGCTCTTGCCCCCATGAGTTCACCAACAAATGCAGTATTTGGTATGTTCATGCTATGGTGAGTTCAATGGTTAAAAAGAGTGGCTAAAGAAGGCATAGTTTTGATTAAACATAAACCAAACAATAAAGTTGCACCTAATGGGTATGTCATGCATGTCAAATCCATTTTTATTGACTTTTGTATCGTCTATATACCAACTGACAGATAACCATTATACCGCTTGTCATTTAAGCAAGCATTTTGCAGTTGCGGTAATGATTCAAAGTGTCCCTAGAAGTGGGATAAAGCGCACTCCCTGATAAATATTCATGTCTATATTTTGTATGAGTGTATGTATGAGAGGAATAAGAATTAGTTTCCAATAGCCGTATTTGCTCTTAAGCATACTTGATCAACGACGACTAGTTGAAAACAATAGGATGTGCCACTTAAAAAACCCAAAATGATGACGAGTGACTTCAGATGATAATGACTAGAATTATTGACAATTTCCAAATGATCATCGCTTATAGTCTGGACGTAATTATAGTTGAAATTGGTTGTGATTTGGGAGGATAAATGTAGAGTAGCTATGTTTTTAAACTGATTGTCATCGAGAATTGCAAGACGTGGGCGAGTCTTATCCTGAATGATATTCTTTACAACTACCTGTGTGTTAGAAAAGGTCAAAACTGTTTGGTTATACTCTGTATGTAAACATATAGAACGTCAAGCAGTTAGTATTCCGTATGGGAAGGGCAATCCCTCATAAATATTCAGTTCTATAACATATATGAGTGTATGTACATATATGCATGGGAGGGGTAAGGTGATTTGATTTGTTTCCAATAGTCGTATGTGCCCTTAAACATACTTGATCAACGACGTCACTTGAAAAATAGGTTGTGCCACCTTTTGAAAAAGCATTTTGATGACGAACGACTTCAGATGATCATGACTTTGTATTACTACTTTTCAAAAATAGTTTAACCTTTTGATACTTCTCTAAATAAATGAGCATTTTAAATTAGAAATTTCATAAAAATAGGACACGTGTCTCAATTCACTCCTACTATGCTTCTTCAGAAGGCCTGCCACAATAAAATGTTATCGATATTTAGCTAATGAAATACAGGCATGGGTTTTGTACATATTTTAATAAGTAGGCCTATAGTAGTGAATGATTTGTGCAATTAGTAATAGGCTCCTTTTAATTTACCTCTAAAATATTTGTGTCTTCTCCCCGGACATTTGTGATTGACTTGCATGTTTTCGCTACAGATGTCGTAATTTTGAAATGCGGACATCATACCTTTGGCTTGAGGCTATTTATTAAAGATTTATAATCATTAATATATTCAATCTGCTATCAATTAGTTAAGAACGCAAAAATTATGCTATTTTCGTATAGGCGATATCAAATTCCGATGTTTCCATCATGGAATAGCTCCTCATAACAGACACCTGTATCCAGCCTGTAAAAGATAGTGGTTACAATTAACCATACCCGATCGGAACATTATAAGAAACTTGTTATTCAGTCAGGGATTTTCCTCTCTGCCTACCACAGTAATTAAAAACACATCTCTATAAATGAATCACTATTTGTATGAGATATTTAACTAACACCAACTCGCCACGCAGTTGTATTAGAATATGCCATGAATGGACTGGCTGTTGATAAACAAAACACTGACGCAACAGAAATACTTAATTGGAAACGGTATCTTGGACTAATAGATCATTAAAACGATATCGTTACCATGGTTATCGCGCGTTTAGAGTGTTCTAGTCGATAGCAAAAGATGTGGTGAGGTCAAGTAACTATTCGTCAATGAATGTTCTCACGTTACTTGATTGATTTCCGTGGCAACTAGTATAAGCTTTTGTGTTTCTTTTTGTGAGGTATTATAAAGATGAATGATTCACTTAGCGTTACTCGTACATGTATCATTTATCAAGAAGTTCAGGAACTTTATTTATTAAGAACTTCTTTTATTTGTATGTGCCATTTATTATAAATGCAATAATGTATCTAATCATATTTTGTTTTCAGTCTAAATTTTATAAGCACTAAGTGCAATACTTGAGATGACATATTTTTACTTTTTCAGGTGGGGTTGGCTCGGGTTCAATTGTGGCAGCACATACGGTATCACCGATACTAAATGGATTTTGGCGGCTAGGTACGTATAGTGATTTGCTTATCCTCGTATTACGTTTCATCACAACAATACAATAGTTTTGTATTTTTTCAATTTTTGTTTAATATATTCGTCTTAAAAGAGAGTAATGCGTAGTTGCAGTAAGTGGCTTCCGGATTTGGATACAAACGTATGATGAATGAGGTAGGCTTTTACGTGACACAGCTTCTAAGTACTCCCGATTGTCTCATAACGAAGGTACAAAGATCAGTACATCGTCCATTGATTGTATAGAAACAGTGTAAATAAGCAGCTGGCGTTCATTAATCTCCATATTATACAGAAATATTGAATAACTTTGGATGTAATAGACTGCACATATTCAAAATATTGCATAACTAGAAAACGAATCCAAGAGGAGTACAGTATTTTTATCTCGAGTTAAATATATATCGGTAAAGCTTGAACATTAGCTTTTCAATATTATTAGTACCATTGTGGAAATAAGCTTGACCACACTGCCTTTGTGCGAGTGTAACTAAAATGTCCTCACGTCTGCATGTACAATATATTATTTATATTATGGACATCCCGGTACTTTCATTATAACCATCCGGGTACTTTGATAAACAATATTCCATACGCAGTTTTACTTTAACTGATATAAATAATGATACTAAATACTGCTTTAATAACCATAACTGTTTATATGGGTACGTTATATGCAGTAGATAGTGCAATGTTGTGCTCGAACACGGGTTACTATTGTATTCGCTGTGTAGAAGGCGTAGAGATCGCCACTCAGCAACATGAAATAATAACAAGTATTTGGGCACAGGCCTTATCTATCTTACATGCCTTACATTAATTTGCTTCAATAATGAATAACATAAAAGGTGTAAAATATCATGTATAATATTCTACAATTTTATGTGACTATAAATTTGTAGGCTTGCATATTTACAATTTATATCGTGAGCGGAGTTAATTAAATAAAATTGGTTTAATTTTCTCTTCATTGTCTGAATAAACAGACTAAATGATAATAACACATAATCAAACTCACTAATTGATTTGGGTGTTTCAATATAAATATGGAACATTCAATTTTAAGCCACTGCATTTTCTAATCACACCCTTTTCTGAAACGCGTACGTTCCAATCTGATTGTCATTCCTATTATTATTCTATCGCCATCAACCTACGTTTTTTAAACTTTTTTCGTCACGGATGGAGGTGTGGTTATGGTTTTTTTTTAATATTATTGATGGTATTGATGTTGTTTCATTGTTTTCGGACAGGCGGATGGCAGGTCAGCCTGCCACTTAGTGAGTTAAGTGAATCACGGTCATTGTGTGAAAGAAACAAACCATAATATCATTAGCCATTTGCAACCATTCAAATTACATTAAATGACGATGCTTCAAAAATATCTTTCTGCAACATTTTCTTTTTATCATTATATATCCAGATCTGCCACAGCTACGATTATGGCATCAATTGCTGGAGGGATAACTGCAATAACCTTAAGGTCAGTAACATTGACAAGAACGATTTATGATCAGAAAGTCAATTCATCATCAACATTTTCTCAAAATATTCCTATAAATGGTAGCTGAAACGTACTCACGTCTCAAACAAAGGTAAAAACAATCTTACCTAGTTTCAATGAAACAATGTCATAAAAGGAATTTAAAGGCGGACTCAGAGAAAGGACAATTTTAGCATTTTAAAGGATCTACTAAAATAGAACTGTCAAAATGTTGCAAGTTTCACTGGAATTATGATAATGCAGAAGATTAAATTAATTAATTTCCCCGTTCGATCTGTAGCGAGTGATTGTAGCTACGGTCGCATCCATCTTGCCACTAAAACAACGTGACTCCTGACGTCATTGCCCTTTGCGGAAAAGTATACAAGTAAAAATGGTTTAACACATAAATGGTTTAGCACGATATGACTAGTATATTTTTTATTCTTATTCATTTTGGATGAAATCCGACCGTAGCCTCGTGGGCGATATTTATTCATGGGTATAACTCAAATTAATAAATTACAACATTTCGCACCATTAAACTAATGATATGTAGGGAAATTTCATTTAATATGACATCAAAAAGGTAGACAAATAAAGCACACATAAAATACAATCCCTGATTTCATGCGTGGAATCATGGATTCCTTACCACTGAGCTATCAATTCCGAACGTTCTGTCAAGCGGCAATAAACGCGAAATTGGCTAATAAAATCGTCATTATTTTACTGATATGACGACTATGGACCCTGAAACTGTAGCATATACAATTTTATGTTATGATGTACTGGTAGCTTGTCGTAATTTGTTTCCCGTATACCTCCTTTTTGTTCATGAAACATTACTATTTAAACATTAGGCCTACTATTTAAACTAATGTCCTGGATAATGAAGGTCACACTTCTTGTATTAAAAGAGTTAGTTTACCACAATCGATCTTGCCATGCAACCTAAGCAATTTATCAATTAAAACGTAGACGGTAAAATGCAATCTCGATAAGGTGTTCTAAGTCCATTCTACTTTCTAATAATAGGCTCTAACACATCAGGTTGTGTATCTGGCATGTGGAGGGGAAATGACTTAACATAGTATTTAAGCCTTAAATATTTAAGGTGTCCAATTCATCATTAGCCTTTATAATATGATCCTTACATGATGATGATGATGATGAGGATACAAAGTATTGAAAATGAATTTTAAAAAATAAATAAAATACTTTTTTTACCCATATCCCTATTTCACATCTGGCGCATCTGATGGGTTTTCCCAGATCACATCACATATTTAGAAACGTTTGATCTCGTTTAATTACCAATACTGTAATGATCTCTTTGAGCCAGTAATGTGTATATTTAATCATTTGGGGCGGATATTTGATGGTCCATCCCAACGATAACGCAATATTAAATGTCATCTATTTACAAATCATAAACATAGTGATATTTCCTTCTGCCTATGAGTTCACTGCATTGGATAGAATTACAAAAAACATAAAATCTCAGTTTCTTAGAAAAATGAGGACGGTTCAGTATACCAAATAACTGAATATGCTTTATATCAGGTGAATTTCCACATCTGTTCGTTCCGTTCATTTTGTTGTTGTTGCAAATGAATACTCGTGTATATGCAATATCGATTGAGTAATGCATTACATACAAACCTACACTTAGTCAAGGTCACGGTTTAACGTTTCTTTCAAGCGGTAAACAACCTTTTTAATATAAATATAATCTAGATTCTCTGAGTGCAGCACAGATATTAAGAAATATATGTCAATGCTGCATTAACCTTACATTTACATCATTACAAAGGTTGTTACTATTTTAGACTACATGGTAACACCCGAGGAGTCTAAAAACCCAGGTGTAATTAGACCACTTTATCTATTTCCAGCCTTTGAGCTTTAAACAAAATCTGTAAACGTTTCCTTAATTTTATAACAAACAAGAGAACTGCAATATTTACACAACTCAGGATTTCGTAACGATTTCAACTACAGCATTCTCGTGATATTAGTGTTCATTTTCCACTTCCAGCCTTTCCAAGCATTCATTATTCTCTGATATCTTACAACATCTTATCATCCTTGTTTGTGATTGTATAAATCACTCTCTTATAATCAGGTGCCTCAAAAGACAGCATAGCGATGAACGCAGAATTGATTTTATGAAACCAATGAACAGTAAATTATACATAGGCATTTGTCAATTTTTGATCAACCTCGAATGAGTATAGAATCGGGATATTCCCAAAGTATCTAAAGTAATATCCCGGTGAAAATAGTACTGCTTTTAAAACTATAAATAGCCTTTCCGCACAGCAGATCGACAAAAGTATCAATGAATCATGTGTCATCATCATCATTATTCTTTTGTTCTCTTTTGCTGCATGAGTCAAAGACTAAAACTCGAATATTTAAGTGTTAGATGTACACTTCCAGCCTCTACGTGCTGCTCATAGTGCAGATTGAATTGATTATGTGTTACAAATTCATCAACTTAATACCAATTTATAATGATTTTGCTTATTTTCAAATCAGGATTCAAGATGTTGAAGTTTTTAGCATGCGATAAAGCACCGTATATTCCCGTGAATATAGTGTTGATTTCCCACTTCCAACTGTTCCAAGCATCCAATATTCTCTGAAAATCTTACATCTTCCCGTCCCTGTTTGTGAATGCACAATTCGCTCGCTAGTGCCGCAATCTCGAAAAACCTAGATTTAATTCTTTATTCGCGAATTTCAGCGAATTCATAATCAACCAACATAAATCATAAATAACCATCTGTCATTTCGGCAATATCCCGGTGAAAATAGTACTGGTTTTTCATAACCACCCTTTCCGCAGATCCAATCAACGTAATCATAAATCATTCAGTGTCATAATTGAGTAAACTTTGCAACATCTTCACAACTTATTACGCAAAATATGTATGAATTAAATTCCATTAACATGTCCATGAAAGTATCCCTGTGTACTAAGTGTTGATTTTCCATTTCCAGCCATTCCATACATCCCATTAAAGCGCAAACTATACATAATTATCTTGAAATGGTGACTTGCCTTGACATCGAGTGCATCCTCGTAAATGTAAGCCCTTACATAAATTATTTCAAATAACACGAATATCATATAATAATTATATCCCAGTAAACAATAGGTTAATCACAAACGCAAATCTTTAATAATTATCATCGTGTGATTGCGCAGACCTAGAAATTTTATTTTGATTTACATTTCCAGTTGTTTTTCGGTAAAGCCAATCAACGAGAATAATATATAATTAGCTGTCCATGTTGAATCAGTTTCGCATTATTAAGATATTATGGTATATTAGACAATCAGGTACTATCAATATGATCCAGACAGCGTCCTAGTTAATTTAGTGTTGATTTTCCATTTCCGACCTTTCCATACAACTAATCAAAGCGTCATATCTATTATGCCTTATGTCTGAGTGTCTGAGCGTTCTAGCTCATAGACGTGTACGTATGCTTTATCTTTAACAAGCGTTCATAGCACAATGGTAAATGCACTGTATGCACTTTTCCAAGGTAGCCAGTTCGATTCCGGCTGAAAGCACATGAGGTATCCGTGAGCGCAACGCCTGATTGAAGTAAACTTACGCAGACCCATCAAACGCATATAAAATTCCCTTTATAATAATACTAATACAAAATAATAATAATAATAACACAAAATAATAATAATAATAATACAAAATAATAATAATAATAATACTAAATAATAATAATAATACTAAATAATAATAATAATACTAAATAATAATAATAATAATAATAATACAAAATACTTATAGAGCGCCTTACAACAAAAGATGTGAACGTCATTTCATTGAGAAATATGAGATGAGGACTTTCCATTATGTCACGTATGTCTATGATCAATTGTTATATTTGTACAGTAATTGTATCAACATCCCCTCTTTGGTCAGTAAAGGTCCAGGTTGCTTTGATTTTAATGTTTTGTTCTTGGTTATTAAAGAAATCACTAAAAATAGGTAAATAAAAAAATATTATTTAAAAATTGCTAATTGTCATAAGGGTGGTTTTCCACATCCGTTAAACCGATGCCTTAAATCGATATGAGCGTCAAAGCAATATCGCGTTATCGAGTTAACGTAGTGAAGGTTTCGTCGAGTGTTCAAGTGACACATGTCAACCGCAAATACCAAGAGATAGAGATAACCATAGCGAATAAGCTGATTACTTCCCAATTCATTCTGAAAATATAGGACCAAGCAATTTACAAGTTTAATATACACACTAATACTATATGGTCACTGTATGGTTATCAAACCTAATGGGTCGAATAAAGCTAGCATGTATTTTGTTTAAAACTATAAGGAATTCCATATTGGTTTGGATCTCTGAATGAAAATTTTGATAAAGCAATTTCTTGGGTCATCTTATTCTCAATTACTATCATTAAGCAATATAAAACTAGATAGGACATTGGACTGCAAACAAAGTAGCCACAATGTCAATAGAAGACTGTATCATTCTAGTTCACATGTTGTTATGATGTACAGAAACGAAGTAAATTATTATCAATTACTTTGACATACTTTATCAGTCAAGACTGTATCAATTTCCACACCGATAAGGCTATGTCAAATCAGATGATACCATAGAGGATATATCGACTCTATAAAAGCACATTACTGTATTAAATACTAACATGAATGTGGTGATACACTTGATACGTTTACTGTTAAAATATCATGGTTACAATCCAAGATGTGCTATAGTAATTAGCTGTTGAAGGACGCAATCTTCTTATAAACAACATAGATAGGCATAGGTGAGCACCATTTTAGCACCATGTAGATGTTTTCAAACTAAAACAATTAATGTGCATTATGTAAGAAAGGGAGGGCCTTGAAGACAGTCCTATTACTAAATAGTTCTGAGTCTATGGGATCTAGGATTATCAGTAATTGGTGATCGTCAAATTTCTCACACCTGGGAATCGTTTCTAGCTATACATTATACCGTACAACAGTGCACTCAAATTTATGATTCGCCGTGATTCAATGTTCCTCTTTGAGAACAAGTAAGTAAATAAATATTTGGTAGTAAATGCATAGGTATTATTTTCGTTCTCATTTGAATTTGAGATTCAGTTTATAGTTTATATGCCATTAAGGGACATTTAAAACATATCAAAATAGAACAGGATTGTATTCATGCCTTTTGCTCTATTTATCCATTAACTTGTTTTTCAGTTAGTTAAATGAACATAATTTATTCGAAGGCATGTTAAAGCGTTGACGTTATTGTTGTACACAAGGATTATCGATGAGATTGCAATTCATTTTCTAATTACAGTTATGTTATGAAAAAGAGAAAATTCGATGTTGTGTTCCTGATCAATGGTGTACTTGGATCGCTAGTATCAATAACAGGTGAGCATTATAATGGGAAGTATCAATAACAGGTGAGTACTATAAGGGGATGAGTATGTTAGAGAACGTAGTATCAATAACAGGTGAGTACTATAAGGGGATGAATATGTTAGAGAACGTATTATCAATAACAGGTGAGCACTATATATGGGTAATATCAATAACAGGTGAGTACTATAAGGGGATGAGTATGTTAGAGAACGTAGTATCAATAACAGGTGAGTACTATAAGGGGATGAATATGTTAGAGAACGTATTATCAATAACAGGTGAGCACTATAATAGGTAGTATCAATAACGGGTGAGCACTAAGGGGATGAGTAGTATCAATAACAGGTGAGTATTATGAGGGGATGAGTATGTTAGACAACGTGTATCAATAACAGATGAGCACTATAAGGGGATGAGTAGTATCATTAACAGGTGAGTACTATTATAGGGATGAGTATGTTAGACAACGTGTATCAATAACAGGTGAGCACTAAAATGGATAGTATCAATAACAGGTGAGCACTATAAGGGGATGAGTAGTATCAATAACAGGTGAGTACTATAAGGGGATGGGTATGTTAGACAACGTGTATCAATAACAGGTGAGCACTGTTAGGAGATGAGTATATTAGACAACATATCAATAACAGGTGAGTACTATAATTTATAAGGGGGTGAATATGTTAGAAGACGTATCAATAACAGGTGAGTACTATAAGGGAGTGAGTATGTTAGACAACGTGTATCAATAACAGGTGAGCACTGTTAGGAGATGAGTATATTAGACAACATATCAATAACAGGTGAGTACTATAATTTATAAGGGGGTGAATATGTTAGAAGACGTATCAATAACAGGTGAGCACTATAAGGGGATGGGTATGTTAGACAACGTGTATCAATAACAGGTGAGCACTATAACTTAAGGAGATGAGTATGTTAGATAACAAATCAATAACAGTTGAGAACTATAAGGGAAGAGTATGTTAGACAACGTGAATCAATTACAGGTGAGTACTACAAGGGGGTGAATATGTTAGAAGACGTATCAATAACAGGTGAGTACTATAAGGGGATGAGTATATTAGAGAACGTATCAATAACAGGTGAGTACTATAAGGGGATGGGTATATTGGAGAACGTATCAATGACAGGTGAGTTCTATAAGAGGATGAGTATGTTAGACAACAATAACAGATGAGCACTATAGGGGGTGAATATGTTAGAGAACGCAATAAGGGGGTGAATATGTTAGAGAACGCAATAACAGGCATTAGAACACCCAACATATGGGTACATTTGATAAATTAACCAACAGTTGCGATATAACAATGCTCGATATATAATGAAAACAATTCCCAAATTAAGCAACAGTTGGTATTAAAATGCCCAACAAATGGTTAATTAATAATAACCAACTGTTGTGTAACTGAAGCCACTGTTTTTTCCTTTCCTTCCTTCTGAGTTTCTCCCTCCAGCTGACCTTTGGATGTTTGATGGGTGCTTTCCTACCAGTGATTTCATTGATGAGCTTCCAGCTTAGAGCATGCATGTTTGGAATTGGAATGTGCTGCTTCTACTGACTTGATCTTGCTGACCAGGTCTTCTTCTATGACTTTGTAGGCTTCATCAAGTCCTTGCTTTGCCTTCCTGTATTCAGTTCTCTTCCCCTCAGTGACGATAGAGAATGTATGCATCCTTGATTTTATCTCTTGCCGCAACTACCCTTGGATCGCTGAAGAAACGTGTTTTATGAGATCTTTTCATGACTGATATGATCTTCTCTGCTGCCTCATTGTTTGCTTTAATAAATCTGTCAGTGGCTGTTTCCTCCTCATCCTCCAGGACTTCACAACCTATTGCGCACTTCAACTGCAAATTTCACTTGTAAGCTTCCATTAGTTCTAAGGGTTTCCCAGTCATATGGCTTCTTTCGTGGTGTTGTTTTACGTTTCCTCAGGCTCAGCCTCATCTTAGCTGACACAATTCTGTGATCAGAGCCCACTGGCAAAGGTGTTGTATACTTCGGCATTCATAACACTATTCCTTCACTTACTTCTTACAAGTATATAGTTTAGCTGGTACTGATTTCCAACTGGGCTTGTGTATGTCCTCAGTTTTCCTTTTTTCTCTTGAAACTGGGTGTTTCTAATAATAAGGTTCTTCTCAGTGGATAGATCCTTCAGGTGTTTTCCATTTCTATTGGTTTCCTTGAGGTATAAAAACTTGGCATCCTCTGCTCCTATCCTGCCATTAAAGTCGCCAACTACTATCAAGACGTTGTGCGCTGGTATGGAGTCAATTGCCCTTCTTAGCTGGTCAAAGTGGCTTTCAATGATCTCATCATCTGCTACATTCGTTGGACAGTAATTAAATATTATTGATGTTACAGGGTTGCCCTGGAAGCTAGTGACAACTAGACTACTATTCTGTCAGTATGTGCCCTCACACTTGCTAGGGAACTTTTGGCTCGAGTGTTCAATATTATGCCAACTCCACCAATTGCGGCTCCTGCACTGTTTCTGGTTGCTGATGTAATGATAAGCGTCTTTCCTAGGATGTTCTCGTACCTAACTGATTCGTCATGGACAATGCGGTGTTCTTGTATATATACCCCCAGCACTTCGATGTTGTAGTCAATGAAGTTAGAAACAAGCTTTTCTCTGCACTGTTGTTCTCTTATTGTTCTGACATTCATAGTAGATACTGTAGTAACATACTTACATTGAATTAGGTTTCTCCTCATGCAGGCACCATATTCAGGCTTGGCCCTTCTAGATGGATTTAAGGACAAAGACATCATGTGATTACTGTGCATCAATGTCTGCACCAGGAGATGTTGATTTAGTAGGGACTTTAACCCTAGTGTTGTGTACTTTTGCCATCACAGATTTTCTGTTGCTAAGTACTACTGTGGTTTCCCAGACTCATCTATACGAATACTAAACACCGCACAAAAAGAAAGTATCCACTTTTTTTCGAGGCGCCCTGTGTTTAATTCTTAGGACCCTAATTAAATCCAACAAGTGGGAAAGAAAAGGCATTTCCTCCAGCGCATTTTAATCCCTCATTTGTCACAATAGCACCAATATTGATGAAGCACTGGCTATTTGAATAGAATATGATGCAGTTTCCATTGTTGCACTTAACCCTATACGGTACCCATGAAAAGAGTGTAAACAAAACAGTATATCTAAAGTGTTCCTCTTCTTTATCTCTCTCCAGGAAAAGACAATCATAATCCGAACATTTCATAATGTTAAAAATGTTAAAACACACATATCATGCATATGGGGTGCACGGATTTTCGCAGGCTGGCTTGTAGCCTCGACCCCATGTCAATTTATTTGCTGTCTGTCAAAAGCGAATCCCGTCAATGAGCTTTACACACCTCACTACCTACTCATTCAACCTTCCCGCTATTCAAAACTCATTTGAATAAGAAACCCTCAATCGATAGCGATCTCCACGCTCACCAATAGGAAATATAATAGTATCAGTTCTTAACGACATTTTAATAAAGATTATCACCCCTGTACTAGAATGTCTTTGTTTAACGCCACGAAATAATTGTAAAAACCGTACCAATAATCATCCCCTTCAATCTAAATTAGACCTTGCTATAAATGATTGACTGCATTTTCTCCATGTGTTTTCTTTTCAGCTTTTTGCGCCCTGGCAAGACCATGGCAGGGAATCATCATTGGAGCTGTTGGTTCATTAATAGCCTGTCTTGGTGGGCCATTGTGTGAGAAACTAAAGATAGATGATCCTGTTGGAGTGGTTCCTGTACATGGAATGGCTGCGATATGGTCACTTGTTGCTGTGGGTATATTTGGAGAGTACAACGAGTTAAACTCAAATTTCATTAAATATGACGGTAAGAAACCCCCATGAAATCTCATGTATGTTTGTTGCTAGCACCACTATGGTGATATATTTTATTTGTTGGTAAAATATCGAAAATACATGTAATCGAACGAAACATGCAAAGTTCATTCCATCTGTAAACATTTCTGGATTCTTTATTGACATTTACATGACATACTCGATATGAAGGGTCATGGAAAAAGTAATGTTTCATCAAGATAAACCAATACAGTACGATAAGTTAAAACAATTCCAGAAGCCCACCAAAGATAATACATAGATATATCAAAATCTGCAACAACTTTACTATTAAGAACAACGTAATGAGTGTATTTGTGCATTGTATTCAAACGAAATCTTGATAATTGTCTATGAATCCCATCGTAGAACAATATCAAAGCGTTTTATGTTTCCTTGTTAAGAATGACATATGTACCGTAATAAACACTACTTCCTTCTATTTCATTTCGCCAGGTTTAATTGCAGGAGGACTGAATGGTTTCAAGCTATTAGGAATACAGTTGCTGGCAGCTGTATGTATTGCAGCATGGACCGCTGTCACCGCCTTTATCACTTTAAAGCTCTTAGATATTACTATTGGACTACGGGTACCCCTACACGAAGAAATATTGGGAGCAGATTTAGTTGAGCACTCTCTAAATGGTTCTTACGATAAAACTACAAGTGAATGGAGAGATCGAGAAGGACATCTAATCATGGTTGTCAAACAATATGAGAATGAGGATTCAATGGAGTTACTAAATCGTCTTCACGCTGGTTCAGTGTCATGTACTATATGTAATCAGTCAAATACAAGTGTGCGCACAAGGAGATCTGCGTTTGGATTTTCAAGATCTGAAGATTCTGTGTCACATGCTTCAGAAGCGTCAGATGGTTTACCAAATTTGCGGATTGGAAATCGGGAAGGTGATGTTGAGATGGATGAGGCACGTCAAACAACCAAAGACAACCGAAATATTAATAATAATAATAAAAAGAGGGGCTTGTCTTTCTTTCGCAAGCTAGGCACACCATTTAGAAATGGCACATCATTTAGAAATGGCACGGCAAGCCGATCTGGACGTTACACTGTCAATTCTAGTACAATTGATTCCATACCGAATGGAAGCATTGTTATGGAACAGGTCGATACATAACCTGGAGTGAATCATGTTTGATATGTGACATAATCGTAAATGGTAATATATATATATATATAATGTTATTACGATGATCTTGCGGAGTTTACCGTGTTTCGATATATATTTGAAAGTTCTGGATATTTTTGTTGGACTTTTAAATGATCTTGCGCGGAGTTAAGTATGTTTTATTCAGGAGTGAAACGCAAGCGACCAGGATGTGCGTATCATACTCAGTAATATTGTTGAATTGATGGGGAACGGTATATCGTCGAGCTATTGAAACTGTTTATGTTTCTTCGTCAGGACTCAGTCCTGACTATTACTCAATAATAGTGATGTTATGGTTAATTCAATTACGATTACTATATACAATTATTTTCTATATCTTATATACGTCAATCGTCAATGTGTAGCCTCGGTGCATACAAGAAGTCTAGACTGAACATTACAGCCATTAGTTAGACAGGTTTGACTATAGTAAAGGAGAATCGTTAATTATATTATCATAGACATACGCTGTTATTGAATCTTGTTAAGATGACTGGGGCTTCTCGAGAAATATTCGTTGTTGACGATTAATTGCCGAACAAATGTATAAAGTAGTACTGACTTTGAATTTTTAAGTCGACGGTTTAGTGTTTAACGAATGCGAAATGCAGATAGGGCAAATCATAGCCGCCATCAGCTGTAACAGCTCGTGGTATAGAGGAATAGCTGTCTTTTAATGCGGCATGCCTCGCTTATGCGCCGATTAGCAGAAGCGCCACTTAGCTGAATAACCGTTAAAAGGTCAATTATTACCCAAACGAACTTCGCAATTTTGAACCGCGCACTTTCGGTACTAAAACCGAGTTAAACTCCCGCGGAATCTGAACTGTCATTTTCAAGAGTGATCTTGAGGTCAAATTAAATTCTTTTTTTGAGATTAAGGTCTTGCAATATTCCTAATACTTTATTGAAACCAGTCTCTGACATTTACAAGCATTTATTTCACATGGGAAGTTTGCAATTTTGTCGATATCAAAAGTGAAATGTTGAAGAGTAGTGTCTACAGGGTGGTTCAATAAAACGTTGACAGTTTTTTGAAGTAATTTTTTTACAAATTCTGTGGATTTAAAAAAATAATTAAATATTCATCAACAATATGATCTTGACCATCTATGCTGAAATTATCGTTACAAATAACCTTACGGTTGCAAAATAACAGCTATTTGAACAAAGTCTGTCCCATTTCACTATGTCCACGGGTACTGATTTCGCGACGTTAAAACCAGTGTGGTTCAATAAAACGTTGACAGTTTTTCAAAGCCATATTTTTCAACATTGTTGGATTTGGTTTAATTTTTTTACATATTCCTCAAAAATATCATCATTCTTGGCCATCTATGCTGAAAATCTCAATGTTAATAATGCTATGGCGGCAAAATGATAGCTATTTGAAGAAAATCTCTCCGAAATCTCTTTGTCCACGGGTATTAGTCTACGGGAAATGACCAGCAAGATAACGTTAAATGGCATCGTCACTTTTAAGGCATAGAGCATAGACAATTACACTTTCAATCTATTAAAATCAATAATTTTAATAAGGGTCACTCGTGGTATTATTATTACGTATTGATTTCACACCTGAATAGATAGTTAAGATGTTAACAATTACACTGGATTCACCTGGCGGGATCTTCAAATCTTAGATACTTGCATGCAATTCATCATTCAGTATTCAATGTAACGTCACGAAATCAGTACCCGTGGACAGAGTGAAATGGGACAGATTTTGTTCAAATAGCTGTTATTTTTCAACCGTAAAGTTATTTGTAACGATATATACAGCATAGATGGTCAAGATCATATACTTGATGAATATTGAAAAGATTTTTTTTTAAATCTACAGAATTTGAAGGAAAAAAATGGCTTCAAAAAACTGTCAGCGTTTTATTGAACCACCCTGTACATTGATCTGACAAAAAGCTGTCATATATTCAGATAAATGAGGGCTTTAGTCATTATTATTTCCTAAATTTAGTTTACGATGTATAAGTAGGAAAAAAATATTATGAGAGAGAGTAAAATTTGGAACCATTGGCATTTTGTCCATTTGTCCATTCATGTGCGATCGCATTTTATTGACTTTTGTGCGGATTGCAGGCTATGTGCATAAGAGACACACCTTTTCAATGGAAATCTTTTTCAACATATGAACTAAACTAACTGTGATTTCCTTTTTATTTAACAGAATGAATAATATTTATGCATCATGCATCTCTAGAAGCAGCATTGACGAAGCGTTTAAATCTTTATTTCTTTGCTATTATAATCAATTCCCTTTATAGCTCAGCTGGTAAAGCTTTCACTTGAAGAACGGGAGGTCCAGGATTCTGCTGCTAGTGACCTTAATGGCATATGATTTTTTTTCTCGTCAAAATGATTGGTTTTATGTTGTTGTTACTACATGCACAAATTATACTTGTTTAACTTTATTTATTTATCTTTGAATGTTTGGTTGTTTCTGTTTCAAGTGAACAGATCCCCACCATTTAATCCCGAAGCGATATGTTCGTGGATCAATGACTTCTATTGATTTTTCATATAAAGACGCGACTATGACTTATCACGGTCCATGATATGACCTGTTGAGATGGTTTTCATATTTCATGTCAATGTTTCAAGTGATGCATTTACACATGATTTGCCTTTTTAATGTATAATGTCTTTTGGGACTAGTATTTGAATGGGTGAAGGGATAACCCGAGCACAACCGCACCCAGGCGGACGATAGAGTGAGCGACATGGCCATCAGTGGTTGCAGAAGTGGGACTGGCAAAGGTTCCGAATTTTGATCGTTGGATTAGTGCTCAAGATTATGCGGTAGTATTTGTCTTAAACACTAAAACAATATATATATATATATCTATATACTAATTTTCGGTCCCTCGCTTGATTAGATAGTTCAATAATAATTTTACACTCGCGTCCCTCTTCAACTGAAAAAGCGTGGTAATTGCGCCTCTAATACACGAGCTAATTAGATAGTTCAATGCCAGTATTTTCCCGTTTTCAGACATGCGCAGAAAGGATCACAGATGATAATCCGAAATGTTGAATTTCTTTTACTCGGGTAGCTACTGTTCGGAGTGAGTGATGACATATGGTCTTCACCCAAAATATTTTCATCAGGGATATAGCTACATTTCTGTATATGCGGCTGTTTGTTATTCTTAAAGATCGCATGATTACAAGCATTTATACGGGACTATACGCCCGACAAATAAAAATATTTTACGACATTTTCTAAATGTAAACAAAAACTCTTACACAGATCTTAAAGTGACACTTTCACATTAGTAACATAGATGAACGCGGAGTTTGCTAACGATAAAGAAACTGGCGGTACCATACCAACCGTTTCTATGTTGTGCTGCGCGACCGCGTTTAACGTGGCGCACGCGGTTCGGCGCACACGTAATGACGCAGACAAAAAGTGTACGCGTTTGTGGCGCAAACCGTGCACATTGTAACGGAGCAGAGTGAAAGCAGGCAGTCCGTACACTCTTAGAAAAAGGGTGCTTCAGGGGTTCTTGGCTGTCCCGTATATGAAACCCTTTATAGCACCTTAAAAGGTTCCAAAAAGAACCATTTTAAGGTTCAAAATGGGCACAAAATAGGCATGTGTCTTTAAAACCTCTAAAGGTTCTCTGCAGAACCTTTTTGGGTCCTTTATTAAAATCAAAGAACATTTTAACCCATATACGGGACAGCCAAGAACCCCTGAAGCACCCTTTGTCTAACAATGTACCCTAAAGCCACCTCCTCCTCCCCGTCCTTCCCTTACTTGATAATCTGGAAATAAGGGCGCATGGGGCATATGGATAAACGGAACGTGTGGTATATTATCATGATTGGATTATTAAGGGCACCCGTGGTATCCGGGCGTGGTATCTGGATTACGGGGTTCAATATAAAACGTAGACAGTCTCAAATTACCTGCATATACTATGCGCAGGTGGGCCACCTGTGATAACTGGATTTTAAGGGTGTATTATAGGTAGTATCTCGGGAGGCCTTATTTAGAACATAACGAACAAGACAAAGGGACTACATACGTTAGGCCCTACATGCTGCGTCTATCATGTCTATTGGAGGAATAATGTAAATAGGCCAATCAAAACAAGGATGGCACATATTATAGTGCTCAAGTACAAGCATGGAATGGTACAAGTGATCTTGATGATAGACTCCGCCGACCATAAAACTAAACGACCGACTATAAAACTATGGAACCCACTATAACGCTCAGAACGTAGGCCTACTGAATTACCTGGATACAGTATGTACACGTCACATGGGCAGTGGCGACACTAGCACCAACATTTTAAAGGAGAAAAACGGGGTGGCGGGGCAATAAAAGAATCTGGGGGGAAATGTTAAAGCTAATCTTAAGTAACTTTCAGTTTTGACATAAAAATTCAACTTTTTATTATTTGGGTACAAAAAATAGGTAGGGAGATGAGCTGACAGGGGGTAATAACTGGGGGGGGGGGGGGGGGGGGTCACGACTGGGCATCACCCCCCCCCCCCACCCCCTCCTCCACCCCACCGTTAGTGCCGCCACTGCACCCGGAGGTAGGTCTACCTACTGGATCACATGGGGTACCCACCCAATGTGTTCTATAATTATATTTTAATATAATTATAAGGCAATCCATACTCTGAATATTCTAAGTATTCCTACACCTGAATGGGTACACCTGTTATTCAGGTGTCCTTATTAATCCAATAGCCGCATACACAGTTATCACGGGTGCCCTTAATATTCGATTCAAGATAAACCACATAGTCCAGGGAGGTCCTATATTGGATCACTAATACACAATCTTGATTATTAAAGTAGATATGGGGGTGGTATCTCAATAATCAAAGGCACCATGTGTTTTTACATGCATGGCGTACATGGATTTCTTAAGGGCACATGGTATATATGGATTATTAAGGGCACTGTGGTACCAATGTCAGTATTAAGGGCACCTAGGATACATGGAGTAACTACGACATACTCTTGCTGTTTTACAATACCCTCATCTTACGTTTTGATGTGACTAACTACCCGTTATAGCTTCGGCACATATCCCTGCGCTTTCCATTATAAACTGGATATAATACGAGCACATTGGTATGGATATATAACGCCGGGTCGCGATCTTTATTACCGTAAACAACATTTGATACCTGACGGAGTAAAGTGCATAGCACATGTACATTGTACAGCAATACATTTATACAGTGAGTGAGTACGGTTAATAAATTCGCCGCCGGGTCGCCGGCACGCGATCTTTATTACCGTAAACAACATTTGATACCTGACGGAGTAAAGTGCATAGCACATGTACATTGTACAGCAATACATTTATACAGTGAGTGAGTACGGTTAATAAATTCGCCGCCGGCACATGCTAATGTAGCTACTGGGTTATTAAGGCCGGCTACCTGGGTTATTAAGGCCATCTGTGAGGGGGGAGGGCCTAGGCCTATCGGGCAACGTAAAGGGTTCAACAAAAGAAAGTATACCACTTTGTTTATGTCATTTTGAGTAACTTTTAATTTGTTTTTGACCAAACAGGCTAGATAGGCATTTAGATAAATCTTTTAGGCATAATTTGCTACCAAATTCGCCCCCTAACAATAACGATAAACCATGATTAGCACCATTTAAAGGAAAATATCCCATTTTCAAAAGTCGCATTTCCAATACACAGCACGAGAAGATTTGGTTAATCTGTCCATGTTCTCCCCATCCATAACATTCCTTTACATTCAAATCCTTCGCCCATGCATCAGTTTACATTTGAATTAGCCCGCGCATTGAGGGATATGCGCGGTGATCAGTACGGGATAAATACGGCATATGTGTGTGTTAACAATTGGCCTATTCTTCTCGTGCTGTGTATTGGAAATGCGACTTTTGAAAATGGGATATTTTCCTTTAAATGGTGCTAATCATGGTTTATCTTTGTTGTTAGGGGGCAAATTTGGTATCAAATTATGCCTAAAAGATTCATCTAAATGCCTATCTAGCCTGTTTGGACAAAAACAAATTGAAAGTTACTCATAATGACATAAACAAAGTGGTATACTTTCTTTTGTTGAACCCTTTATATTAAGAACACGTGAGGGTATGCCTATACTTGGATTAGGAACATGGGTATCTGTATTATTTAAGAGCACATTGGGCCTTGACTCATGGTGAATATTAAGGGCACCATGTCACTTACATTATATCAAGGGCACTTTAGGTACCTGAATTATTTAAGGACATACTCTTGATATTTATATAAACATTTATAACGCTTTGATATTACTCACCTCTGCCTATTGTGATATGACTATTACTGCCCGCTATCTTCGGCACCCGCGTTTAATTTACTATGATAAAGTAAGGGCACATCTCGATATAACGGCACACTGCAGTACCTGGATTTGTGGTATCCGGTGCATTATTAAGGGCACCTGTGGTAACTGGATTAGGGGCAGGGCTTTCCCTATGTGGTCCATGGATATAATGGGACAACGAGTACCTGCATTGCAGGTCACATGGGAGGCCTACATAGGTATCTGGAAACACAAAGGTAGGCACATGTATTTTCTAAAAGCACCTGCGATATTCGGATTATTTAGGGCCCGTCTAGATTATGTATACATGTAGGACATGTTATTGATATTGTATCAAATTTTCTTACGCTTTGTTTACTTACCTCCCCGTGAAATCTTCTAGCGGGTGCCCGCTAGTATATTATAATCTACCATCATGTGAACTGTTTTTTTACGACGCTCAAAAATAAGGTATTTACGGACATTTTCCAGTGAATTTTGATACAGTTTCATCCCGTTCGTATCAGTTTTCACTCCGATGTAGCTGCGTTTTTCAAACATTTCAGGGTTAACGTTACTTTAAGTTGGCATTATGGCATACCATCGGCTATGTATGTAGGCCTACCTATACTGACTCATGATTCAATCTCTATACAAAGCATGGTAAATAATTCGCTTTAAAATATTATGGGTTCTCACGCATTTTACCCGCATGAGTTCAAGCACAAGTCTAATGGGCAGTTGCACACCACACCATTGTAACTTATTCGTCTGCATGATACTTAATGTAATGAGTTTAAAAGAAAATGGAAACTCACTTTATATGTCGTTGAATTGAAAACTTGGACAATAATCTCGTTGATATTTGTTAGCATTATGTCATTTTTTTATTTATATTTCGTTACTATTATAGCATTAATCTTTCCATCTCAATGTGTTTACAAGCTCATGGTTTGAAGATAACATGTTCAATAAAATTGACCGAACAGTTCACGATTTGGACCGTCCCCATTTGATACCAGATGAATATTTCGTGAACATTGTGCATGGCATTTGTGATATAAGATATTGGTCATTGTCATGATTCATGACACCATCAGAAATCAACTTGTCCAACCAAAGGTCAAACGTATCATGTACACTACCATGCTATATGTATGTATAAAAGAACTAGCTCCAAAGGGAAAACAGTGAAACATATAAGTTTGTCGTCACTACATCTTCTTCAATATTTAATGTATCTAATTCCGCACGTTTCATTTTATATATATATCAACGATATGTCAAATAGTATGTCAATCATATACATAATTCTTTTAATTATTGATGTTTCAGAAAAGGTTTTATAGTGCTGAATAAAATATTTTTGTAATAAAGTCATTTATAATATCTGGTAGCGATACTTTAATAATTGTGAATGTTATGTACGGGTAGCCAATTTGATCTTCCGATGATTCTATATTACTTTTATTATAATTAAGATAACTAATAGCACAAAGTAAGAACTACTAATACCATCATTATAAATCTTGTTTTCTTCTAGCTCAAAAGTTGGAATGCGTTTATCCGTCCGACGTCAAACTTTCAACCATACGTAATTTCGTACAAATAAGTTCTTGTCTTTTAACGTGTATTTAATGTAAACACATATTAAGCGTAAATACACATTGGTAGGTCAAAACCAATAAATCATTACAAATGAAAAAAGGTTTTATTTGACCTTTTTAAGATTTTGTGCCTCGGCCAAAGAGTGTGTTCAGGGACACATAATATTATGTGACCATGTAAATTGAAACCATAAGTATGATCAGAAAATGTAACATGTGCAGTGCAGTCTATCGTAGTGATGAAAGTGTTTCCTCAAGTTGGAGCATAGACTTTATTTGTGATTGACATCTTGTTGCATGCTCTCCGTGTTTGCTGCCTTTCATGTTCCATAATCCTTCTCTTATCAATCAATCTATTGTGAATTATGCGCCAATATTGATTCAAAAGAGCTCAAAGGACATCTTTTTTGGATTTAACATACGTATTCGTGGTATATAACAATTATTAAGTTTGTGCGAATACCAATTTACATGTGTCATCCATACATGTGTATACCTTATATCATATACCGTTTTCAATATACATTGAGGTCAAAGTAGTTTTTATCCTTAATAGTTTAATTTCTGTATTACTGTAATTGGTAATTAACTGGTTTATTTTTATCTGCTTTTATGTTGATTTTACTGTGTATCAGTAATAAATGAAAAATGAATTGGATGACCAGGCTTATGAGGCTGTGCATGATTTACCTACCTACATACTTCAATCGGTTTTCAAATTATACGTGATTAAAGAGAGATATGTCTGAAAATAAACGTAGGAATCATTGTTTTCTTTGTTCTTTGGATTATCAATATGATGCGGGGAAAGGGGCTGGAATCTCCTCGGTTTTAGTAATTTCTAAGGCACTAGTCAGCATTCTGAAGCAGTCATTTTGGCATTTTATTACATGCCTACTAAATAGAAAGCAATGATTCCTACGTAGGCTAGGTAACAGGAGTGAAATCCAAACACAAAGTAGGCCTATGCACATTCAAATACTAACTTAAAAAACATCCACATTAATTGCCTTTAGGGCCCCTGAAATCTCGTGAATTTTATGCATTCGGAAGCAGAAATGTTGGCATTTTCTCACATGCCACTAACTAATGGTTCCTACATAGGTAGGTAACAGGAGTAAAATCCAAACACAAAATGTGCTCCGTGATTCAAACTTAGACAACATCCACACCAAGAACATAATTGTATGCACAAAGTCTCCGGTTTCTCCTGCATACTTACCCTGTCTTACGCCGCGCCGTCTGGAAAACCCGCATCTCTTGCATGATTTGAGACCGATGTCAAATTGACATTATGGAAACCACACTTTCCATCACATTTTCTGGATTTACGGGCAGTTCCCGGGGAAATCAGCTCTCACCAAAACGGTGAGAGCCCGGTTTGAGGACGGTATAAAGACGGCGCACCCGTTTCGCGCCCGTTCGCAGGGCGGTAATGGTAGGCGGCCACCTTACCGTCTAATAGAAAAACAACAGAGTCCAAATAATCAGTAAAAGATTTCAACGGGCGCATTGATTTTTTGTTGTGGCCACCGGGTCCATACCGTTATACATGTATACCGGGTCTATACCGGGTCCTCACCGGCCGGGTACCATTCATTTCTAGCTTACCGTTCTCACCGGGTGCATAACACCTCCTCACCGGGTCCTCGGTCCATACTCTTCCTACTTGAGATGGATGTAATGTAAGTCAAAGCTTGACGTTATATATCACAGGGAGAATAATCGATACTACAATAGGTAATTCTTAGTTAAAGGCATATTATGTGATCTTTTCCAGAGAGCGCCCTCTATTCATGATTTTTTTTAGAAAGTAGATTTTCTTGCAGATTTACATTTCTGATCATAAATCCTGATCATACATTCCAAGTTACAAAGCGATACGATTTCTAATTACCTCAAAATCATGGTTTTAGAGTGAAAATATAAACTGTCGGTGTTATCCCGACAGTTTTTTTTCACTCTAAAACCATGATTTTTAAGTAATTAAGAATCGTATCGCCCTGTAGCTTGGAATGTATATACGATTTATGATCAGAAATGTAAATCTGCAAGAAAATCTGCTTTCAATTTTTTTTCGATGTTGAGCGCGTTCCCTGGAACTTTTACGAGTTCGAATCTCACCGGGGTCACTTTTTCTTTTGTCTTTATTTTTGTAACAAATGACGTTATTTATCAGTTTAAACATTGGAAATTTAAATTATACTACACAAATGCTTTTTCGCTTTTCAAGAAGCACGGCGCGGAGTGAAAATAAATAAACTGTCCTGCTGCTAGCATGGACAGTTGATTTTTTCACTCTAAATTCACTCTAAAACCATGATTTTGAAGTTATTAGGAATCGTATCGCTCTGTAACTCAGAATATATTTATGATTTATGATCAGAAATGTTAATCTGCAAGAAGATCTAATTTCTAAATAAAAAATGGATAGAGGGCGCCCCTGGAAAAGATCACATAGTAATCCTTAATTGGATCGTGTTAACAAATTCGTGAGTTGTCAAAGTGCGTGAAACCGTGAAGTAATTATCTTTAAAAAAATGTCAATTTCGGGGTGTTTACATACACAACATGTTGGCTGTGCCGATAGGAATAATTGGTGTGATGTTTTACTTATCGACGGCTAACCAATAGCCAAAAATCAACGTATTAACCATATATGTTAGTATGTTAAATAGAGCATAATTAACATGTGTGGTGACACTGATAAGTTGGATTTTGTATTCATAGCATAATCAAATTCGTACACAAAATTTACTGGTTAAATATCTAAAATGATCAGAAAAATGTGTTATACGTCCATGAGTATAGTGATTATAATTGATGGTATTGAAAATTATGGCGATATTGATATCAGTTAATTCTGTACTTATTATAGAACTAATTTGATTCAGAGCTATAATAAAACACCATAGATTGTATATTAATGTAAATTGGTTGATATAAAAAAACCATTAGGTTATTATACACGCAAAAGATTAATCAATAAATGTGTTTCTAGATTTACGCTCCTTCGAACGCACTACCGGAAATCGAATCCGTACAAGGTCAACATATTACAGTTACCGCTAGCAACGTGCATTATCTAATAACGGTCACCGGTTATTACTAGCAACGTGCATTATCTAAAAAAGGTCACCGATTATGTTAACCTTGCACGATTCAGACTTCCGGTAGTGCATTCGTAGATATAATCGACGTGAAGAACAATGGATAATGGACAATAGGAGGAACTCTAGAAGAGTATTATTATAGTTGATGGCCAATCGATTATCCTCATTCAGTCTTTGTAGCACGACCTCATCATTTGAGTTTGCGCGCAATTTTATATCCAGAATTATCCACACGTGTATTACCATTTTCTAAATAACCTGAACACACTACTTTAGTATGGGATGTTTACCGACATACAGACCATGATAGAATTCTAAAATGATTGAATGCATTTATACTTTGATAAATAAAGTATAGAATCAGAAGGCAACATCAAATGGCCTCTTAGAGAACAAAAGGCCAATAGGCCAAGTAATTAAGACCAAATACAGATGACATCAGGCAATAGCCAATGAGGAAATAAAACTTCTACAGGCAAAAGGCCATGGCCACAATAAAGGGCAAATTCATATAAAAAGACATACAGGGTGTCCATAAAACGGGTGCACGTGTTACACGTCATTGCCCTCATTGATTACTCAGTTTTTGGCTGCAGGCGTAATTTTTATATAATCTAAAAGATAATTTAGTTGACTTTCAAATGCCGTTTATTTGATTGTGTTTACTTTCCTCAATTTCCTCAATTAAAAAATATGTTTGATCAACAACGAACACTCAAAATCGGCTGTGTGCCACTTTTAGAAAGAGATGCTTTTTGAGAAAAGTGTCATTTTCATCTTTAAATATTTCGTATTTGGATTCGGTGTTTGTTGCAGTTTGTTTTGACGAATTTGCTTGAGTTTATCCACAGATATGCTTGTTTGACTTTGAGCAAACAAAGGGTAGGCAACTTTTAGGCCTTATTGGCCTTCCTGCCTTTTCCTCCATATTGTCATATTTTTGTATTTTATTTTTGTCTGATTGATTTGTTTTGATATGCTTGATGTTTGTAATTATTTGTGATAATATAGAAATAAATAAAAAATGAAAATGAAAAATGGACAACCTTGTTTTCTCTTTAGCGCAAGCGCTCAGCCGAAAATAAATCATGTTCTAATTTTCTAAATACAACACACTTGACCTTACCAGATCCAGAGGGGTGCACCGATCTTCTCGACGAGCACAGGACACACGACCGATCCCATGTGAGTGTCGGTCGGAACAATCCATACAATGTAATAACGAAACTTACCATATAGCGCCTTATCTGACGAAATTATCCTTCTTTCACAATATCCAACTTAAAAGATTTTCTTAGCAATTCTGAAATGATAAAACTTCAAATGCACTCGTATAGCGTTATGTATAATATACATTTTAGGAATAAGCTGGCAGCGGTGTGTCTTGGCCCGCGAGAAATCAGTCATGGTAAAAAAAACCCGCCAAACTCAACCACTTTGCATCGTTATGCAAATAGCTCAACCAATAGAAAATGATAATACTAACCACCTCACTCATTCGAGACAATAGAGGCAGCATTAATTTAAAATAATACAGACAGACGACGATGGACACGGTTTGCCGGGGGGAAATGATTTTATGTCTGTTTTTAAAATCAACTCGAATGTAAGTATCTCTTTTTAAAATTGTATTATTCATTAACAGTTTGTAACAACTTGTTTCACAGTGTTAACATGTTCAACTCATACAGACGTGAAATAAGTAAATGCAGTCTACCTTAAATTTCGCAATTATGACTAACAAAATAAATACACACAATTTACTTGAATAATACAGGCTGTCCCAAAATGATTAGTACGCATCGATGCCCAAAGTTCATTCATTTTTGTCATCATCGAAATCAATGGGATTAGGTCCGTTATTTTTTCATCATCTTGGTCATACTGCACTCATTCATTAGAATTTTAGATCATGAATATCGGATTTATTAAACTCAAGATGCACTCCATTATGTAAGACATGGTGATTTTACCTTATTGACAAAGTGCTAAAAAATGTGTGTGTTATTACAGCTTGTTTGAAAGAAACTCGTGTATTCTCATAATCTCTTAACTACTAATATAATCTTGTGTGTCTTTCTGTTGTAACTTTTATTAGTTATGGGTGTTCAAATCATTATTAATTCTTCTCCTTAATTCAATTTAAAGGGTAAAAGAAGTTCGTCACACTTGAGTGACCCCAGGCATTGTTTTATTTGACAAGTGGTTAGGGACTTCTAAATGAAGTGGTATGTGGTTAATTACCAGTGGCTTAGATTTCATTTTTACATTGGAGAATGGATTTCGTGAGGTTAAACAGTAAGGAATTATATAATTTTTACCAAACTTGTAGGAAATTGCATCCCCAATATGAAAAAGAAGTCTAAACTGCTAATTATCCATGACCACGTCTTTACCAGTCAGCTGTAGAACGGGGCCCCGTTTCAATTGAGGGCGCTCTATTTAGTGACGCACTGCCGTCATTTTTTACACGGCTATTCATCAAGTGACGGAAGTCCGTCGCCCGCCAAAATACGAACAAAAACTACTTTTCAATAGAGGGCGGGCTTGGGAACGGGAGTGCGTTTCCAAGGGAACGGTCTCCCGTCACAGTAATTCCCAAAATTCATAAAAAGCCGATTTTGCCGATTTTAAACAACAAAATAACTCTCTTATCACAGAGATAACCGTTACAAAGGCATCACTTCTGAATACTATAGGGCTTATATTTAATGTAAAAATTATCACACTTACCCTTAAAATTCTATAAAATGGTGTTATCTCGTCTAGAAAATGGTGGTTTCATCGCAGCAAACCGGACAAAAAAGACATTATTTTAGCTTGTATCGTGTGATGTTGGGGTCAAAGGGTAAATTAAATCATCGAACTGGATGTCGTAAGGAGTTCTGGTACTTTATGCTGCCCTCAACTCGATGGATAGTTACTTTTTAAGCAGATAATTGGGGTAAAAGGCGAAAATTCAATCATTGCGCAAATTGACGGGTGTGCGTTACCTTTGTTACGTACACCCGTCGTTTTAGAGCGCCCTCAATTGAAACCGGGCCCCGTTCTACAGCTCACTGTTTACCTATTTGAATGTCCCTCAAGTTTAGCCTCAAAACTAGCTCATTATAGAAACAAAGCTTGGGGTCGCTCATGCGTGACGATCCATTTTTACTCTTCAAAATGAATCAACATGAAGAAACAAAAAGCTTTTGTAACTTTTGAATTCGACCTCAAGCCACTCAAGTTCCCATAAATCCACTAAATTACATCGTAGCGCAACAAAAGAGGTGTCAAAACGCGCAGAAGATAACTGTGAATCGAATTAAATAATTATTGTTTTGCATACTATTTCAGGTTCCGATAAATCTGACCATTTGTAAGTGTTTAGATACTTTATTGGCGCAGTTTAGTTAATATAATACAACAAATACGATACATTTCCATTTTATACAAATTCAATGAAGTTTAAAGTGTCCATATAATTGAAATGAATTAAATAATTAGCTTTTAATCCACCTCTTCAAGGGAGCACACAACTAATTAGCTCCCCATAGGCTTGAGTTGTCAAACGGTGTCAATTTTTACAGAAATGTACTAGATTTTTTGCAGTATCATAATGATAAATCAGGTTGAAAATTAAAAAGTTAAAGAAACTGTTTATCTTATAGACTTCTATACCATTTTCTGAGTCGAAAGCTTTTACCCCCCCCCCCCCCTTTCCGTATTTCAAATAATGTCGCATTTTCCTATTTATAAAAGGCGGGTTTTTATACTGCAAAAATATGAATATTAAGGTTTTTGTGATACCAAAACATTGTTTTAAGCAAAAAGAAGTCAAATATATTAAATTTCCCTAAATCCAACTTCGTTTTATGTTGGTCCGTTGTCTATCCCACGGGAAAAATCGGGAAAAAAATCGGGAAAAAAGTGAAGAAATTTGGCTCACACGGGTTCTTTGAAGTAGGCCTACTGCTATTATTTGAGAGTTTTTGATTAACAATACTGCCCAAGACTGCGTGTATTTTGTTGGTACTCGTTCAATTTCAACGCATTGACCATGCACATTCACTCGGAGCCTCACACCACCGGGAACTAGGGATGTGCGCTTCAAGGGAGCACGCAACTAATTAGCTCCCCATAGGCTTTACACACAAATGTCGGCCTATTAAAACCGCTCTATTTCAAAACTTCACCGGTCAATGTTTGTAAAAATTTGCAATCTTATGCCATAAACGCTTATTTATAACATATCTAAAAATCAAGGAAAGTTATCCGTCACATTTTTCAGTAAATGCCGCTGAATTGGGAAGTATTAATTTCATCACCTAATTTTCAGTCCTCAGGCTGGGATGCACAAATGGCGGTAAATCGGCGGATAAAATTATAATCAAGCTCAAATCAACTCGTTTTTTTTATAAACTTCACGTACATATTCCACACAACACATACATGCAACATTCGAGAGGACAGTGCCAGCTAATGTGTCGTTTTCGCAAATTTTTTGTGCTTGATAGGAACTATTGCTGTACTCAATTTGTGGATTTCTAGACTGAATTAGTTGTGTGCGCCCTTCTGAGCGATGATTGTCTTTTTCAAAGACTCTTCTTGTTTGAATTGATGCAATGCTCTCTATTGAACTGGAAGGCTTTCCACGTTTACACATTACCTGCCATGGTTACTGTAATCCAGGGGCGTAACAGAGGTTGGTTGTCAGGGGGGGGGGGGGGGGGGGGCACAGCCAAAAAAAAATCCTGGTTAGAATAATTCCGTCCCGGAATTTTTCGTAAAAGGTTGCCCCACGTAAGTGTGTGTGGGGGGGGGGGGGGGGGGGGGTAGGTTCAAAAAAATTCGCACGGTCACAAAATTTCGCAGTACAAAAAGCACAACAGTCAACAATTTGTTGACTGTTGTGCTTTTTGTACTGCGAAATTTTCTTTCTTTCTTTCTTTCCCTTTCTTCTTTTCTTTCTTTCCCCTTTTTTTCTCCTTTTCCTTTTTCCTCCCTTTTTCCTTTCTCTCTCTCTTTTCTTTCCCTTTCCCCCTTCTTTTCCTCTTTTCCCTTCCCCCTATTTTTCCTGGTGGGTAGGTTTGAATTTCCTGCTGAGCACCTTCTTCAGGGTGGGGGGGGGGGGGGGGGCACTGTGCGTTCTGTCAACAGGCAGATTGACTTGACTCATGGCATGGTGGTGTGTTTCACGGTGACATTAACAATTAAATACGACGAGTATGCAGGTATAGTTATATACAAAGGGGTATGACGTTTTTGTCTTTTTGAAAGATTCTTCTTGTTTAGAGAGGAATATCCAATCAATACGTGATGTTACTAATGGCGTTGTTTATATAGAAAATTATCTTCCATCAGAGCGCGACCAAAACAATAAATAAGAGGAGAAACTGCCAGGCGCTTAGAATCTGTTTGCAGATATGGGAAAGTATCACGTAGCAGACTTTAGAGTAACTCGAAGGTGTTGGAAAACCAAAACATTTCCCTGAGATTAAACATCTCACCGACTCATTCTGTACAATCCGTTATATCAATAAAGGTTTTACAATAACAAAATCTCCACAAATTGTTTGGTCATTAGCATGGTGGCAGGTACTACCTGCCATGGTCATTAGGCAAGATAAGACTTCTCATATCGGAATATCGTGTGTGCTTTTAATAGTAATAGCTATCTGTAATGTCTAAGCAACAATTATTAAAATGGCTTACATTCCACTAAATTAAGTTATCGATATCGATCTATGATTTTAGTAACGCAATTGAGCATTGAAATAATAAGTATGATAAGTATGGAGAAAGTATTGCCGTGACGTTTTGTCAACAGGCAGTTTGACCCATGGCACGGTGGCGTGTTTCACTGTGATATTAACAGTCTCTGCCTTTAAGAGTGTACCATGTGGAGATTGTCACTGGGTTATGTTCCCTGTGATCAATTTGGCTCCAATTTATCTAGTAGTCTATTCATTCAATTTGACAATGCAAAATTGTTGTATAATATCCGTAAAATAATATAGATTTATTTGTAACAAGTCTCCTCTCTCCTCTATCTGTCTTTCTTCTCTCTGTGTCTTCCTTATGACAATGTTACAAATCTTACTTAATATGTTAAAAAAATAGGATCCTTTTACTGGCCGGCAATATTGAAGTTGGATATTGTGATTGTCGCTCGGTTAATTATAGATATCTAGATGTATAAGTATTAAGATAATTGGAAATCTGGTACGTACCTCAAAATACGACTTTTAATAAGGTATTTATTATGTTTTACCAGATAATCGGCATCAACCGCATGTCCATGTATCTTATTCTATAATATTTAATCTCAGTTCTTAACATTAATTCCGTGGTATAGAGTTCTGTTCTGGTTCTAGAACTTGGTTGGTTATCTTCACGGATTGTTGTTAGATACGTCTGTCCGAAGGATCCATCCCTTCCCAAAGTAAATTGTAACGCAAAAGGATAGGTGCAGTATCGGAAAAGCTTGGTACGGAACCAAAAAAGTTGGCAGGCTATAATAAATAGAAAGATTACCAAAATACGTTGTGATAATCTTTCCTCATGTGCAAATGATAATTTTTAAAGCATTCTTGGATGAATACATAAATGATAAGTTTCGTGGTAAACTTTTATGATATTTCAAAATTAGATACATCCGTCATGCTCATCATTTTTATAATATCAATGTAGAAACTATTTGGAATCTACTATTTGAAAACTCAGGTAACATAGTTTGTGAAATTATGCTTGCCTACATTCTGTAGCTTGCGCTTAATTGTTCCTTCTAATCATCAAATATTGTTGCTTGTACGGAACAATTATTTTGGATTGTAAATGAAAATATCTTAATTTCTCAAGTCATACAAATTACACATTTCAAATATGAATTATTACAAACTTAATAATACAAAACAGTACTTACATGGTCCGCTCAAATTATAAAGCACGTTCAAAAACAAATCTCCAAAGGGCGAGGTCTACACACTGAACTGAAGACATCAGAAGCGTTGGTCCGTTTTCTCCAACAACAAGTATGGTCGACGTCACTGTACCCCCAAGTACAATGTCAAGACTGAATACATTATGTCCTTGCTAGCACAACAAAATCACATTTATTTTCTGTGCAACAGCATCCCGGCTTATACAAGTTATTCTACTTGCGCCATGTATGTCAAGCCATGATGTCTGCAGAAACCTTAAACCCTGATTAATTGGAGTTCATGCTATATGCTGAGCATGTCACCTCAGTGATGGTAAAAATGAGGAATGGTTAAATTAACCCAGCCCAACATCCAAGAGAGAAATTATACAATTCAACAGGTGATACAATTCTACACCTGGTTTTGAAATGATATAATTATATACCATTGATACATTTGTTATGACTCCCAACTCTGTGTATTCTCTAGTCAATAGTCAAACTTAATCCATCCCGAATTTACATATCAATATACCCTCTATAGTTGATGATCATCACCATCCTATCGTGTCCACATTTATCCAACCCTTGATCCCACTCTGAGTTAACGCCTGGGTGAATATCATGGTTAAGGGAATGGTCAATATTTTATGAGAGTGTATTAAGGGAACGGTCAAGATTATAACACGTAGGGTTTGAAGTTATCATAAATCATTATTTAATTTCAGAATAATTTATAAAATGGGTTCTAATGTGACAGAGATTCATAGGTCCTCAGATCACCTTTTTTTTTTAAAAACCAGTGATGTGATACATTACCATTTACATTATATGATAGCCAAAGTTTAAAATTCCTTAAAGTTTTAGTTCGATCGTAAAAATCACCGAAATGTCAGGGGGAAATCCCAGTAAAACGATTACTACGTTCCCCATAAGTATAACTATGCGCCATGCACATCTCAACGAAAGGAAAACATGTTTTAAATCTCCAGTAGGGTACACAACAAAAGTGAAACAAAGACGTTGGGATCTCGATGGTGCGTCACTTTACGCTGACCTTGAAACCGTGACGAACAGCGTTCTCAGCAGTTATCAAACCCTTATAATTTGACGCGCCAACAAGACCCCATTACATTAACAAGTTCATATGAAAGAACTTGGAGCCTTTAACAATTCAAAAGTAAAAATTGTTGGGATCTCGATCGCGCACGGAGATAATCCAGGTCAAAGGTCAAATTTTACAATTTCGAGCCATTTTCGCACCTCTGTAAAATCCGTGCGCCATCTTTAAAACACCTTGGACATGACATCTACTAGCAAAGATGGTTAACCTTGAATAAAAAATGAAGAAACTAGCTTGGGATTTCGGAGATTTTTTTAATATTTATTTTTACAAATTTGCTTATAAAGAGCAACTTACACTGCATGCGAGTCAGTAATAGCCTTCGTGCATTGTTCAAGTTCTTGTAAATCAGTGCGCCAACAAGATCCCATCAACTTTTTGATTTATTCGCTTAGTTTGGCCACCATTCAATAGACACCACTGGAAAAAAACTTTGGGATTTTGATGGCCGTTAATTCTACATGATCGCAAAGTTGAGGCGTCATCATCTTTATTCTCGAGCCTTTTTGGAACATTTATCAAATTATCAGAATATCATACACTGAGCCAAAAAAGAAACTTATAAAATTTTAACAGATCACCAAATAAAATTCTGTGCATGAAAATGTACCAAATTTGATGCATTGATTGATAAACAGTTTGATATATTTTGTAAATCTTATTAAAAACGTGCATGGTCGTGTAGGACAGTTTTGTTGAATGATAATAATAGCAGTAATAATGATATTAGTTAATGTACACACTCCATGTGACGCGATGACATAAGCTGATTAACCCATCTTTTGTGTATGATATAATATTCATGATATTCATGATTGTATGCTTATTTTGCTTATTTTCTCTCTTTTGTCTTATCATTGTACAGTGTATTTACTTGTATTCTTTGTGTATTTTACTCTTGTTTTTGTATTCTTTGGATGCACCACCTCCAGGTGGGTGCCGCTGCTTTGAAAGTGTTTTCCGAATAAATAAATAAATTTAAAAAAAATTAAAAAAATGCAAAAACACACAACACTGTTCCAATGCATATTATTCTCATCACACGCATGCACATAGCAGCTACGCCTAGTGTACCATTCAAAGAGAGACAAATATCGAACCATTTGCGCATTATCTGAAATCAAAAGGCTTTGAAATCGTCACCTGTGATTTCGGCCTATGAATAGAATCACAAAGCTGAAAAAGATCGAAAGTGATGGACTTTGAACATTTACCATAATCGTCACCTGTGATTTCGGCATATTAATAGAATCACAAAGCTGAAAAAGATCGAAAGTGATGGACTTTTAACATTTAGCATAATGTAGGAGGCCACATTTAATTTTGATTTACTATCTTGTAATGTTTCCAACAGTAAATAATGTTTATTTTCAGGTTGGCCGGGCCCATAGTAAGATAAAATGGTTGTAAAATGATATAAAACCCCGTATCCCTATCTGTCTGCATGTCCGAATCAATCAGATTTCCTTGTTAAGTATAGAAAGAAACAAATGGTATCAATATTGATGAAAGGTACGATTTTCATTTTCAAACAAATATTATACAATTTGAACGTTGACAAACTAAATAAAGTTTATTTCTGACTTGTAAAATGAAAGGTTGTCTTCATCGGGGTCTATCACTCTACATGTACCTGTTCGTAGAGGCCTGTAGTACAGTTAGAGCTTAGAAATGGCACCAAATGAGATGCAGCCAGTGCTTGCCAAATTGAAAGCATTTTTTGAAATTGAGAAATTGGAAGGGAAAGCTATCTGTCTTTGCAAAGTCAATTAAACTGACTCTCATGGCACAACTTGGGTTATGATGATAAAATGAAATCCGCCATAGAGATTACATAGCGAAAATCGTAGAGATTTGCACTGCGGTCCTCTGTGTAGATATCTGGTAGCGATACTTTAATAATTGTGAATGTAATGTACGGGTAGCCAATTTGATCTTCCGATGATTCTATATTACTTTTAATATATTTAAGATAACTATAGCACAAAGTAAGAACTACTAATAACATCATTATAAATCTTGTTTTCTTCTAGCTCAAAAGTTGGAATGCGTTTATCCGTCCGACGTCAAACTTTCAACCATAGTTTCGTACAAATTAGTTCTTGTCTTTTGACGTGTATTTAATGTAATACTTTATTACAAAAATATTTTATTCAGAACTATAAAACTTTTTCTGAAACATCTATAATTAAAAAGAATTTATATATAGGATCGACATACCATTTGACATATCGTTGATATATACACTCGTCCAAAGAAGTTCCTTGCCACTTAGTAAAGTCCAAATATTTCAAATTAATATTTAATAGAATATATATAATTGTATATCAAAATAAGCAGAAAGTAATCCTCTAAACAGCTTAACATGGAATTTAGACATGATCACTCATGCATGGCAGATCCCATTCACTTGACAATGGCAAGGTCTGTGGAAGAAGATTGCAACAAATTGGATAATCCCTCCATTCAAATGTTAATGTGAATGATTGAACATAATATGAACCTTACCATTGCTTAATGAATGTGCTCAGCCACGCATGAATGCGTACATCTTAATTTCATACAGACATGATTGAGAATTATTGTCTGCTTATTTTGACATGCAATTGTTTAATTTATATTAAATATTTATGTGAAATATTTGAACTTCAATATTTGAACTTCAATGAGTGGCAAGGAACTTCTTTGGACGAGTGTATAAAATGAAACGTGCGGAATTAGATGCAATAAATATTGAAGAAGATGTAGCGGGTCAGAAGTCACAAACTGGTCCCAAAAAAAGGTTTCACTTCTAATAATGTTGAGAAAGTTTTACATACTTAATGACCAACAAACTATATATTGTTGGAAAGCTTGAATTCAAGGTTTTTTATTTTTGCAAAAAAAAATCAAATTATACAGGGTGTGTACAATTTTTACAGGGTGGAACATAAAAAATTTGATCGTTTTTGCTCCTCACAAAATAGTTTGATAGTTTGTACAATTAGGGTTTAGCTGAAAATAGTCACCAAAATCAGAACAACCGCAGAAGGTGCTACCAAATTTGCTAAGAATCATTTGCCCAAAATGTACACAGGAAAAGTACAGGGTGTCTAAAATTATGATGAAATAATGCATAAAATGAATGTTTGTATATAATATTCTATGAAATTTAGTTTGCATGGACCATTTAATTTAAAAGAAAATGGTTATCAAAATGAACTACATGAATATCGTTAAAGTTCCTTTTATTTTGAATACAGGGTGGTCCAAAATAGGTCTAAATAGCAAATTTTTCATAAATCTATGAACAATTCTGTGAAGAAACACTTCTGGCTTTTTTAGTTAAATGTTTTACTACCCAGGGTAGAAAAGGACTGAAGAGTCACACAAATGAAATAGAGAGACTGCGATTTGGCCATTGTTTAATCAATAAAATGAATAAAACTGTGTATTTTTTACATTAAAACACTCCCTGAATTGAACATCATAATCTAGTAGAGAATGTCTAGATAACAATTCAATATTAGTATTCATAGTAGCAGGCACATGTTATTAACACATATGAGAAGTTTGAAAACTTTCCTATGTATACTTTTAAAATGGCATCAATTTCAAAAGTTCTAGTTTCCCGCTATTTTGTGTACAAACCTATGGGCGCCTCATCCACCGGCTCCTCATCCACCGCTCCCACCATTGACTCACTCGACGTTTAGATTGATAACTTCACTGTTGCTAAACATGTGGCTTTAATTCTTTTTTTATTTGGTAGCTGGATAAATTGTCTTTAATATGATACCAAAAATGTTATGTTTTTTTGACAACTTCTATTTAAAATAGAGACACGTATCACGATTTTAAGGATTTTTTGAAACGATCCCACCTTATTTGATATACCTATTAGTGACCTGTGACCAGCGACGACAAACTTATCTGTTTCACTGTTTTCCCTTTGGAGCTAGTTCTTTTATACATATACATATAGCATGGGGTATTGTACATGATACGTTTGATCTTTGGATGGACAAGTTGATTTCTGATGGTGTCATGAATCGTGACAATGACCAATATCTTATATCACAAATGCCACAATGTTCACGAAACATTCATCTGGTATCAATGGGGACGGTCCAAATCGTGAACTGTTCGGCCAATTTTAATGAACATGTTACCTTCAAATCATGAGCTTGTAAACACATTGAGATAAAAAGCAACATGCTATAATAGTAACGAAATATAAATACAAAATGACATAATGCTAACAAAAATCAACGAGATTATCTTCCAAGTTTTCAATTCAACGACATATAAAGTGAGTTTCCACTTTCTTTTAAACTCATTACATTAAGTATCATGCAGACGAATTAGTTACAATGGTGTGGTGTGCAACTGTCCATTAGGCTTGTGCTTGTACTCCATCCTCCCTCAGCAATTGCTTGGATGAAAGAAAAGGGTTACACTAACTGTCCATGGTAAATGTAAGCTAATGAAAGTTGGTCAGAATTCAAACACATATATATTGTAATTTGTATGTATAGATTGGACATGCCATTGTGATAATTAATCCACCTAATGTAGCTTCGTTTTCTTCTTTTTAAGTTACAAGCTCTACAGATTTCGGACCCCGTGTTTTGGGACACGCTGTATCATACGTCAGCACTTCTGTTTGGCTCACGTAGAACAATAAGGTCATTGCGATATAGATGGAGTACAATTTGTAAAACATTTCAATATAAAAGTCAATAGTTTGAATTCCACACACATTCTTAGAAATAAATAAGTAGTTTGGTAATTTACATATACGGGTAAAATGCGTGAGAACCTACAAAGCGAATTATTTACCATGCTTTCTATAAAGATTGAACCATGTGTCAGTATGGGTAGGCCTACATACATAACCGATGGTATGCCATGATGCCAACTTAAAGTAAACCACCCAGACGCATAGAGCATGATTTGTATGTTTGTGTTTCTGTTTTCTAATATGTTCAAACAGTGTCCAATGGAAACTCACTAAAGTTAAAGTTCTATTGAAAGCAAAATAAGATCCAAAATCTAATTAGAGACATGTTTGAAAACGGTATTCTTATCCGATAAAACAAAAGACACTGATTAAAGTTAGTAGCTAAGGTAATAACCCCTTAAATTATCAACATATAGGGGCAGCATTATAGGCCCTTATTCATATTTGACTTGTTCGAGGGGGTAAACATTGATTTATTCATTTACCGTTCATTACTGTAAGGATTTAGAGATGTCTGTTATGCGTCGCTAATATCTAGTTCAAGCGCCACTTCGATTTGACCCCAAATTATTAAGGCGAGGGCGCCCTTCGGCAAATACAAAAATTCAAATTTGTTTCATTACGCAGATCAAAATAAGAAGCGTTTATTCATGCCGAAATATAATCAAAACAAGACCTTTGATCGTTGATCTATTAACATACGTTGGAGTATATATCCCTTTCATTTAATATTTGTTCCAATTAAGTAATTTATAAAGTAGCGTTAACCCTGAAATGTGTGGAAAACGCAGCTACATCGGAATGAAAACTGATACGAACGGGATGAAACTGTATCAAAATTCAGTGGAAAATGTCTGTAAATACCTTACTTTTGAGCGTCGTAAAAATCAGTTCACATGATGGTAGATTATATATTTTTTTTTGTTGAGTGTTTAAGACAAATATTACCGCATAATCTTGAGCACTAATCCAACGATCAAAATTCGGAACCTTTGACAGTCCCACTTCTGCAACCACTGATGGCCATGTCGCTCACTTGATCGTCCGCCTGGGTGCGGTTGTGCTCGGGTTATCCCTTCACCCATTCAAAAACTAGTCCCAAAAGACACATTATATACATTAATAAGGAAAATCAGGTGTAAATGCATCACTTGAAACATTGACATGAAATATGAAAACCATCTTCAACAGGTCATATCATGGTCCGTGATAAGTCATAGTCGCGTCTTTATATGAAAAATCAATAGAACATGCAACCTATCGCTTCGGGATTAAATGGTGGGGATCTGTTCACTTGAAACAGAAATCAACCAAACAATCAAAGATAAATAAATAAAGTTAAACAAGTATAATTTGTGCATGTAGTAACAACAACGTAAAATCATTCATTTTGACGAGAAAAAAATCATATGCCATTGTGGTCACTAGCAGCAGAATCGAACCCTGGACCTCCCGTTCTTCAAGTGAAAGCTTTACCAGCTGAGCTATAAAGGGAATTGATTATAATAGCAAAGAAATAAAGATTTAAACGCTTCGTCAATGCTGTTTCTAGATATGCATGATGCATAAATATTACTCATTCTGTTAAATAAAAAATAAATCACAGCTCGTTTAGTTCATATGTTGAAAAAGATTTCCATTGAAAGATGTTCCTCCTATGCACATAGCCTGCAATCCGCACAAAAGTCAATAAAATGCGATCGCACATGAATGGACAAATTGACAAAATGCCAATGGTTTCAAATTTTACTCTCTCTCTCATAATATTTTTTCCTACTTATAGGCCTACATGTTATACGTCGTAAACTAAATTTAGGAAATAATAATGACTAAAACCGTCATTTATCTGTATATATGACAATTGTGTAATGTTGCTGTTTAAGACAGCTTTTTGTCAGATCACTGTAGACACTACTCTTCAACATTTCACTTTTGATATCGACAAAATTGCAAACTTCCAATGTGAAATAAATGCTTGTAAATGTCAGAGACTGGTTTCAATAAAGTATTAGGAATATTTCAAGACCTTAATCTAAAAAAACACCAATTATTTGACCTCAAGATCACTCATGAAAATGACAGTTCAGATTCCGCGGGAGTTTAATTCGGTTTTACCGAAAGTGCGCGGTTCAAAATTGCGAAGTTCGTTTGGGTAATGATTGACCTTTTAACGGTTATTCAGCTAAGTGGCGCTTCTGCTAATCGGCGCATAAGCGAAGCATGCCGCATTAAAAAAACAGCTATTCCTCCATTCGTGGTACTGAGCTGTTACTGCTGATGGTGGCTATGATTTGCCCTATCTGCATTTCGCATTCGTTAAACACCAAACCGTCGAGTTACAAATTCAAAGTAGGTACTACTACATACATTTGTTCGGCAATTACTGGTCAACAACGAATATTTCTCGAGAAGCCCCAGTCATCTTAACAAGATTCAATAACAGCGTATGTCTATGATAATATAATCAACGATTCTCCTTTATAGTCAAACCTGTATTATGGCTGTAATGTTCAGTCTAGACTTCTTGTATGCATTGAGGCTACGCATTTACGTACATAAGATATAGAAAATAATTGTATATAGTAATCGTAATCGAAATAACCATAACATCACTATTACTGAGTAATAGTCAGGACTGAGTCCTGACGAAGAAACATAAACAGTTTCGATAGCTCGACGATATACCGTTCCCCATCAATTCAAACAATATTACTGAGTATGATACGCACATCCTGGTCGCTTGCGTTTCACTCCTGAATCAAACATACTTAACTCCGCGCAAGATCATTTAAAAGTCCAACAAAAATATCCAGAAACTTTCAAATATATATCGAAACACGGTAAACTCCGCAAGATCATCGTAATAACATTATATATATATTACCATTTACGATTATGTCACATATCAAACATGATTCACTCCAGGTTATGTATCGACCGGCTCCATAACAATGCTTCCATTCGGTATGGAATCAATTGTACTAGAATTGACAGTGTAACGTCCAGATCGGCTTGCCGTGCCATTTCTAAATGGTGTGCCATTTCTAAATGGTGTGCCTAGCTTGCGAAAGAAAGACAAGCCCCTCTTTTTATTATTATTATTAATATTTCGGTTGTCTTTGGTTGTTTGACGTGCCTCATCCATCTCAACATCACCTTCCAGATTTAGATTTCCAATGAAATTTGGTAAACCATCTGATGCTTCTGAAGCATGTGACACAGAATCTTCAGATCTTGAAAATCCAAACGCAGATCTCCTTGTGCGCACACTTGTATTTGACTGATTACATATAGAACATGACACTGAACCAGCGTGAAGACGATTTAGTAACTCCATTGAATCCTCATTCTCATATTGTTTGACAACCATGATTAAATGTCCTTCTCGATCTCTCCATTCACTTGTAGTTTTATCGTAAGAACCATTTAGAGAGTGCTCAACTAAATCTGCTCCCAATATTTCTTCGTGTAGGGGTACCCGTAGTCCAATAGTAATATCTAAGAGCTTTAAAGTGATAAAGGCGGTGACAGCGGTCCATGCTGCAATACATACAGCTGCCAGCAACTGTATTCCTAATAGCTTGAAACCATTCAGTCCTCCTGCAATTAAACCTGGCGAAATGAAATAGAAGGAAGTAGTATTTATTACGGTACATGTATGTAACACTTAACAAGGAATCATAAAACGCTTTGATATAGTTCTAAGATGGGATTCACAGGCAATTATCAAAATTTTATTTGAATAAAATGCACAAATACACTCATTACATAGTAAAGTTGCAGATTTGGATATTTCTATGTATTATCTTTGGTGGGCTTCTGGAATTGTTTTAACTTATCGTACTGTATTAGTTTATCTGGATGAAACATTACTTTTTCCATGACCCTTCATATCGAGTATATCATGTTAATGTCAATAAAGAATCCAGAAATGTTTGCAGATGAAATGAACATTACATGTTTCGTTCGATTACATGTATTTTCGATATTTTACCAACAAATAAAATATATCACCATAGTAGTGCTAGCAACAAAGATAAATGAGATTTCATGGGGGTTTCTTACCGTCATATTTAATGAAATTTGAGTTTAACTCGTTGCACTCTCCAAATATACCCACAGCAACAAGTGACCATATCGCAGCCATTCCATGTACAGGAACCACTCCAACAGGATCATCTATCTTTAGTTTCTCACACAATGGCCCACCAAGACAAGCTATTAATGAACCAACAGCTCCAATGATGATTCCCTGCCATGGTCTTGCCAGGGCGCAAAAAGCTGAAGAAAAAAAAACACATGGAGAAAATGCAGTCAATTATTTATAGCAAGGTCTAATATAGATTGAAGGGGATGATTATTGGTACGGTTTTTACAATTATTTCGTGGCGTTAAACGCCACTGACTAACCAAAGACATTCAAATTTAGTACAGGGGTGATAATCTCTATTAAAATGTCATTTTAGAAGTGATACTATTATATTTCCTATTGGTGAGCGTGGAGATCGCTATCGATTGAGGGTTTCATATTCAAATGAGTTTTGAATAGCGGGAAGGTTGAATGAGTAGTTAGAGAGGTGTGTAAAGCTCATTGACGGGATTCGCTTTCGACAGACAGCAACTAAATTGACATGGGGTCAAGGCTGCAAGCCAGCCTGCGAAAATCCGTGCACCCCATATGCATGATATGTGTGTTTTAACATTTTTAACATTCTGAAATGTTCGGATTATGATTGTCTTTTCCTGGAGAGAGATAAAGAAGAGGAACACTTTGTTTACACTCTTTTCATGGGTACCGTATAGGGTTAAGTGCAACAATAGAAACTTCATCATTTTCTATTCAAATAGCCACTGCTTCATCAATATTGGTGCTATGGTGACAAATGAGGGATTAAAATGCGCTGGGGGAAATGCCTTTTCTTTCCCACTTGTTGGATTTATTTAGGGTCCTAAGAATTAAACACAGGGCGCCTCGAAAAAGTGGATACTTTCTTTTTGTGCGGTGTTTAGTATTCGTATAGATGAGTCTGGGAAACCACAGTAGTACTTAGCAACAGAAAATCTATGGCAAAAGTACACAACACTAGGGTTAAAGTCCCTACTAAATCAGCATCTCCTGGTGCAGACATTAATGCACAGTAATCACATGATGTCTTGTCCTTAAATCCATCTAGAAGGGGCAAGCCTGAATATGGTGCCTGTATGAGGAGAAACCTAATTAAATGTAAGTATGTTACTACAGTATCTACTATGAATGTCAGAACAATAAGAGAACAACAGTGCAGAGAAAAGCTTGTTTCTAACTTCATTGACTACAACATCGAAGTGCTGGGGGGTATACAAGAACACCGCATTGTCCTTGACGAATCAGTTAGGTACGAGAACATCCTAGGAAAGACGCTTATCATAACATCAGCAACCAGAAACAGTGCAGGAGCCGCAATTGGTGGAGTTGGCATAATATTGAACACTCGAGCCAAAAGTTCCCTAGCAAGTGTGAGGGCACATACTGACAGAATAGTAGTCTAGTTGTCACATCAATAATATTTAATTACTGTCCAACGAATGTAGCAGATGATGAGATCATTGAGAGCCACTTTGACCAGCTAAGAAGGGCAATTGACTCCATACCAGCGCACAACGTCTTGATAGTAGTTTGCGACTTTAATGACAGGATGGGAGCAGAGGATGCCAAGTTTTTATACCTCAAGGAAACCAATAGAAATGGAAAACACCTGAAGGATCTAGCCACTGAGAAGAACCTTATTATTACAAACACCCAAAAGGAAAACTGAGGACATACACAAGCCCAGTTCGAAATCAGTACCAGCTAAACTATATACTTGTAAGGAGTAAGTGGAGGAATAGTGTTATGAATGCCGAAGCATACAACACCTTTGCCAGTGGGCTCTGATCACAGAATTGTGTCAGCTAAGATGAGGCTGAGCCTGAGGAAAAGTAAAACAACACCACGAAAGAAGCCATATGACTGGGAAACCCTTAGAACTGATGGAAGCTTACAAGTGAAATATGCAGTTGAGGTGCGCAATAGGTTTGAAGTCCTGGAGGATGAGGAGGAAACAGCCACTGACAAGTATGACAGATTTATCAGAGCAAACAATGAGGCAGCAGAGAAGATCCTATCAGTCATGAAAAGATCTCATAAAACACGTTTCTTCAGCGATCCAAGGGTAGTTGCGGCAAAAGATAAAATCAAGGATGCATACATTCTCTATCGTCACTGAGGGGAAGAGAACTGAATACAGGAAGGCAAAGCAAGGACTTGATGAAGCCTACAAAGTCATAGAAGAAGACCTGATCAGCAAGATCAAGGAAGTAGAAGCAGCACATTCCAATTCCAAACATGCATGCTCTAAGCTGGAAGCTCATCAATGAAATCACTGGTAGGAAAGCACCCATCAAACATCCAAAGTTCAGCTGGAGGGAGAAATTCAGAAGGAAGGAAAGGAAAAAACAGTGGCTTCAGTTACACAACAGTTGGGTATTATTAATTAACCATTTGTTGGGCATTTTAATACCAACTGTTGCTTAATTTGTGAATTGTTTTCATTTCATATCGAGCATTGTTATATCGCAACGGTTGGTTAATTTATCAAATGTACCCATATGTTGGGTGTTCTAATGCCTGTTATTGCGTTCTCTAACATATTCACCCCCTTATAGTGCTCATATGTTATTGTTCTCTAATATACTCATCCCCTTATAGTACTCACCTGTTATTGATACGTTCTCTTACATATTCACCCCCTTATAGTACTCACCTGTAATTATTGATACACGTTGTCTAACATATTCACCCCCTTATAGTACTCACCTGTTATTGATACGTCTTCTAACATACTCACCCCTTATAGTACTCACCTGTTATTGCGTTCTCTAACATATTCACCCCCCCCCCTTATAGTGCTCATCTGTTATTGTTCTCTAACATACTCATCCTCTTATAGTACTCACCTGTTATTGATACGTTCTCTAACATACTCACCCCTTATAGTACTCACCTGTTATTGATACGTTCTCTAACATACTCACCCCTTATAGTACTCACCTGTTATTGCGTTCTATAACATATTCATTCCCCCCCCCCTTATAGTGCTCATCTGTTATTGTTCTCTAACGTACTCATCCCCTTATAGTACTCACCTGTTATTGATACGTTCTCTTACATATGCACCCCCTTATAGTACTCACCTGGTATTGATACGTCTTCTAACATACTCATCCCCTTATAGTACTCACCTGTAATTGATACACGTTGTCTAACATACTCTTCCCTTATAGTACTCACCTGTTATTGATTTGTTGTCTAACATACTCATCTCCTTAAGTTATAGTGCTCAGCTGTTATTGATACACGTTGTCTAACATACTCACCCCCTTATAGTACTCACCTGTTATTGATACGTCTTCTAACATATTCACCCCCTTATAAATTATAGTACTAACCTGTTATTGATATGTTGTCTAATATACTCATCTCCTAACAGTGCTCACCTGTTATTGATACACGTTGTCTAACATACTCATCCCCTTATAGTACTCACCTGTTATTGATACTACTCATCCCCTTATAGTGCACCTGTTATTGATACTACCCATTATAGTGCTCACCTGTTATTGATACTAGCGATCCAAGTACACCTGTTATTGATACTACTCATCCCCTTATAGTGCTCACCTGTTATTGATACACGTTGTCTAACATACTCATCCCCTTATAGTACTCACCTGTTATTGATACTTCCCATTATAGTGCTCACCTGTTATTGATACTAGCGATCCAAGTACACCATTGATCAGGAACACAACATCGAATTTTCTCTTTTTCATAACATAACTGTAATTAGAAAATGAATTGCAATCTCATCGATAATCCTTGTGTACAACAATAACGTCAACGCTTTAACATGCCTTCGAATAAATTATGTTCATTTAACTAACTGAAAAACAAGTTAATGGATAAATAGAGCAAAAGGCATGAATACAATCCTGTTCTATTTTGATATGTTTTAAATGTCCCTTAATGGCATATAAACTATAAACTGAATCTCAAATTCAAATGAGAACGAAAATAATACCTTTATTTACTACCAAATATTTATTTACTTACTTGTTCTCAAAGAGGAACATTGAATCACGGCGAATCATAAATTTGAGTGCACCGGTATATAATGTATATCTAGAAACGATTACCAGGTGTGAGAAATTTGACGATCACCAATTACTGATAGTCCTAGATCCCATAGACTCAGAACTATCTACTATCTAGTAATTCTCACATAATGCACATTAATTGTTTTAGTTTGAAAACATGGCGCTCACCTATGCCTATCTCTGTTGTTTATAAGAAGATTGCGTCCTTCAACAGCTAATTACTATAACACATCTTGGATTGTAACCATGATATTTTAACAGTAAACGTATCAAGTGTATCACCATATTCATGTTAGTACCGTATTTAATACAGTAATGTGCTTTTATAGAGTCGATATATCATCAATGGTATCATCTGATTTGACATAGACTTATCGGTGTGGAAATTGATACAGTTTTGACTGATAAAGTATGTCAAAGTAATTGATTATATTAATTTACTTCGTTTCTGTACATCATAACAACATGTTAACTAGAATGATACAGTCTTCTATTGACATTGTGGCTACTTTGTTTGCAGTCCAAGGTCCTATATAGTTTTATATTGCTTAATGATAGTAATTGAGAATAAGATGACCCAAGAAAGAGTTAGGGTTAAGAAGCAATTTTTTTTTTTTTTTTTTCGTCAAAGTTTTATTAATATAACCCTAACCCTACCATATACCCAAAAATACCACGACTGGGCACGTTGGTACGACCCGGCGTGGAAGTTTTTTGATGAAAAAATGGACCCAGCCCATATAGTTTGCGCAATATACTGCGCAAACTAGCCTTGACAGCCGTGGTGAAGTGTGGAATCACTCGCCTCTGGTGCGAGAGGTCCCTGGATCAAATCCCGGGGGATCGGGGGGATATTTTGGTCGATTTTCCGCGTTGAAGAAAAAAATCTGAAAAAAGTGGGGGGTAGAGTTAGGGTTTATAATCAAGAACAAAACATTAAAATCAAAGCAACCTGGGCCTTTACTGATCGAAGAAGGGATGTTGATACAATTACTGTACAAATATAACAATTGATCATAGACATGCGATACATAATGGAAAGTCCTCATCTGCGTTGAACTCATATTTCCTAATTATTTTGTATTATTATTATTATTTTGTATTATTATTATTATTTTCTTTTTATTATTATTATTATTTTGTATTATTAGTATTATTTTGTATTATTATTATTATTATTTTGTATTAGTATTATTATTTTGTATTAGTATTATTATTTTGTATTATTAGTATTATTTTGTATTAGTATTATTATTTTGTATTAGTATTATTATTTTGTATTATTAGTATTATTTTGTATTATTAGTATTATTATAAAGGGGATTTTATATGCGTTTGATGGGTCTGCGTAGTTTACTTCAATCAGGCGTTGCGCTCACGGATACCTCATGTGCTTTCAGCCGGACTCGAACTGGCTACCTTGGAAAAGTGCATACAGTGCATTTACCATTGTGCTATGAACGCTTGTTAAAGATAGAGCATACGTACACGTCTATGAGCTGAATAGACACTCACTCAGACATAAGGCATAATAGATATGATGCTTTGATTAGTTGTATGGAAAGGTCGGAAATGGAAAATCAACACTAAATTAACTAGGACGCTGTCTGGATCATATTGATAGTACCTGATTGTCTAATATACCATAATATCTTAATAATGCGAAACTGATTCAACATGGACAGCTAATTATATATTATTCTCGTTTATTGGCTTTACCGAAAAACAACTGGAAATGTAAATCAAAATAACATTTCTAGGTCTGCGCAATCACACAATGATAATTATTTAAGATTTGCGTTTGTGATTACCCTATTGTTTACTGGGATATCATTATTATATGATATTCGTGTTATTTGAAATAATTTATGTAAGGGCTGACATTTAATAGGATGCACTCGATTTCAAGGCAAGTCACCATTTCAAGATAATTATCTACAGTTTGCGCTTTATTGGGATGTATGGAATGGCTGGAAATGGAAAATCAAGTACACAGGGATACTTTCATGGACATGTTAATGGAACTTAATTCATACATATTTTGTGTAATAAGTTGTGAAGATGTTGCAAAATTTACTCAATTATGACACTGAATGATTTATGATTAAGTTGATTGGATCTGCGGAAAGGGTGGTTATGAAAAACAGTACTATTTTCACCTGGATATTGCCGAAATGACACATGGTTATTCATGATTTATGGTGGTTGATTATGAAAACGCTGAAATTCGTGAATAAAGAATTAAATCTAGGTTTTTCGAGATTGCGGCACGAGAGAGCGAATTGTGCATTCTGCCATGCGTTAAAAAATTCATAGATAAAAAGGTTAAACGATGATAAAAATGAAGGTTTTGGGAAGAAAAATACTTTATCTGAACTTGAAAAGTTTGGAGGAAATTATATTTGGAATTCCAATTTTAATTTAAAAAGGATTAAAAGTCAGAATATTCCTTTATTTTAAAGAAATATCATTCATGTTCAGAACCCGATTCTGCTCGTGTCTGTGCAAATCAAGGAATATGAAATAATTCGTTTACAAAAGTTGGTAATAAAGCTGTTATGTATAGAAAATGGCTAAAAAAATTTGAGGTATGTAAAAGATTTGTTTTCTGCTTATTTATTGCAATATTTTACACTACCATGGGTTAATTAGTGCAATTCCTAAAAATTGGAAAAGACTTATGTTTACAAATAATATATGTTTGTTAAATGGTACAAATACTGTAAATGATAGATTATTTCAAGCTAAGAGAAGTGTTAAAATGGCATATGATGTTATAATTAAGAAAAAGGACGAACGTCCCGAGAAAAAAAAATTCAAAAGTGGGGAAATGATATTCAAGTTAATGAAGAAATGTGGCCTTATCTTGTTACGATTGCATTGCAATGTGCATTGGATATTCTTACAAGTTAATTTCAATTTTTGTTGTTACATAGGCAGTTGCCAACGAATAAATTCGTTCATAGAAGTGGTTTAATTGATTCACCAAATTGTACGTTTTGTAATGGGAATGTTGAAAGCTTATTAATTCATTTGTTTTACGAGTGTGAACATGTTAAACATTTTTGGACTAGTGTTGAGATCTTTTTAAATATCATTTTTGGAATTGATTTCAGCTTAACAAAATTTTCAATAATGTTTGGATACAATATTTTTGATCCGGACCCTTTACTAAATTATATTATATTATTGGGGAAACTGTACGTATACAGAACAAAGATGTGCAGGTTTACGGCCGATTTTTCAAGTGTTTAAGGCTTAGTTCATTTTATGTTCCAAGTTGAAAATCATATTGAAATTGGTAAGGGAAGATTATATAATAAACACAATAAAAATGGGGTTATATAAAAGATGGAAAGACACTAATTAAATACTGTACTTTATTATGTAGAGAATATTAAAACTAAATGTTCATATATATTATTGTTTCCTGTATGACAAATGCAAATAAATAGATGGCACATACCGGCATCAACAAAAAGAAGAAAAAAAGAATTTTGCATTCACAAACAGGGACGGAAAGATGTAAGATTTACAGAGAATATTGGATGCTTGGAATAGCTGGGAGTGGAAAATCAACACTATATTCACGGGAATATACGATGCTTCATCACATGCTAAAAACGTCAACATCTCGAATCCTGATTTGAAAATAAGCAAAGTCATTCTATGAATATAAATTGGTATTAAGTTGATGAATTTGTAACACATAATCAATTCAATCTGCACTATAAGCAGCACGTAGAGGTTGTAAGTGTACACCTAACGCTTAAATATTCGAGTTTTAGTCTTTGACTCATGCAGCAAAAGAGAACATAAGAATAATGATGATGATGACACATAATTCATTGATACTTTTGTCGATCTGCTGTGCGGAAAGGCTATTTATAGTTATTTTCACCGGGATACTGCTTTAGATACTTTGGGAAAATCCAGATTCTATACTCATTCGAGGTTGATCCAAAATTGACAAATGGCTATGTATAATTTACTGTTCATTGGTTTCATAAAATCAATTCTGCGTTCATCGGTATGCTGTCTTTTGTGGCACCTGGTTATAGGAGAGTGATTTGTACAATCACAAACAAGGATAATAAGATGATGTAAGATATCAGAGAATAATGGATGCTTGGAAAGGCTGGAAGTGGAAAATGAACACTAATAACACGATAATGCTGTAATTGAAATCTTTACGAAATCCAGAGTTGTGTAAATATTGCAGTTCTCATGTTTGTTATAAGATTAAGGCAACGTTTACAGATTTGGTTAAATCTCAAAGGCTGGAAATAGAAAAAGTGCTCTAATTACACCTGGGTATTTAAGACTCCTCAGCTGTTACCATGTAGTCTAAAATAGTAACAACCTTTTTTTTAATGATATAAATGTAAGGTTAATGCAGCATTGACATATATTTCTTCATATTTGTGCTGCACTCAGAGAATCTAGATTATATTTACATTAAAAAGGTTGTTTACCACTTGAAAGAAACGTTAACCGTGACCTTGACTAAGTGTATGTTTGTATGTAATGCATTACTCAATCGATATTGCATATACACGAGTATTCATTTGCAACAACAACAAAATGAACGGAACGAACGGATTTGGAAATTCACCTGATATAAAGCATATTCAGTTATTTGGTATACTGAACCGTCCTCATTTTCTAAGAAACTGAGATTTTATGTTTTTGTAATTCTATCCAATGTAGTGAGCTCATAGGCAGAAGGAAATGTCACAATGTTTATGATTTGTAAAAAGATGACATTTGATATTGCGCTATCGCATCAAATATCCGCCCCAGGCCCAAATGATCAAATATACACATTACTGGCTCAAAGACATCATTACAGTATTGATAATTAAAAGAGATCACAGTTTCTAAATATGTGATGTGATCTGGGAAATTCCATCGAATGTCGCTAGATGTGAAATAGGGAGTATGGGTAAAAACAAACAAATTTGTTTTATTTTTTTAAATTCATTTCCAATACTTTGTATCATCATCATCATCATCATAATCATGTAAGGTAATATTATAAAGGCTAATGATGAATTGGACACCTTAAATATTATGTTACGTCATTTCCCCTCCACATGCCAGATACACAATCTGATGTGTTAGAGCCTTCTTAGAAAGTAGAATGGACTTAGAACACTTTATCGAGGTTGCATTTAACCGTCTACGTTTGATATGAACATTGCTTAGGTTGCATGGCAAGATCGATTGTGGTAAACTTACTCTTTTAATACAAGAAGTGTGACCTTCATTATCCAGGACAGTTGTTTAAATAGTAGGCCTAATGTTTAAATAGTAATGTTTCATGAATTAAAAAGGAGTTCTCCGGGAAACAAATTACGACAAGCTACCAGTACATCATATCATCAAATTGTATATGCTACAGTTTAATGGTCCATAGTCGTCATATCAGTAAAATAATGACGATTTTATTAACCAATTTCGCGTTTATTGCCGCTTGACAGAGCGCTGTCATATTGTTCTCTGAAACTTTAGCTTGCATATACCGCAACCGAAAGATTTAGAAATCAGCGAGAAATCATCACAACTGTGACGTCAGTACCCTCAACAAAGAAGAGTCGATGTTTCGACCAGTGCGGTCAATTCCTGCAAAGTTCACTCTCTGAAATTATATTTTCTAAACACAGAAATTTTTCTACAATTATAGTTATACAACAACAACAAAATGATTGAATAAATAGCCAAAATTAAAACCGAAATGACAATTTTAATAGTAGTGTAATTTTGCTATAAACAACTTACCGGTAATTAGAGTGGGGTCGATGTTGTCCGAGCAACAAGTGCCGTAATCTTATTGTGCAACATCCAGTTAATTAACTGATAGCTCAATGGTAAGGAATCCATGATTCCACGCATGAAATCGGGGATTGTATTTTATGTGTGCTTTATTTGTCTACCTTTTTGATGTCATATTAAATGAAATTTCCCTACATATCATTACATTAGTTTAATGGTGCGAAATTTCGTAATTTATTAATTTGAGTTATATCCATGAATAAATATCGCCATCGAGGCTACGGTCGGATTTCATCCAAAATGAATAAGAATAAAAAATATACTAGTCATATCGTGCTAAACCATTTTAGTGCTAAACCATTTTAGTGCTAAACCATTTTAACTTGTAGTACACTTTTCCGCTAAGGGCAACGACGTCAGGAATCACGTGGTTAATATAGTGGAAAGATGGATGTGACCGTAGCTACAATCACTCGCTGCAGATCGAACGGGAAAATTTATTTATTTTTTCTTCTGCATTATCATAATTCCAGTGAAACTTGCAACATTTTGACACTGTTCTATTTTAGTAGATCCTTTAAAACTGCTAAAATTGTCCTTTCCCGGAGTCCCCCTTTAAATTCGATTTACGAAATTTCTTAAATTATTGGTTTATATGACATTGTTTCTTTGAAACATGGTAAGATTGTTTTTACCTTTGTTTGAGACGTGAGTACGTTTCAGCTACCATTTATAGAAATATTGTGAGAAAATGTTGATGATTAATTGACTTTCTGATCATAGTATCGTTCTTGTCAATGTTACTGACCTTAAGGTTATTGCAGTTATCCCTCCAGCAATTGATGCCATAATCGTAGCTGTGGCAGATCTGGTTATATAATGATACAAAGAAAATGTTGCAGAAAGATATTTTTAAGCATCGTCATTCAATGTAATTTGAATGGTTGCAAATGGCTAATAATATTATGGTTTGTTCCTTTCACATAATGACCGTGATTCACTTAACTCACTAAGTGGCAGGCTGACCTGCCATCCGCCTGTCCGAAAACAATGAAACAACATCAATACCATCAATAATGTAAAAAAAACATAACCACACCTCCATCCGTGACGAAAAAAGTAAAGACAAATAACGATATGAGATGAATGGAGTTAGAGAGCATTAGAGAGTTGGTTTGTATTGAACATGGTGTTTACCGACCAAAGAGTGTTTTTCTTTGAAAGATAATCTTTGCAATGGAATCAACGTACAGAGCGTTGCGTAGGAAGACAGTAAATATGGGTATTGTTCAATATTGATGCTTTAGATCATGCCCAGTATAAGTAAGACACTTGGTTATCTCAAACTGTTCAATTCTACCTTTCTAAATGACTATTCTTTTGATTTACAACGATGTAGTTTGTATTTACTTAACTACCAATTCTTACAAGATGTAGAGTGTAGAATAATAAGGTCGAGAATAATAACAAATGTTAAGTGATTTGATTGAAACTATTCAACATCAAGTAATTGTCATTTGCACTTAAGGGGGTGTGGACCCTCAGCATAGCCTCCGTTAAACTGCTGTAACTCCTTCATTATTCTTTTAATCTATATAAAATCATACATTTTCTCGCACAAAAGGGTTTAATAAATCCAACCATGATCATGAAATTGATCATTTTTGAGAACGTTATAAAAACACGTTTTTGACCCATTTTAGGTTCTGCAAAGATAACTCAAAATATATTTTGTCAAATTTTGTCATACTAGTTTCATTATATTTTTAATTTCTTTAATATCTTTTTTTTTTAAATTATAGACTAAACAGTTTTTTGGCACTTTTTGGTCTATAATTCAAAAAATAAATAAGATATTAAAAAAAAAAATCCTATTCCTATTTTATTAGCATTATAATAGCACTAGTATGACAAAATTTGACAAAATATATTTTGAGTTATCTTTGCAGAACCTATAATGGGTCGACAACAAAAATGGTCAATTTCATGATCATGGTTGGATTTATTGACCCCTTTTGTACAAGGAAATGTATACTTTGAACCAATTTTATTTAATTAACTCAACTAACTACAAATTTATAGTCACATAAAATTGTAGAATAATAAATATGATATTTTACACCTTTTATGTTATTCATTATTGAAGCAAATTAATGTAAGGCATGTAAGATAGATCAAGGCAGATTATCCTGTGCCAAAATACTTGTTAGTATTTCAATGTTGCTGAGTGGCGATCTCTACGCCTTCTACACAGCGAATACAATAGTAATCCATGTTCGAGCACAACATTGCACTATCCACTGCATATAACGTACCCATACAAACAGTTATGGTTATTAAAGCAGTATTGAGTATCATTATTTATATCAGTTAAAGTAAAACTGCGTATGGAATATTGTTTATCAAAGTACCCGGATGGTTATAAGGAAAGTACCGGGATGTCCATAATATAATAATATATTGTACATGCAGACATTTTAGTTCCACTCGCACAAAGGCAGTGTGATCAAATCAGCTTATTTCCACAATGGTACTAATAATATTGAAAAGCTGATGTTCAAGCTTTACCGATATATATTTAACTCGAGATAAAAAATTCTGTATTCCTCTTGGATTCGTTTTCTAGTTATGAAATATTTTGAATATGTGCAGTCTATTACATCCAAAGTTATTCAATATTATATGGAGATTAATGAACGCCAGCTACTTATTTACACTGTTTCTATACAATCAATGAATGATGTACTGATCTTTGTACCTTCGTTATGAGACAATCGGGAGTACTTAAGAAGCCGTGTCACGTAAAAGCCTACCTCATTCATCATACGTTTGTATCCAAATCCGGAAGCCACTTACTGCAACTACGCATTACTGTCTTTTAAGACGAATATATTTAACAAAAATTGAAAAAATACAAAACTATTGTATTGTTGTGATGAAACGTAATACGAGGATAAGCAAATCACTATACGTACCTAGCCGCCAAAATCCATTTAGTATCGGTGATACCGTATGTGCTGCCACAATTGAACCCGAGCCAACCCCACCTGAAAAAGTAAAAATATGTCATCTCAAGTATTGCATTTAGTGCTTATAAAATTTAGACTGAAAACAAAATATGATTCGATACCTTATTGCATTTATAATAAATGGCACATACAAATAAAAGAAGTTCTTAATAAATAAAGTTCCTAAACTTCTTGATAAATGATACATGTACGAGTAACGCTAAGTGAATCATTCATCTTTATAATACCTCACAAAAAGAAACACAAAAGCTTATACTAGTTGCCACGGAAATCAATCAAGTAACGTGAGAACATTCATTGACGAATAGTTACTTGACCTCACCTACCGTTGCACCACATCTTTTGATATCGACTAGAACACTCTAAACGCGCGATAACTATGGTAACGATATCATTTTAATGATCTATTAGTCCAAGATACCGTTTCCAATTAAGTATTTCTGTTGCGTCAGTGTTTTGTTTATCAACAGCCATTCCATTCATGGCATAATCTAATACAACTGCGTGGCGAGTTGGTGTTAGTTAAATATCCCATACAAATAGTGATTCATTTATAGAGATGTGTTTTTAATTACTGTGGTAGGCAGAGAGGAAAATCCCTGACTGAATAACAAGTTTCTTATAATGTTCCAATCGGATATGGTTAATTTTGACCACTACCTTTTACAGGTTGGATACAGGTGTCTGTTATGATATGAGGAGCTATTCCAGGATGGAAACATCGGAATTTGATATCGCCTATACGAAAATAGCATTATTTTTGCGTTCTTAACTAATTGATAGCAGATTGAATATATTAATGATTATAAATCTTTAATAAATAGCCTCAAGCCAAAAGAATGCTGTCCGCATTTCAAAATTACGACATCTGTAGCGAAAACATGCAGGTCAATCACAAATGTCCGGGGAGAAGATACAAATATTTTAGAGGTAAATTAAAAGGAACCTATTACTAATTGCACAAATCATTCACTACTATACTTCTCATTAAAATGTGTACAAAACCCATGTCTGTATTTCATTAGCTAAATATCGATAACATTTTATTGTGGCAGGCCTTCTGTAGAAGCATAGTAATTAGTAGGAGTGCCTTGAGACACGTGCCCTATGTTTATGAAATTTCTAATTGTACTTTAAAAGGCACATTTATTTAGAGAAGTATCAAAAGGTTAAACTATTTTTGAAAAGTAGTTATACAAAGTCATGATTATCTGAAGTCGTTCGTCATCAAAATGCTTTTTCAAAAGGTGGCACAACCTATTTTTCAAGTGACGTCGTTGATCAAGTATGTTTAAGGGCAAATGCGACTATTGGAAACAAATCAAATCACCTTACCCCTCCCATGCATATTATATGTACATACACTGATACATGGTATAGAACTGAATATTTATGAGGAATTGCCCTTTGTACCATTTATATGGACACTTTTTTCCCATACGGAATACTAACTGCTTGACGCTCTATATGTTTACATACAGAGTATAACCAAACAGTTTTGACCTTTTCTAACACACAGGTAGTTGTTAAGAATATCAGTCAGGATAAGACTTGCCCACGTATTGCAATTCTCGATGACAATCAGTTTAAAAGCATAGCTACTCTACCTTTATCCTACCCAAATCACAACCAATTTCAACTATAATTACGTCCAGACTATATAAGCGATGATCATTTTGAAATTGCCATTAATACTAGCCATTATCATCTGAAGTCACCTGTCATCATTTTGGTTTTTTAAGTGGCCCACCCTATTTTTTCAAAGTGTCGTTGTTGATCAAGTATGCTTAAGAGCAAATACGGCTATTGGAAACTAATTCTTATTCCTCTCATACATACACTCATACAAAATATAGACATGAATATTTATCAGGGAGTGCGCTTTGTCCCACTTCTAGGGACACTTTGAATCATTACCGCAACTGCAAGATGCTTGCTTAAATGACAAGCGGTATAATGGTTATCTGTCAGTTGGTATATAGACGATACAAAAGTCAATGAAAATGGATTGTACATGCATGACATACCCATTAGGTGCAAATTTATTATTTGGTTTATGTTTGATCAAAACTGTGCCTTCTTCAGCCACTCCCCTTAACCATTAAACTCACCATAGCATGAACATACCAAATATTGCATTTGTTGGTGAACTCATGGGGGCAAGAGCCTCGTTTGGCGTGAAACGTCCGGTTCTAGGCTTAAGCATAATTGTAACAACACAACCTGTAACACCACCAACGAGGTGAACAGGCCCCGCCCCTGCGATGTCAACCACACCCATCTGATTTAGCCATCCTTCTTCTGAAAATATCCAGTGGGCTGGTATGCAATACACGATAGTGTTCACAAAAGAAAATATTACATAAGCCTCTAGTTTTGTTCTTTCTACCATTGCACCACTAACTATAGTAGTCGCGGTTGTTGCGAATGATGTCTGGAAAAAGAAGTGTGAAAACAAATCCCCTGTTTCGTTCAGTGTCTTGTTTGCTGTAATATCTACAAAGAAGTGTCCAACGCCAACAAACTTATTAGATCCTGAATCAGTCCCAAAACATAAACCATATCCGAACATCCAGTAGGATAACCCACCAAAGAGAACGTCCACCGCGTTTTTAACCATGATATGAGCTTCATTTTTGTGGGAAACACTACCTGATTCAAGAAGACCAAAACCAGATTGCATAGTGAAGATAATAAATGAACTGGTAAGAATCCACGTTGCGTCATCCCAATCTGTAGTAGGAAACAATTCTTCCACTACAATTAGATCAGCATTCCACAGATCAAGCGGTAACTCGGGCATCTCAGGCATTGTTTTATTTCAATGATCCCAAATGGCTGACTTTGTCCTCATTCAGGATATTTATGCGATGATAAATCAATCCACTCACAGTATCATGCACAATATACATGTTTTCATGATGCGCAGTGATTGTGAAGTTCACCGCATTAGATTGTTTACCCACACAGCGCCATCCTTAGTCATATAAGTGACAGTTATTGGTTTTGTTATATGTCCGTGACGCAAATGCGCCCCTTGTCCATATAATACATAGAGACAAGCTTTATGTCCACGACGATGAAACTGTTCTTACTTCAATTTCAAGAAACTGTTGAATCTGCTTACGTTAAATCGATGGTAATATAATCTGACGGACATTTTAACGGTGTACGATGATCAAGAACAGATTTTCTTAACGAAATCTGATTGCCATGATATGGAAAGAAAACAATTTGTACTTGTAGCTCTGTTTTTAAACTGATCAGAAACGCAAGGAGTTAATTGTAAATGCGCTTGTGAAAACGGATAGCGATTCTGTAATTTTATATTCAACTTGATCGGTTTATTTTACAATTTCAAAATAAATTTTGTATGGTATTGTGAGAACTGATGATTTCGAAAACAGTAATAATTATTTGTACTTGTTTAGATATTTGAAAGATTGTTAACAAAGGATTAAAACTATGTGTAGCTCATGGAAAGGACGCGCAACAAAACTTGTTTCTTCACTCGAGAATATAGACATATATCACCCAGCTTCTCACTTCTTATGTGCCAACACGGACTTTTAGATCAGTAAATAAACTTTTTCTTTCAACACCAGAAACATTATCTTCGTATAGAGAAAGAGCGTTTTCTTCATGTGCACCCAAATTATGGAACTCTCTACCCGTGGACATTCGTTGTTGTGTTTCAATTAATGCTCTTAAACACCGTCTCAAAACATATTTGTTCCAAAGTGCATACAGTATCATATTTAATTGTACTTTAATCATTTTTTTGCTAAATGAAATGTTGCTTCAGGTCACATGCTCATCTTTAATTTTCATGTTTATGTTTGTATGTATAGCGCCTCGGAATAGGCTGCCTAGATAGACGGCGCTTTATGAATTTATCATTATTATTATTATTATTACTTTCTGTTTAGGCTTGGGATTCGTACATTTTGTAACATACCTGTTTTAGGGGTGAGGGGAGAGAAAAATGGGGGTGGTGGTGGGGTAAGATATGCCTGAGGTCAACATTTCCTAATAACGGACTTCCTGATATACTTATCTCTAAATTACAACGTGTTCAAAACTCGGCCGCATGATTAGTTACAGGCACAAAAAAACGTGACCATATAAGTCACGTCATCAGAAATCTCCACTGGCTTCCTATTAAGAAAAGAATCGTGTTCAAGCTCCTACTCATCGTGTACAAATCACTTAATAATGCTGGTCCAATGTATGTGTCTTAATTGCTGAAACCTTATATTCCCAAGGCTAATCTTTGCTCTGGCTCCCGTGAGTTTCTTGTTGTTCCAAAAAGCAAAATGAAGTCTTTCGGTGATAGAGTTTTCTCCATCGCGGGTCCTAAATTATGGACCACTCTCCCAATGGACATACGCCAGACGGGTTCAGTTCTGGAGTTCAAGTCGCGAACTAAGACCTACTTATTTAACTTGGAAATCTAAATGCTGTGTATTTGTTCATGATCTTTCATTTCATAATACATTTTAATGCCATACACTGTATTTCATATCTCATGTTTTTTTGTTTAAAATATGCATTTGGCTCTGTGTATGTTTATTTTTGTTGATTTAAGATCATTGTTGCTTTAATCTTTCATTCATTTGTTGTACAGCGCTTTGAGTTTAGATCTCACTAAAGTAAAGCGCTCTATAAATGTGTTATTATTATTGTTCTTAACTAAACTTAGCCGTGGATCAAATTATATCGAAGAACAGCATGAAAAGAATTCCTGTTCCATAGTTTTGATATTATTGACCACACTTCCTCGGAAATACACTTTCGTAAACGACTACTCGGTTACGTAGTCGCATAGTGGTCGCTAGAGGTAAGAAGTCCCTTTTCAGCTCTTAATTAATCTTGTCACGGTGTATTTTAGTTGATTCATCTCTTATGACAATCCCTCACAGGAGTTTTGGCAATGTCAATTGTGTAAAATATTGTCAATAATATGGAGTGATAATAAAGTAGATATCGTACAAATTTTCGGCCATCGGCTTTCGATAAAAACCAATGTAATCTGATAGCCTTCATCAAAGTAGGTTTATGTCTCCAATATTTCTGGCTCCAGAAAAGATAGGACTGATTATAAATTGTGCTTGTTATTTGTGTGCTTGATTTTTGTTTTTTGTGTGTGAGTATAATTAAGTGTATAATGGGAGACCAATAGCAAAATGAACGTAATGTATGTAAAATGTATCTAGGCCCATGCACGCTTATATGTAATGCAGGCCTAGATAATCAAGAGCTGTCAATTTCTTCGAAAGGGGCGTGATGTACGGCGCTGTAATCGCATGCTGCATGTTTCTCATATTCCATTAATGCGAATGTTTGCAAACAAACTTTTCTTTATTCCATTTTTGTGCACAACATTAAAAATGTTTTTAAGAAGGATTATTTCCATTTTATATTTTCTCTTCACGACCTCTCTTTTTCTTTTCCATCTATTCTATGTCACTGTCTTTCCTCCACTTTACCGTCCAACGACGACCGATGCTGATGAGCAACAATTAACAACAATTACAAAATGCTGTATACTTAACTGATTTAAGGTGTTTTTTGTGATTTTGTTGTAATACTTTCTTTTTTGTGCAGTGTTTGTATGAAAGACCCACTATAGAATATTGGAAACATGTCAAATTTAAGGGGGGGGGGGTGGGCATCCGCGAAGGGGGTCGTGAAATCTAGGGGTTACAACCCCGACCCCGCCCCCTTTTGTCGCCTCACTAATTGATACTCTACTATAAAAATTTAAATTATAGGCCTACATAGTATGAACACTTGAGGTAGGCCACGGGGCTCACGGGGTACCTGAATGGTGTATGGAATATTAAGGGTACCTGTGATAACTTAAAGGTGTATGGCCAGGGCCTATTTTATTATGTATCTTTTGTGTGTATTTGGTACCATGTTTTCTGACTGACGTCTGTATTTTGATAGTATGAACACTTGAGGTAGGCCACGGGGCTCACGGGGTACCTGAATAGTGTATGGAATGTTAAGGGTACCTGTGATAACTGAGAGGTGTATGGGGCATGGCCTATTTTATTATGTATCTTTTGTGTATCTTTGGTACCATGTTTTCTGACTGATGTCTGTGTTTTGTTCTCAATTAGATATTGTCTCTTGGACAACTTTATTGAGTATATTCATATATAGATGTAGAAAGATTACGCTCTGATGACTAAACTGCACACTTTCTTCTAGCGGGCACATCCGCGCTTCTCTTACTTGATAATCTGGATACGGGCATATGGGATATCTAGGGTAGGTACAATATTTTAGGGTGAATGTGGGGTATTTACGACATTGTTTCTTCCAAATGGGATATTGAAATTGGGTTCGAGATTCAGAGATAGTCCAAAATGTTTGTGAAAAATCTTTTTCAAATGAAAAAATAATTCAGGGACTATGACAATAATGTTAAGCCCATTTTGATACAAATCATGCAGGAATCTAATTTAGATCATAACACATCAGCTAGCGTGGGCCCGAGCGTAGCGAGGGTACCCGCTAGTTAGACTTAATACGCGGATTTAGGGTTTCCCTAGTGTTGGGCGGTATCGCGCTGATGTTGGTACGCCGTACTTCTGGTTTTACGCTAACGTGTGGGATTGCATTGAAATACGCTGATAAACCAGCTAATAACGCTGATGAAAACAAACAAAACTACGCCGTATTCGATAGTTTTAACGAAAAAGAATAATTGTTTTACATTAGTTTACCTCCATATTTTAGGACTTCAAACTCTCCAATAGGCTTGCACCGTGCCAGAAAAAGACCGACATTTTGCCGTGCCCAATGGCTCTAAATGTGCGTATTAGGCCATATACTAGTCTGTCGTGTTTGCAACCAAGAGTTATTATAGTATTAACTCCTTGGTTTGACCGTGTTTGCGGTAACTCTGTTTAGGCCTAGAATAGACTAGAGAGCAAATAAAATCTGCTTATTTGATTTAAAAGGCCGAAATTCTGAGGAAAAGACAGTTTGAAAATGGGGTTTGGGTGTTTAAGCAGGCAATTTACTTTGCAAATTTATAATATAAGCCTATTGTGGTACAATAATTGTATATGCATAAAAACAACAACTATGTAATTATGTACAGTGGCTTGCGCAGGATTGTGAGTGGGAGGGGGGCACCTGGCCATAAATGAAATCCCCCGACTCTGATTCTTGTCAATTCCCCCGACGTACTAACAAAAAATAGTAAAAGGTAGCCCCATTTTTTTTGCAGTCACCTCGTGAATTTCACGTAAGTGGTGTGGGGGGGGGGGGGGGGGGGGGGGGGTCAAACACGGTCAAAACAAATCGCACAGTCCAAAAAACAGCACAGTCAACAACTAATGCCCAATCCTCCGGGTTTTCATTAGTTTTCTCTATATTGGGCAATTCTGAGGTGTGTAGTTCGATTTTCTTTCTCGAATTGTTTAGAAAACTATCCATTTTAGAACATCTGAAATTTAAAATGAACTACACACCTGGGAAAGTATGATGCCAAGGGCATATTTTTTGCACGTAAATCCAATACAAGAGTTCTGAAAATCGACAAAAATATGACGTCATAACCATTGCTTCGGGACAAAATGGCGCGGTACCCCCCCCCCCACCCCCCCCCCCCCCACCCCCCACGGAAATAGATCAACAAGGTCGAGAGCAGCGGCCGTCACGTTTGTCGCCACTGCTGTCATTTTGATTATGACGAGTCACGTGACCATCCCGTTCCGATATTATGCTTGGAATCAATTCTTCACGAGCTGCTGTGGGCCAGACTCCTCCTTGTAATGGTTCACCACTCCTAGTACAAATAGTACTTCCTAGTACTTCTTTTCTATAGCAGTTCCACATCTGAAACATTTACACGTTTTCCAGATCTGTTTCTAGCAGATTTTGCCTTGCCTAAACATAACACCATGACGTCGTAGAGTAATTCGATGAGTTCAAAGATTGTGAGAACAGAGATACCAATCCAGAGGCCAACGTTACCGCCCAGATCACTTAATAACTCATATTGCTGAAATCAAATCACATGGATGTAAGACGGGTTATTTTTCCTCATTCATCTAATTTTGTGACATCAGAGTGAATTTCAATAATCGCTCCTCATTATCGCGTACGTGATTGTAATACGCGTACGCGGGCATAAGTAATACCGCACCTATGTATCTGTAAGATTTCATTCAACAATACAAGCCCACACGCAATCTCCGTTCTCGTTCATATCATCTTCTTGCACATATTGTTCACCTTCTGCATCATATGGACGCCGTTTTTTTCAAGATGCTTCTGCTGAACTTTGGAACTAATTACCATATCATATTAAATCAGCAAAAACTTCAGAACAGTTCAAATCATCGCTAAAAACTTACCTTTAACATGTTAAATGTTAACGCTTGATTTTCTTTTTGTTTTGCCTTTTGTCATGTTTGTTATTAGTTATGTATTATCTGCGTTATGCGCTCAACAAGCATGGTTTTATTATCATTATTATTATCAAAGGTGCATCCCAGAACTATAGTCACTGTTATAAAGCTATGGATGAATTGCAACCTATTTCACGCGAGCGTGTGTTTTGTTGTTCGCAGATACATTAATTTCGCAAACAACTATGCATGCATTCGCGTGACAATTTCACAATTGACCAATCAGAACGCATGGTCATTCTTTGAAAGCGTCCGGTATGCAATTCTAGTTGTACGCATGCACGTACGCACACATGGTAGAATTATGTACATATTTTTATGACACCGACTTAAAGTTAATGAATGTTGCCATTATTCCGAGAATACGCTCTAACGTTACTGCACGGAGTTATATGAACGAAGTGTAAGTTAATATAACAGAAATCATTTAACGGAATATAACCGTATGGCAATATTTTCAACTCTTCGCATCTCAAACCTCATCTTGTACATGTTGTATAGCTAGTCAACACATCGAATCTCACCCAAGTTTTTTTGAATATGTTATATATTTATTTTAACTCGGACTTTCAGATTATTTTGGGCGTTATTCTGCTGTTTCGTGATAGTCAAATATCCACCCTTATCGAGATTGATCGGTCACAAGGCACCAACACGAGCCCATATGATATTAAACAGATCCCTATTGGTATTGTGAGTCTGTGAACATGAAGAACATTTGCGGAATTACTGAGAGATATCAATCCAAGTAATAGTATTGTATGGTAAAATATCTAGAATCTTGATAATGCACCTATTGTCTATTGCTGAATGTTTGAAAATATTTATGATGTATTGCATTACATTGTGATAAGCTAACCAATTACTTACGTTATATGTCGCTGTATGGTATATGTACTCGTAGCTTAACGACGAGTAGAAGACGTTGAGTTTGACGACGTTTTTTCTAGAAATATATTCAAAAGAAGAGTAAGTAAGAAATATTTTTTAATCTTAAAAGGACTACTGATATACTAATACTCTCTTCACGTAAAAAGTAAAAACCCACTCCTTTGTAGTACCTTTCAAAGAGTGATTGTGAATCGAGGTACCAGGGACCACCCTTCAGGGTATTCACTCCAGTTTGACTTTCTCTTTAACATGTTTAAGACGTGTACATTACGAGAATATCATGATTACATTTAACTTTAAGCTTGCGTAAGAATGTAATAAGAATGTAAGAATACTTACTCGACAAAAGTAATATCGTTGTTTATACTCCATCTCAAGTAATCGGATATTTCTCGAATACCATCTTGAACGATAGGCTGTATATAAAAGCATTTGAATATAACAAGAGTATAAAATATTAATATTTCAAAGTCTAACATACAACGAACAGAGGCTATTTTACACAGTAAAACTGGCCAAAGAAAAAATACCTGATGTTACTTAACTTGTTTGATATAATTATTACCTTATATTTATCATTGGGCCACAAGGAGTAGCTGGTTGAGGTATCAAATATGTCTTCCCTGTCAATGGCAAATATAATATAGTTAGGGTCATAAATTAAGTCATAGCAAGGTTAGTGTAGTTGTACTTGTATATTTGCCTGATTTCTGATCAAAGGTGAAGACTTTTAAAGAGAAAAATATTGTCTTTTAAGACATATGTCGACTACAAGAGTTTTAAGAGTTTGGCCGACATATGTATCTAGAAGTGGTAAATTCACAGGTAAAGAGCATGCAGGACTTCTATTCGCACTACTTTTAACCTTATAATCAGATATAATGCCTATGATCATTCGTGTCAACAAATTATCGGAAAGGTAAACGGATTTTATGAAGGGACTATTGTATGCATGGTAAAAGTAGACAATATTATAATGTACATAGAGGAATATGATACTTATACCAGTCACAAATATATCAGTTTTAAATATGCAATCCCATATCTATCAAATAAAAGCACTATATTAGGTGCAGTTTGCTACTAAGGTTGTAATTCCCATATACTTACTGGCATTTGAAGGTGCAATTACAAGGGATCGATCCATTTTCGTAGGCGTTTGTCACCTTGTCTTGGCATTGGTCTTTTAAATCAAATCAAATCAAGAATAATGTTATTTGAGATGTTTTATCTATCCATCTAATCGAGAGTACTACAATAGTTATATTGTTAACGCCAGATAAGTAGAGAGGTTTCTAGTTAATCACCGATCTTTTTCCGATGCTTTTAACAATAGAACGAAATACCGTTGGAAAAGCGCTTTTAAATCGCTAGAAAAATGCTTTAAAAGCACTGAGAGTTTGGATATGGACCCTTAATATAAATACATTATATTATAATCTTATGAAACTTTTTTTTAAATTTCAGATGAGATTTCATCTGTTTTAGAGACAAAAGGCAACTTGATTTAGTGATCTCGATATTAAAACGGATTCTTTCATATCTATGAGACTACGCTTTCACGAGCCGGCATTGTCCAAAACGTCTTGGACAATTTCGAAAATTTAGCTGGATTCTTATTGGTGAACGCATTTCACATAATAGTTTTCTTCATGTATAAATAAACAATATGAAATTGACTGCCCGGGGGGGGGGGGGGTACTCACGTATGTAAGGCATACGGGGACGTGCCGCTCCAGTGGGTCGTTTTTTCATGAGACATCCTTAGCCATGGGTAGGCTTTTCCGTGAAAAATCCTTAGACATGGGTTCTTGTTTTTGCCAAAATTAGGTCCATTTTCGCGAAAATTTGCCAAAATGAGGTCTATTTTCGCGAAAAATCACCCTTAGAAATGGGTATGGGTTTTGAATCTCCAGCGGCACACCCCCGACCAAACCAAATCCGAGTACCCCTCGGGATTGACTGACGAACTCGGTGGATGTGGGGGGAAATACAAGAAATAAAGATCATGTTACCTTGTACAGGATCGGTTTCATTACAAGCCACGACAGAATCATCATATCTATATCATACGTCAGCACATCCACATTTAGTCAAAAGCATCTGATAGTAGCAATCTTTTTCGCAAGTCTGAACCGTTAAAAAAACCGTGTATCTTACTATAAATCTAGAAACGGTGTTTGTTTTGTGGGGTGTGTTAGTTATCCTTAGTACTCTATTAGTTTTGAACAAAGTGTCGCCTTATTTGAACTATAGAGGAAATAACGGGAAGTGTGATAAAGTATATTCCAGTAAATTTGGTTAACAATTCGCTTCAAAAACAGCAAAAAAACCGCCAGAATTTGGCTAAAAAATACTAACCCGTAATCATTTCGTGATTACGCGTCGCGTGCGTTTGTGCAAGGGCTCGCTGCCGCGGCGCTACGCACTCCTACACATCGGGTGGCAGGGATAGCACTGGATCAAAAATGTGAGAGGTCCCATGACATTTTTCAGGACCCCGTAGGACTTCAAAAAACAAATTTAAGGGGTCCCCCAAGAAATTGAGGGGTCCTGATGTTTTGGTATTTGAAAATTTTACCTTTTTACGGGCAGTTTTAATGAATTTATATTGTGAGCAAAGGATGGATATGTAATTTACAGCATTTCTTAAGGTTTCCATTTCCATACATCGTCAAATTTAAGGGGTCGCTTCAATTTTGATCGGGACCCGCAAGTCTTTCCAATTTGAAACCTGACGCGTCACTATTAGAAAGTGAGAGGTCTAGGACGCGCAGACGCGTCAGAATGCGACCCCTGTCGGGTGGTGGTGGGGGTAAAACCACGCGAAATGGTTTAGGATAGGACCTAGGGTTATGTGGATTAGTGTTTTGTGGGGGTTAAATAAAGCAACCTGATTTCTTTACTTTAAGTTGGCATGTCAAACAATCGATCCAAGGGACCGAGGGTTAAAGAAGTAGCCACGGGAAATGGTTTAGGAGGGTTATGATTATAAATCAACCTGGTTGGTGAGTTGAGTGGTGCGGTTGTATGGGGTTTAGAGGTACCGAGGGTTTGAGTGCGGTTTGCGAGGTAGGGGTTAATAACGTAGCTACGGCAAATGGTTTAGGAGGGATATGGTTATATATCAACCTGGTTGAGGTGTGTGTTAGTCGACTGTAGTATACCTTGTATAATTTCACAGTCACACAATCGAACAACACCCCCTGATGCTCCCCATCCGAGAACCGACCAAAGTTCACAGAAAACAATATAAAACTTAAGAAATTTAACCGGAAGCTGCGTGTAATGAAGACCTGGCCAAGTTGTATATCATGTTAAAGCTTACAAAATGACGATTGCAAAAATAGAAATATCTCCACAAACACTGAAAGGTCAGTTAGAACTTTGTCTCACGAATTATCTTCTCTTCTATACATCTAACACCAACAATTCCTGACTGGGTGCAATTATGCCATTTTATTCAACTTCTATGGACCATATCAAAAACTCGAAAACGTACAGTAAATGGGCAAATTTCTTCAGTATTTATTCATTAAAATTGAGCATATAATTGACGTCATTTTCTGTGTTATATATCCTCCATGCAAATATATACAAACATGTTATTGATAAATACAATCATCATAAATTGTATATAACTTTTCCCCATCAAATATCTGCATTTCGTATGATAATCCAATAGAGAAGTCATTGGTGTGTAGGCTATTGGAAATTGATTCAACACATTCGTGGACATTTAAGTCATGCATCAATACAATAGCTTTAAATTACGAATAATCGAAATTTGGAATATACTCGAACGGTATCTTCTTACATAGCCTACAGTATTATTGTACGACATTGTATCATGGAAATTAACTAACACTACGCGTTCTTAATTCTGATGATGTGTGCAATAGACACATATTAAGCGTAAATACACATTGGTAGGTCAAAACCAATAAATCATTACAAATGAAAAAAGGTTTCAAAATTTTCGCGGGTCATTTTTATTTGACCTTTTTAAGATTTTGTGCCTCGGCCAAAGAGTGTGTTCAGGGACACATAATATTATGTGACCATGTAAATTGAACCCATAAGTATGATCAGAAAATGTAACATGTGCAGTGCAGTCTATCGTAGTGATGAAAGTGTTTCCTCAAGTTGGAGCATAGACTTTATTTGTGATTGACATCTTGTTGCATGCTCTCCGTGTTTGCTGCCTTTCATGTTCCATAATCCTTCTCTTATTAATCTATCTATTGTGAATTATGCGCCAATATTGATTCAAAAGAGCTCAAAGGACATCTTTTTTAGATTTAACGTACGTATTCGTGGTATAAAACAATTATTAAGTTTGTGCGAATACCAATATACATTGAGTCAAAGTAGTTTTTATTTTTTGTTTAATTTCTGTATTACTGTAATTGGTTATTTACTGGTTTATTTTGATCTGCTTTTATGTTGATTTTACTGTGTATCAGTAATAAATGAAAAATGAATTGGATGACCTGGCTTATGAGGCTGTGAATGATCTACCTACCTACATACTTCAATCGGTTTTCAAATTATACGTGATTAAAGAGAGATATGTCTGAAAATAAATGCAGGAATCATTGTTTTCTTTGTTCTTTGGATTATCAATATGATGCGGGGAAAGGGGCTGGAATCTCCTCGGTTTTAGTAATTTCTAAGGCAACTACTCAGCATTCTGAAGCAGTCATTTTGGCATTTTATTACATGCCTACTAAATAGAAAGCAATGATTCCTACGTAGGCTAGGTAGCAGGAGTGAAATCCAAACACAAAGTATGCACATTCAAATACTAACTTAAAAAACATCCACATTAAGTGGGTGGGGTAATTGCCTTAGGGCCCCTGGAATCTCGTGGATTTTATGCATTTGAAAGGCAAAAATTCAGCATTAGGAAGCAGAAATGTTGGCATTTTCTCACATGCCACTAACTAATGGTTCCTACATAGGTAGGTAACAGGAGTAAAATCCAAACACAAAATGTGCTCCGTGATTCAAACTTAGACAACATCCACGCCAAGAACATAATTGTATGCACAAAGTCTCCGGTTTCTCCTTCATACTTACCCTGTCTTACGCCGCGCCGTCTGGAAAACCCGCATCTCTTGCATGATTTGAGACCGATGTCAAATTGACATTATGGAAACCACACTTTCCATCACATTTTCTGGATTTACGGCCAGTTCCCGGGGAAATCAGCTCTCACCAAAAACTTTCTGGATCACTAAATTACTTACTGGATCACCTTAAAGAGATGCAGTAAATGCGGACGTCCTCACTCTTCCGACTCGGCCTTCTGGCCTGCGCCTTGGGGAGGATAGGGCCCAAAGGGCCGAGCCGGAAGAGGAGCGCGTCCACACTTAACCGCCCAAATCTGAGTTTAAAACTCGCTGTCACCCTGTCATTGATCTTCCATCAGTAACTAACTAATTGGGACACTAACTCAAAAATTGTTCATTGAAATAATGACTCACAAACATCAGAGACAAATTGATTGACAAGAAGGCGAAACACCACAAAACATAAACCATTGAATCACATATGACAAGAAGAGTCTGAAAAAGACAAACAGTTCTCAGAAGAGGTGAATTTCAATGACGATGGAAATGTAAATAGATTGTGTCACACCCTGGAAAATGCCAAGTGTCAATGGCATAGTTGATACGTATGCTTCAAATTGAATGAACTAGGAGGTCATATTAGTGTTATTCATTGAATACTCTCATAAATTGGATTACTTGATATTCCAGAATTAACTAATGTTTATGATGAACCAATACCAATGAAGGGAGAGGAAATAAGTCAATGGAAGTGGTAGGCGTATAATATTGAAACTAAAATAACTCAACAGCACACACCCCACACAAATCACTTTACACTAACTCCATTATGAGCCAAACATACTCATTCCATTGCCCTAAAACTCACTACCCATCCACAACTTGCCACTTTAATAAACCCAAAGCGATCTCTCTGGTGATACTGTTTAGTTGTAATACAAAATAAGGTTGGTTAGAATAGAATATACTGAGAATCATTGTCCTTTTATTATACTTTGTGGTATAAGTACACCCACTTTTGAGTTGCAATATTTTATACATCCTTCATTCATAGTATTTTCAACTATTTGATGAACTCCCTCACCCGTCCAGTATGCATTCGCGTATGTCATCATCACGATTAATTTCACCAACCACACCATTGACTAAAACGCGAGTTTATCTTTTAAACAACGTGTTTAAATAAACACGGTTTTAAACTCTGCGCATCTCGTCCCCAGGGTGGTTGTGCGTTACTGTATACAGGTATTTATTTTTGTTGTGGCCCTAATGGGTTACAATAGATATCAACTGAATACCTCAAACGCACGTGTATTTTTAATAGTAAACGATTTGATCGGCAGCTTACACCGGGTACGGTTGAGTAATCATTTGAGTATACATTTCGTGATTTGTTAAGTCAAACGCGCCTTAAACCTGAGACGAATATTCGTCTCAGCTTAAACTACCCCCATACCCATGTTTAAAGTTAGACACTTTTCGGTGAGTTAGACGCATGTTCAAGTAAAACAAATGTACGAGAATCACGTTTAGTTAAACACTATGTCTAAATTCAAAGTTAGACGCGTGTTTAGCTTAAAACCGTGTTTAACTACGTACGAGAATACGGGCCTGTGAAATCTATACGGAGATTTAAGAATAACACAAAATATTCATCCACCCGGGTCATCCACCCATCGATTAGTCATCGCTATTTATTCAACCATTAGATCGTGTACTTAGTGGCATGACCGATTTACTCAGCGGTAGTTTTCATAATCGCGTGTGTTATTATAACAGGATGGAAATTGTTCAAAGTGTTATAATGTTTGTTAATAGATTATCTTAACACCAATAATGTGTACTGTTGTGTGAGATATATGCATACAAAATATTTATATCAGCTGTTTTAACACCAAAGGAAATACAATATTACAATTTACGTTGTGAGACTTAATTTCCCCTAGGAAGTCAGATACTGCTTGCACTGTTTTATATGTCAAAGGATAGAAGTCTGATTGGTTTATTTTACATGAAAATCTAACAAATTGCGACAAAATGTACACCAAGTTATCTGTAGAATAACTAACCACTGATACATTTAATATATCTCAACATAACCCGTCAATACTTGCGAAATATTAAACAATTCACAAAATAATACAGCTACAAAAGTACCAATCACAAACGCAGTTACTTTCTACGTGAGCCTTGTGGTTCGGTAGCACAGCACCGGTACAGTAGTGACACCTTCAATGGGTTGAATTGTTGTATCACAGTGCATCGTGCGTTTTAACACGAGCATCTAGTGCATGTATATAAAGTGAGTGGTTAAATATTTCTAAGCGGGCAAACACAGCGTGCTGAAAAAAGGAAATGATGCAAGGACGAGAGCAACTATTATGGGTCCCTCACATGTATCCGTGTGAGCTGGGCGGCCCCTTACCATCTTATAGAAAAACAACAGAGTCCAACACGGTGAACAATCAGCAAAAAATGTCAACGGCCGCATTGATTTTTTTTTTGTCACCGGGTTCATACGGTTTTATACCGGGTTCACATCGGCCTGGAACCGGGCTCATACCACCTCCTCACCAGGTCCTCACCGGCCGAAACGGTTGGGTACCGACCAAACCGCCTTGATAACGTCATCAAACTGCCCTGTATAAGCTGACCGCTCAAGCTCGCCGCTTCACTCACATTCCGGGAATCTCTGTATTACTCACATGTATCTGTGTGAGCTGGCCGGCCCATTACCGTGTGACAAATTGGTGCAGACGGCGGCACACGGTGATGTCACACGGTGGGCCGCCGTCCGTTGAACACGTTGCCGGGGACATTGCCGGCCATCCGCGCCCGGCAGGAAGTTTGACGTTCTCAAAACTCCTGCCGGGTGAGTAAAAGCGGCGGCAAACGGTGAGAGCCCGGCTTGAGGACGGTATAAAGACGGCGCACCGGTTTCGCGCCAGTTCGCAGGGCGGTAATGGTAGGCGGCCACCTTACCGTCTAATAGAAAAACAACAGAGTCCAAATAATCAGTAAAAAATTTCAACGGGCGCACTGATTTGTTGTTGTGGCCACCGGGTTCATACCGTTATATACCGGGTCTACGGTTCCTCACCGGCCGGGTACCATACATTTCTAGCTTACCGTTCTCACCGGGTGCATAACACCTCCTCACCGGGTCCTCGGTCCATACCGTTCTACACCGGGTCTGTACCTGGTTCTCACCGGCCTTGTCCACCGGCCTCATACAGTTCTAGCTTACCGTTCTCACCGTGTCCTCACCGTGTGCATACCACCTCTATACCGGTTCCTAACCGGTCGGAACGTCTGGGTACCAACCGCCCTTTTTAAGTTGAGCGCTCAAGCTCGCAGCTTCATTTGCATTCCGGAATTCGTACGACAAAAATCTACATGTATAATACAACATGCCTGCCGAGTGCCGAGAGTCCGTTCCGCGAACGGTTACCAGACTACATGTGGCAGTAATTATCTTTAAAAAATATGTCAATTTCGGGGTGTTTACATACACAACATGTTGGCTGTGCCGATAGGGATAATTGGTGTGATGTTTTACTTATCGACGGCTAACGACCAATAGCCAAATATCAACGTATTAACCATATATGTTAGTATGTTAAATAGAGCATAATTAACATGTGTGGTGACACTGATAAGTTGGATTCTGTATTCATAGCATAATAAAATGCGTACACAAAATGTACTGGTTAAGTATCTATAATGATCAGAAAAATGTGTTATACGTCCATGAGTATAGTGATTATAATTGATGGTATTGAAAATTATGGCGATATTGATATCAGTTATTTCTGTACTTATTATAGAACTAATTTGATTCAGAGCTATAATAAAACACCATAGATTGTATATTAATGTAAATTGGTTGATATAAAAAACCATTAGGTTATTATACACGCAAACGATTAATCAATAAATGTGTTTCTAGATTTGCTCCTTCGAACGCACTACCGGAAATCGAATCCGTACAAGGTCAACATATTACAGTTACCACTAGCAACGTGCATTATCTAATAAAGGTCACCGGTTATTACTAGCAACGTGCATTATCTAAAAAAGGTCACCGATTATGTTAACCTTGCACGATTCAGACTTCCGGTAGTGCGTTCATCGTAGATATAATCGACGTGAAGAACAATGGATAATGGACAATAGGAGGAGCTCTAGAAGAGTATTGTTATAAACTACTCACAAAAGTATCGAAACACTTAGAAATGATCCAATATATAACGGCTCGAAAGGATATGCATTAATCGAAGCAAATACCCAAGTGCATAATTTTGTTCTGAGTATTTTGACACCTCGATCGTTGAGATACGATGTTGCGGAGCGGAGTTATTGTCATTTCAATGATCGTGGGTCCAGTTTCAAAGGTGACACTCATCCCTATTGAAAAGCACGAATCTGATCATTCTAAACAGTAATGCAAACCTCTTTCTATAGGATGATTGTCACTTTTGAAACTGGACCCACGACCATTGAAATGACAATAACTCCGCTCCGCAACATCGTATCTCATCGATCGAGGTGTCAAAATACGCAGAACGAAATTATGCAGTTGGGTATTTGCTTCGATTAATGCATATCCTTTCGAGCCGTTATATATTGGATCACTTCTAAGTGTTTCGATACTTTTTGTGAGCAGTTTAGTTGATGGCCAATCGATTATCATCATTCAGTCTTTGTAGCACGACCTCATCATTTGAGTTTGCGCGCTATTTCATATCCAGAATTATCCAAACGTGTATTACCATTTTCTAAATAACCTGGACACACTACTTTAGTATGGGATGTTTACCGACATACAGACCATGATAGAATTCTAACATGGTTGAATGCATTTATACTTTGATAAATAAAGTATAGAATCAGAAGGCAACATCAAATGGCCTACACAAACTTCTTAGAGAACAAAAGGCCAATAGGCCAAGTAATTAAACCAAATACAGATGACATCAGGCAATAGCCAATGAGGTAAGACTTCTACAGGCAAAAGGCCATAGGCCATGGCCACAATAAAGGGCAAATTCATATAAAAGTCCATAAAACGGGTGCACGTGTTCACGTCATTGCCCTCATTGATTACTCAGTGTTTGGCTGCAGGCGTAATATAATCTAAAAGATAATTTAGTTGACTTTCAAATGCCGTTTATTTGATTGCGTTTACTTTCCTCAATTTAATCAATTAAAAATAAGTTTGATCAACAACGAACACTCAAAATCGGCTGTGTGCCACTTTTAGAAAGAGATGCTTTTTGAGAAAAGTGTCATTACATCTTTAAATATTTCGTATTTGGATTTGGTGTTTGTATGAATTTCAGGTTCAATAAATAAGCTTTCGTATGCAGTTTGTTTGACGAGTTTGCTTGAGTTTATCCACAGATAATATGCTTGTTTGACTATGAGCAAACAAGGGGTAGGCAACTTTTAGGCCTTATTGGCCTTCCGGCCTTTTCCTCCATATTGTCATATTTGTGTATTTTATTTTTGTCTGATTGATTTGTTTTGATATGCTTGATGTTTGTAATTATTTGTGATAATATAGAAATAAATAAAAAATGAAAATGAAAAATGGACAACCTTGTTTTCTCTTTAATAGAGCAAGCGCTCAGCCGAAAATAAATAATGTTCTAATTTTCTAAATACAACACACTTGACCTTACCAGATCCAGAGGGGTGCACCAATCTTCTCAACGAGCACAGGGCACACGACCGATCCCATGTAGAACTCCAGTGAGTGTCGGTCGGAACAATCCATACAACGTAATAACGAAACTTACCATACAGCGCCTTAGGCCCCCCCCCAAAAAAGAGTTGACTTGCCCTTTCCGACCGACCCTAATTTTCGGAACTAGGGTCGCTATTTTTTATTTATTTTTTCAAAAAAAAAAAAAATGAAATGAAAGAAGCACATAACAATAAAGAAAGATGAAAACATGTTTGTGAGTAGTATCTGCTTGTTTAAAAATCAAAATATAAATAAAATTAAAAAAAATTAAAAAAATCTTTTAAACGTGTTTTTGTGCAGTAAATTTTCAAAAAATTTCAAAAACAACAACAACAACAAATCCGACCGTCCGACCCTGACTTTGACCCTGAAAGGGCAAGTCAACATTTTTTTTGTGCCTTATCTGACGAAATTATCCTTCTTTCACAATATCCAACTTAAAAGATTTTCTTAGCAATTCTGAAACGATAAAACTTCAAATGTACTCGTATAGCGTTATGTATACATTTTAAAAATAAGTTGGCAGCGGTGTGTCTTGGCCCGCGAGAAATCAGTCAATGGTATATAAAAAAAAAACCGCCAAACTCCACCACTTTGCATCGTTATGCAAATGGCTCAACCAATAGAAAATGATAATATTAACCACCTCACTCATTCGAGACAATAGAGGGCAGCATTAATTTAAAATGATACAGACAGACGACGATGGACACGGTTTGGTGAAAATGATTTTATGTATGTTTTTAAAATCAACTCGAATGTAAGTATCTCTTTTTAAAATTGTATTATTCATTAACAGTTTGTCACAACTTGTTTCACAGTGTGAACATGTTCAACTCATACAGACGTGAAATAAGTAAATGCAGTCTACCTTAAATTATACATCGCTAGCAAGTTGCAATTATGACTAACAAAATAAATACACACCATTTACTTGAATAATACAGGCTGTCCCAAAATGATTAGTACGCATCGATGCCCAAAGTTCATTCATTTTTGTTATCATCGAAATCAATGGGATTAGGTCCGTTATTTTTTCATCATCTTGGTCATACTGCACTCATTTATTAGAATTTTAGATCATGAATATCGGATTTATCAAACTCAAGATGCACTCCATTATGTAAGACATGGTGATTTTACCTTATTGACAAAGTGCTTTGGTATCCAGTGAACCAGCTTCGACACACATTCTTGACTCCTAGAGCAGTGGCCTGAAAATCTTGTCCTTCTATCTCTGATCTTTTGGGTGATTTTGGGGTGGTCTCCATACAGCTCTGTTTTAGTTGTATCTCAGCATACGAGTATAACAGCCGTCAAGTTGCTTTGCTAGCTATGGGGTGGTGGTCCATGCCTCACAGCCATATAGTAACACAGATACAACAGTTGCGGCGAACAGGCGAAGTTTGAATTTTCTTGGTAGGGTGGATTTCTTCGCTTTTCTAGATGGAATCCAAGCTCTTCTTCCTTTCCTGTTATAGCCATTCTCAGGGCGAAGTCTAATACTATAACAAACAGATATGGGGCAAGGGCTAAGATTTCAAACAGATCTGGGTGTGATGGGTATATAAACAGTGATTTACCATGGATTTACTCACGCCGTAATGCATTTTTCAATTACTTGCATGATTTTAATCAAAACCGGTTCAAATTAGCAATCACTGCGGAGTCATTTGATATTGAGTAAATTGACAGATTTATTTTACACCATTTTGATTTTCGTTGCTTCTTGAGAGACTCAAATCGTGTGATAGGAGTTACTGCGTTCTTTTTACAAAGACACACACAAAGCGATACCACTCTTTTCAAACCGTATTTTACGTGTAAAGTGGAGTAGTTAAGGAAAATAGCGGTTTTAAACTTTCAAGCGTAAGTATCATTGATGCTAGATTCGAACACGTATCAATTGCAGCACTTCTCAAACAGCATTTTACATTTCACGGACATAAATTATGCTAATGAGCTAATTCGTGAAGGGCGCCGCTCATTAAATGACGTCACTCACATCATCGATATTTTCGGAACGCCAAATTTGTAGGTTTGAAATTCTAGGTCGAGTAAAATGATGTGCTTATTTGTTGTCTGTGAGCTTTTGTGAATTTTTTCCCGAATTGAAGTATTTTTTGTATTGAAAATAGACAGTTCAAATTAAACGTTGGTTCCAAGTTCAACAGACAGCACATGTATTTAAGTACACAGCAACAACAATATTCAGGCAACATTTGAGAAAAAACGATGCCCGGATTTGCAAGGGAGTGTACGGGGAAGTGTACGGGTGAACATGACAAACCAAAACAGCTTAGTAAATAACCGCCTCCGTGGAGCAATTGGTTAGCGCGTTCGGCTGTTAACCAACCGAAAGGTTGGGGCGTTGTTTCTTTTTGCATTTAAGGGGGGACTCAAGGAAGTTTTTTTGGAATTTTGTGAGTGCTGTAATTATTGAACTATTAATCAAATGCATATAAAAGTATACATTTTTGGATGGGATTTTGGTCAGAGAATCCATTTATGGCATCAATTTTGACCAAAAATATTGATTTTTTGAGAAAATCACATTTTTTAAAACCTAATCAAATATTTTTTGAAATTTTGACAAAAAAGTGTACATCATTATCAAGTGATTTGGCCATTTTTTACTCAAAATTATTTTTGTTAGCTTTGTTCAAAATAATTTGGGTCAAAAAAGTGAATTTTGTGATTTTCTCAAAATTGACGCTAAATTTGGATTCTCTGATCCATTTCCTTTCCAAAAATGTATACTTTTATACGCATTAGATTAATAGTTCAATAATTACAGCACTCGCAAAATTCAAAAAATCAAATACAAAACTTCCTTAAGTCCCCCCTTAATGCAGATCGACAAATCACAGTAAAAATCTAATATTGACAAAATCACAGACCACTTACACAAAAGTCGCATCTGCGCATGCTCCTGTCGTGATCGAAGCAATGGGCGAGTGTTATAAGTGTGCAGTGTTACCAACTATTTTAGGTACCAAAGCACGGCTCAAACCGCGTCCCACGACCAAAAGTAGCCCAATTTTTCACAGCACCTTAAATACACCAACTTTTGGTCAACTTAGCCCAATTTGTCAGAATTTCCTTAAAAACACCCAATTGGGCGACAAATATTTTTGATAACGTTATTTATGATTGCACAAACGTGACCGTGACAATCAAGGACTGAAGAAATTGTTTTTGGTAATCAATAAAATTGTTTAATCATAAACGAAAAGAAAGAAATACATGCGGTAGATTATTTAATCGGAAGATACTTTAATCACCTCCCTGCTTTAATCATCCAACTTCGCCATTATCTTATCGTTGTGTTACCTCTTTTTTAGAGCCGGGGATTACTATATACATCTGTCGTCCGGAGATTATCTTTCAAGAACAAACGCGTGAAAGAAGTTTTGTCTTGTTACACTTGAGTGAAACAATAAAACACTTGAGTGAAACACGGTAAAATCGTTCAACACGATTGGTTTTGTGGCAATTTTATTTATTTATTTATTTATTTGGACATAGGCCTACACTTTTGTCACAGTGGCAAAAGACTTCTCGACTAATGCGTCCATAAAACATTACACAATATTTTAATATATAAAAAGAAATTATTATTATTATAATTATTTATTATTCATTATTATTATTATTTAGATACAAAATATTAACATGGTAACATAGATTCATGCAAGGTTAATGCTTCGTGCGGTCCATGCACGTTTAAATACGATTTGCAAAACACATAAAATATATGAAGTTGTATGATTTAAGCCGATACATAGAAATAGAAAATGTCTCAGATCCTCAATATCTTTATCGCATAATGGACAGTAAATATTTATATCGGGTTTCCATGAAAGAACACGGCCATTGAGTGGTAGTGTATTCGACCGTGCTTTGAATTTCATTGACGCACCATAAAAATTGCATATTAAATAAACTTTTAAACCAGGTTTACTTTTAATAATAATAATAATAATAATAAACAGTGTTTACAATCGCACTGTGGATCACAATCCCTCAGAGCGCTTTACAATATGATACATCATAAAATAATAAAATACAAACAAATCAATAAAAAATTGCAAGACCAACAATTGCACATTACATCAAGCACTGATATATCATAACATTTTACAGACCAGCTGTGATTATATAAAGAGTATACATTAATTGCACATCAAAAACATTAGAAGTCAAATGAACACACTATGAAGAATACACTCGAAAAAATGCATACATACAGCCATCCCCGAGACAAGTCTTGAAAATGACTACATGAAGACAAAGCATACATGAAGCCATCTTCGAGACAAGTCTCGAAGATGGCTACATGTAGTAAATTAACACACATTAATCATGTATGGTACATAATACAACAAAATTAAATTAAATAACCAGAAAAATACAGCAGTAATGGAGGATTGTTATGAGAGACCCACGGACAGAGGCATGTAGCATGTCAGTGGATCTCACATACCTAATACCATATCATAAACATACAAGGCATCATATTAATTATAGAGACCAACCGACAGATCCACAGATCCGTGGATACATCAGTGTACCTCACATGTACACAAAATTATTATAACCACACAACAATGCATAAAATACAACCAGAACATGGCATAGTACAAAATATAAAATGAAAATAGCACATTTATGAAGCCATCTTCGAGACAAGTCTCGAAAATGACTACATGTAGTAAATTAACACACATCATGTACATAATACAACAAAATAGAATTAAAATAACCATAAAAATACAACAGTAATGGAGGATTGTTAAGCATGAGAGACCCACGGACAGAGGCCATGTAGCTTTTGAATAATACGTATTATTTTCTAATTCGCTAGCTCAACCGCAAATAAGAATTTTCCTATCCCGCTATTCGTCCTCCTGAAAGAAACACATTAATCAAATACACTATTTGGGGCGCACGGCTCTTAAACGACGGGCACATAGCAGACGTGGATAGACAACAAAATATAATTCCAAACTTACCCACTCTCCTCCCGACCTTCATTCCCTTCACCTTTTCTCTGTATCTCTCCTGAATCAAAATCCTGCGCTAACTATTCTTCATTGCCAAAGGAATCTTCTCAGTTCTATAAGTCTCTTCTGCATCTCTCTGCAAATGGATCTTCCTCATCCTTCCAACTAGGTTATCAGACTCCGTCTTGTGTAGCATCATCCTATGCCAGACGTCTTATCTTCTCTGAAACGACATGGCTAGTATTAAATAATTAGTTCCAAGTAAAGCTTACTCAAACATGTTTCTAAAACATTTCTCTCATTAAATCAACATACCTCCCCTCTTCTTAAGTGAACAGGTCCGGATTATACCGATAAAGCATGTCTTGCAGTGCCGAATCTAAAGCCATCAGTGCCAGGCGTCACGCACTGTTCACCTTCTTCATACTTCCCGCTGACCTCTTCATTAACATAACAATACCGCATTCAGAGTACTCCTGCTAATGATAGGAAATACAATTATTTTCTAATTCGCTAGCTCAACAGCAAATAAGAATTTTCCTATCCCGCTATTCGTCCTCCTGAAAGAAACACATTAATCAAATACACTATTTGGGGCGCACGGCTCTTAGACGACGGGCACATAGCCTCCGCTAACCCCTTATCAGATATCAAAGAACGGGCAATACAAGTATCGCTTGAGAATTATGCATTATTAATACTGATGTATTTCTGTAAACAAAAAAGTGACACCAGATCACTAAATATTACTTTTACATGTACATGTAAGGAAACATCAAAATGTTAACCATTGGCATACCAATCATACACACCTATGATGTGAAGAGAAAAACAATTATATATATCATGTTTCATGCAGGACACTAATATGATACTGAGAGTCCATGAATCACCCATAAGTTGATGTTCCTCATTAACATACCTATCCTCGGATATATGTTCCCTCGGATACCATGCTTCTTAAGCAAACCGTATGGAACTACTACAGCAGCTTCTGCTTCTGCTCCACCAGAACTCAAACTATAAAGTCCAAAAATGTTTAGGAAACAATCCAATAATTCTAGGGGAAAATGTAAAATTTTCACGGCATCTACTGTATGCATGATATGAGAACTCCTGGGTACATATAGCCAGGTACACATTTTAAAAAACAACAACAACAAAACGTGACCTGCCTGGAGACAATCATCAGAACTCATATCTAGTTTAGCAAGGGATAAATATTCCATTGGTATAATAAAAACTGAACAAGTGGTATAACCAGAGGCAGCTACTATCATCCATGCCCCTTCTAAACACTGAACTGTTATACTTGTCTAACAATAATAAGCATGATATGAATACAGCTGAACACCACACATCTACTGTAAGAAAAATCCTCATTATTCTTAACGGATGAAAAAACCGGCGTAAGAAATTAGTAGCAAATATATGCACACATTCTACTATGCATACGATAATCACAAAACCCAAACTTCTCCACTACTATGTGAAGCATATCGGGTGTAAGAATCTTTCTACCTTACCGATTTAGTGCTTCTTATAGCAAACCTCCGATGAGTAATTTCATGTCGCACGGGTTGTCTGCCACAGGTGGGCAACAGTCAAAGTGCAACTTGATAGCATCAAAATGCTGAATCGATAGACAGATAGGAGTCAAAAACATCGTTATTATATAGATGGATAAAGTACCTTGCTTGAACATCGTGGCTAATTATCCACATGGTAGGAAAATACTCTACATCCCTGTACAATAAAGATACATAAAATAATGAAATTAATATCAAAGACATATATCATGTATACAGTCTAAACCCGCAGTAGCTACGGCAAATAATCTGGCCATGTGGCTGCACCAAATAATCAAGCCCATCGGCTATAATGGTAGATCATCTAGCCCTGTGTGGCTATACCATCGGTATCTGTGAACAGTTCACATTTCCTTAAAAAACTCTGGCAGAAATGCTTCTAAAGCTAGGAACATTCTTTCAACTCTCTTCATGCGGAGCTTTCACCTGTTTCCTACGACTCACGTGACTGGTTAAATTCAATACATCACATCACATATACCATCGTCAAGCCCAGTGGATACGACAATTTATCTAGCCCCGCGGCTACTTCAAAATTATCAAACCCAGTGGCTGAAATTCTGACTGTCAGAATTGAAGTCTAAGTCTCCAGCGAGACATGACTTATACACTTGGAGTTCACCCAGTGGATTTACAACTCCAAGAAAAGTTCTGCCGCTAGAACACGAACTTATAATAGTGCTCACAGACAAGCATTATAATATCCTGACACATAAATGTCCTAATCACTAATCATCTATTCGATCCAAAGATAGATGTGTGATTTCTCTCCCATGCACGAAAACAAGGAGGATCAGAAATCTGAGAACTCATAAGACCAACATGCAGTTTGACGTGCTTAAAAGATAATATGTCTAGGAACTAGAAACATATGGGGGAACAACTCAACTATGACCCCAGTCTGACTAATCGTAAATGCATCCGCATGATCTGAACATGCGCACCAACATATATTTGGCTAGTTGGTATAAAAGAAATCTTCGAACTGAATCATAGAACCCCAAAATACGACCAATTGAAAGAATTGTCAAGGTACACCCCAATCGTCAAAAATCAATATACTAAAATATTATCATCTCGTGGATCCACTGAAGATTAAAACAGTCTATAAACCCAGTGGCTATGGCAAATTATCAAACCATATATCGTAAATATCTGCACCAAATAATCAAAACCATGAGCGATGGCAGATTTATTCCAAATCGTCAAGTCCAGTATAGCTACGATAATATAAAGAGCCCCGTGGCTACTGAACCATCAAGCTCAGTGGATACAATTCTGACTATCAGGATCAAAGTCTATATTATTAAGACTCCAGTGAGACATGACGTGCACAATAGAAATGTATCATACTACCCTTACTCACGATTGAGACTATGCCTTTAATATCTGTGAACAGTTCACATTTCCTTAAAAACTCTGGCAGAAATGCTTCTAAAGCTAGGAAACTCTTTCAACTCTCTTCATGTGGAGCTTTTACCTGTTTCCTACGACTCACGTGACTGGTTAAATTCAATACATCACATTGAACATAACTCCTCTTGCATTTGAATGCATAAGAAGTAAGTATATACAAATACCATTCGGTTATTCAAATATACGATAATCTCTTCTCAAAAGAACATAATTATTATCAATAATACCACTGTCTGCAGTAATCTAAATACCTTATCCCAGTGCCACTCTCATGATGGATAAATATATACTCAGTCGGCAATGATGGGATAAACCTACAGAGGCATTATACATGTTAAATAGCCTGTAAACTATAGACATCTAGCCTGCTATGACCATGATTGGAGGTATGCATCCGATCTAGAATAGAAAGAATACAAATTAAAACATTAGATACTTTCATCCTATACTCATAGCTACCAAGTAACCTGGTGTCGCATCCCATGTATATTATCCCAAACCAATCTATTACTAAACAAACAGATATTCTGTTGGCTCTACTCCAGCAGCTATCGGGTCTGCTATAAATACTGCAGATTCAGATTACACTCCTCGTTTCTTATCTAATCGTTTGAGTGTAGGACCCTTCGTATAAAATACGGTACCTTTGTATCACCAGTCTTGATCCATGATCGCATATACACTGAATAAAAATATACAGGGCAAAACTATACAAACATATCAAATACCATCTTAAAAAAATCCAACTCAACTCATTAAGTATGCAGTGTGATATCAATATGATGATATGCTGATATAAGTTGAAGCATGGACTTGGTCGAAGGAACACAAGAACCCCTTCGTGGAAAAGCTCTATGTGCCTACCTACACACTAATCGTCAAAGGAAAAACAAATTTATTCCATAAGAACTTATAAAATAATATATACCTGAACCCGGGTTCCTGAATCTTGAAAGGAAACCGACAAAGGTGCATGCTGTGGATAATTCTGAGAATACACTCAATTATATCTGAAACGAAATCAATTATGATTAAAATGAAGATTTAAAGTTCTTCAATCACAGGTGATAGGAACAAAAGGTAAATTGTACCCATTCGATAACAAATCGCACCTCCGGTTAGTGCCTATGGAGACTCAAAAGTCGTACACTGATTTCAATCATAGGAGCTAAATACCCTGTTCATTCATAAACAATACACAGATAAAAATCGTTAACGTATAAATCGTGTACTATGTCCTCTGAGTGATCTGGCATTCAAGCCCAGTGATAATCCACCGAGTCATGTACACCATTACAATAGAACTAGGCAGGTAGAGACACCAGTGTCGTAATAAACGTTGTAATCTGTATCAGCAGAATAAATAACATATCATGTTACATCGATTGGTACCAAGATTAAAATTAACTATAATACTCAACTCACAATACATATTGATTTGTGATAGCATACTAGAGACAGTATAATAACACTTATTAAATGTCAAGAGATGTAGTGTAAAACTTTTACACTTCACGAAAATAAACACACAAGCTTGAGGATAAAATCTGTAAAGTATCACATACCTGTCTTGTCTGGATATTTTATGCCTCCCAGGCAAACCCACTTGTTTAGTCGGTAGTATCAGTGACAGTGGTAGTATACAATCTCATCTACAACCCCAGATTTACGGCATCCCAAGTGTCTGTGGAGCCTGGTACCGAAAACTTATGTGGCTAAACTGGTACTTATTCTGTGGGATAAAGCCTCGAAAAAGGTTGTCAGAAACAAAAACCACTATATAAATAAGCTCAACGCTTAAAACTGTAAACTGTTTACCAGTCTTACCTCCCTATCTTTCTCTAGCAGCTCTGGCTTACACAATTGTGAATAAAGTTCTCATCTTAATGATATAATCACTGTCATCAGACGCAAATTCCTCAGAAAATTATTCACATACTATAACCATGGACTTATAAAGTCCATGCTATGACCCTCTGCCTTATTAAGACGATTATACGTCTCAGATCAAACTCATATATATACCGAATACCAATGTATTTAAACTTGAATAAGATATAGGCAGCCATCTTTATCTGGAAAACTTACGCCATAGAATAATCATCGTCCCACTTATTACAAAAGTAAGATAGACTTGTTTAGCCATACTCGAAAAACAAAAAAAACAAAAAAACCAAAAAAAACCCCAGATATGATACTAAATAGTACTTGCCTGAACCTGAGGCTCTATCGATGAAGACTGTTCTTCAGAAGACATAATAATTATATCAAAGGAAAACATATCCACAGCCAACACCATTAAACATGTTAAAGGCCTATAGCTGATTCACAAAACATCGTAAAGCATACACAAAACATACGCAATACGATTATACCGATAAAGCATGTCTTGCAGTGCCGAATCTAAAGCCATCAGTGCCAGGCGTCACGCACTGTTCACCTTCTTCATACTTCCCGCTGACCTCTTCATTAACATAACAATACCGCATTCAGAGTACTCCTGCTAATGATAGGAAATACAAGTCCTTATTATCATGGCAGGTAATTACCTACCATGTTATTATTTAATACGTAGCCACTTATTATTACAATGATCAATACTGGTATCCATTCAATTGCGAGATCAATAATTATTTTGTTGTATATTATAGTATTTATCTCCGTCAATACAATAACATCGACGCGGCTGATGAAGATTTACGGCAGGATTCACTAAGGACGTGTTACTCGTGGTACAGCCCGGTAGTGCAACTCGATTGAAGCTCATTTAATATCATTCTACTTATTCCAAGATTGAAGCATAAGTCCATGATTGAAGATATGGTTTAGAACATTTTTCATGGAAACACTTCTCGATTGGTGTGTCTGATTGTACCTTTTCAGCAAAGAAAACAACAACGCATTTATTAAAATGATGGCTAGTGAGAATGTTATAACTCTGTAAAAATAGACACGTGAAACATGTCTCTATGTGTCTATCGTTGATGTTGAAATAGTTACTAAAGTCTATGAACTGCTAACATCATAATATAAAGAAGTGGAGTAAAACAATACATTTAAAGCAATGGGGACCACAAATGACGACACGGTTGTAAGAAAAGAGAAGACACCACCGAAAACTATTATTGGACAAGTGTTGGAAAATCTAAGTGCACATGGAATACCAAATATCAAGAGAGCGCAGAATAGTTACCGACGGATGTTTTGGTTGGCCCTTTTTCTTGGTGGTCTTACGGCATTTACACTCCATTGCTATCTGAGTATCTCACTATATTTTCGTTATGACGTAACGGTTAACCTGGATATACAGAGCAAACCAATAATACCATTTCCGGCAGTAACTGTGTGTAATTTAAACAGTGTGAAAGAGTCCATTTTAAATAATTTCACCGACTTAGAGAATTTACTTAGACCTAATATGTTACCTGGAGGTGGAATGGGTCAAACAACCACATCGCTACCGACGACAACTTTTGGAACAACGCCCTCAACGGGAGATAAGGTAGGCATTGATAATAAGTAGGCCTGCAAAATATACATACTTTATAGCGGGGTACACTCACTGCGCTCGGCCCGCTAGGTGAACAAATGAGATCATGAGTTGTAATCTGAGTTCATGAGTTGTCAAGTTCGTGCGTTGTATACAGGGTAAATCATTGAACCATGGAATTATTGTTATCTGTATAATGCGTTATTGAGGCTAGTTTATCCTCCCAAAAGATGACAGTAATCGACTGATAAATAAGCAAACTGTGATAAGTTTTGTAAGCTGACTGCGTTTTTCGCCATTCCAATGGGATTTACACACAGTCAATTGGTTTTGCTAAAATGGTCATTATAATCACATCAATAGTCACTGAATGTTCCTGAAATATTAATTTTCTAACTCTGGGATAAGCAGTAGATATTCTGATACCAAAGTGTCAAAGAAAAGACAAATCTGATCTGAATACCTGCATCAGTGACTGGTGATAATGGATCACCAGTCAACCTTCAAGAAGTGAAGGCACGTGTCAGAGCCAAAGTGACATCCCTGCACCGCATATCATCATGCTGCAGTGATATTAATGTCTTAACTGTGTAAATCCATTGGAATGGCGAAAAACGCGGACAGTTTACAAAACGTGTCGCAGTTTGTTTATTCAGTCGATTACTTTTATTTTTTCGGGAGGATAAACTAGATGAACAATGCTTTATACAAACAACAACAATTGTATGATTCAATGCACGCATCCAGGTCAAATGGTCGTTTCAAATCGTGCACAATGTTTTTTGATTCACCCTGTATAACTCCGGTACGCATACTTCCTGTGCGGGTTCTGTAGTGAATCCTTGGTTGAAGCAACTAGTCATGTCCGCAGTTGTAGTGTATTAATATACTTTTTTCTCGCATTTATATGCTGGCAGCACATGTCGCCTCTTCTCACCGGGCTCACGGCGGGTGATAAATCAGCAAGAAATTGTTATGCGGCGGGCGCGTGAACCCCTAGCTGAGTGGACTAAGACACTGTGATCCATACTGGAGGACCTGGGTCAAATCCCGTCGTCGGCAAGTCCAGTTTTTCACGCTTAATTTCGCCCATTTCTACCCCGGATAGTTTTGTCAACGTGATCCCAAAATGTTAGGGTTAAAAAACACATTATATTTACATCATGGCCCTCCCATGCGTTATAACCCATATACATGCATAAGGTTATGCTACGTTACTTTATTAACCCCCTACCTCTCAAACAACTTTACCCGGGCCTACCCCCCCCCCCCCCCCCCGTCCCCCACTGCCAGGATGCTGTATTAACCTCACCAACAGTACTTTTTATACCACATCACTATTATGTTTATAACCATAGGCCTATCCTAAACCATTTCCATTGGTTTAGTGTATTAACCACGGCCCTACCACACCCCACCCCAACAAAATTAGGTTGCTTTATTAACCCCATGACCCGGGGTCGAATCCCGTCGTCGTCAAGTCGGGTTTTTCCCGCTTAGTAATTTCGCCCATTTCCACCCGGATGTCCATCCCAAAATGTTAAGGTTTAAAAAACACATTATATTCATCTCGTGGCCCTCCCATGCGTTATACTCATATAATATTTGTAAATCTATGGTTATGCCATATTACTTTATTACCTCTCAACCGATTTCCGTGGTTTACTGTATTAAACCCCTACCACCACCCCAAAAACAAATCAGGTTGCTTTATTAACCCCAACAAAACGGTACGTAAACCCCGTAAACCACATAACTATATTAAGTTAACCCCTAGGCCTCCTATCCTGAACCATTTCCCGTGGTTTAATCCTCATTCGACGGTACTTATACCACATCCCTATAGTATAAATAACCATAGGCCTATCCTAAACAATTTCCCGCGGTTTAACCCCCACTCGATGGTACTTATAGACGTTATTCATAATTGCCGCACTTACGTCAAAAGAGGGCCGTGCTATCCAACTGAGCATGCTCAGAGTAATTTGTGCTCCGAAAACGAGGCTACTTTAGCCGAGACGAGAGTGATGTAGTGTTTCAATGAGGTGAACTTTGCACTAATCATAAAAATTCTTCATACTTCTGAGCTGTTCAATATTTGACCTTATTACATTCGTGAAATATAAAACTTGAACGTATAAACTATCTATTCCACTAGTTTGAAATGAAATGTTTGCTGGTAACCGACACTATCTAGGAAAATGTAGAAGTTCACAGTTCATTATATTGTAGTAAAAGTACGAGATTGTAAATTAATCGGCGTGATCTAGTATGTCTCCCTCTTTAGACATGCAATCGCCAATTATGAATAACGTCTATATTCCACATCACTATGAAACCCCAGATCTATCCTAAACCCTTTCCCGCGTGACTTATATTTATTTGCCCGCACGGCGCCGCCGCATGTGTGGGGTATGCGCGTAAAGTGCCGCGGCACGCGCCTTGCAGAACATGCATGCGACGCGTTACCTCAGTATGTGTGCCAAGCGTATCACGTGCCCAGCGTGCGTAACAACAACGAAGCAACAGGTTCGTCGTAATATCCATACGGTTTTCGATGACATGATCAACCGAGCCTACATGTAGTGAGTGTGGTATACTGCGCGAACGAATAAGCTGAGGCCGTTACGTGGCTTAGTGGGTGGGACGACGGGCCGATGTCCGGAGGGGGCCCGGATCGATTCCCGACCGGTTCCCGTTATATTAAAAGATTTTCCAATATGACATTTACCGACATTTTTAATTGCATTCATGTACACTTGGTGCCGATAAGTACACCCAAGAGGAATAACTAATGAGTTGTCGTCCAAATTGTTTAATCATGCACCTAATTTTCTAAAGCCTTTACATGTTTTTATTTCAATCGCCCATATTTCATACCAAATTTAGAATTTCAAAATTCATTACATGATGTTAACACCCATTCTTCCTCATACTTTTCGTACAGAAATACCAAGATTGGGATAATATCGACTTTACGAATATAGATGACGGTCACACTCTCATAGACGACCTGACACAACTAATAGGTTCCATGGATTACGCAGAGAGATTTAAGACTGGACATGATCTTTCAGATATGCTTCTTTCTTGCTCATTTGCTGGCTATCCTTGTGGACCAATGTAAGTAATTTGAACCGTTATCCATGTTACATTTTCGAATTATGACATTCTGACAACAGTAGCTATTTTGCATTATTTTAATGTCAAACGAAAGGTAGAAATATTTTTATTTTCATACTAAATCCCTCAGACGGAGCGTCTAATATTTCATTTTGAGCAAGGCGAGACTTTTCAATAGTAATACAACACAGTGGCGTAGCCAGGTTTTCATATTGATGGAGGGGCGATAAATCTAGGTGAACCAGGACTTTACCAGGAAGTCAACTTGCCGCCGAGTCAGAAACTTGAGGGGTGGTGGTTGTGACGTGGTTTCTACCAATCCGGCGCGAAAAACTGAGCACTCGTTAACCAACAGTCAGTATTTTCACTCAATTTTTTTCCCAAGGGTATCTGACCCTTGGGAAAAAAAAGTGAAGGGTCAAAATGAAAAGTGGAGGGTCAAAACATTTCCGTAAAATTTAAGCGCGATTTTCTTCGCTGTTTTTATTTTAATACTTTTAATAATAAAATGCCCTCCCCCACCCCACCATTGGGTGTCACACTCGGAATTTATTTTGTCAATGGGCCCCACCCCACCCCCACCATGTCCCCACCCCATACCCCATCCCTCCCCCCACACCCCACCCCATCCCCCCACCCCCACCCCATCCCCCCACCCCATCGCCCCATCCCACCCCATCGCCCCACCCCATCGCCCCACCCCATCGCCCCACCCCATCGCCCCACCCCATCGCCCCACCCCATCGCCCCACCCCATCGCCCCACCCCATCGCCCCACCCCATCGCCCCACCCCACCCCATCCATTCAGTGCGAATCTCCACCATCGATATCCCCCAGCTGGCTACGCCACTGATACAGGCTGTCCCAAAATGATTAGTACCCATCGATGCCCAAAGTTCATTCATTTGTTTCATTATCAAAGTCAATAGGAGTAGGTCCGTTGTCTTTATCATCATCTCTGACATACTGTACCCTTTCATTCATTCATTCATCCAAAGTTCATTCATTTGTTTCATTATCAAAGTCAATAGGAGTAGGTCCGTTGTTTTTATCATCATCTCTGACATACTGTACCCTTTCATTAGAATGTTAGATCATGAATATCGGATTTATCTAACTCAAGATACACTCCATTATGTAAGACATGGTGATTTCACCTTTTGACAAAGTGCTAACAAATGTGTGTGTTATTTCAGCTTGGTTGAAAAGAAACACATGTATTCTCAAATCTACTAAAAATCTTGTGTTTCTTTCTGTTGTAACTGTTATTAAATAGTTATGGTTGTACAAATCATTAATAATTATTCACTTTAATTTAATTTGAAGAGTAAAAGAAGTTCGTCACACTTGAGTGACCCGTGCATTGTTTTATTTGACAAGTGTTTCGGGACTTCTAAATAGCTAATAGAGTAAAACGGAGAACTATCAGTGACTTAGATTTCATTTTCACATTGGAGAATGGATTTGGTGAGGGTAAACAGTAAGGGACATTATCATTTTTACCTAGTTTGTAAGAAATTACATCCCCAATATGACAAAGAAGTCTAAGCCACTGCTAATTACCCATGACCACGTCTTTACCCAATTTAAATGTCCTTCAAGTTTAGCCTCAAAACTAGCTAATATAGAAACAAAGCTTGGGGTCGCTCATGCGAGACGATCCAATGTTACTCTTCAAATTGAATGAAAATGAAGAATTAATAATGATTTGAACAACCATATAATACAACAACAGTTTAAAATAGAAAGGAACCAAAGATATTAGCAGTCAAGAGATTAAGAGAATGTATTAGTTTCTTTCTAACAGACTGTTTACCCACACGTTTTTTTGCACTTTGCCAAAAAGGTGAAATCACCATGTCTTACACAATAGTGTGTAACTTCAGTTAAACAAGTCCGATATTCATAATCTAAAATTCGAATGAAAGGGTACAGTATATCAAATATGATAGAAAAACAACGGATCTAATCTCATTGATTTTGATGATGAAAAAATATATTGAACTTTAGGCATCGATGGGTACTAATCATTTTGGGACAGCCTGTACAACATCCACTTCTGACATGTCTAATAACACAACGGGTAAATGCTCTTCTCTATGTTTTATGACTGTTCCTTGTCAAGCATATTTTGACAAGCTATAACAGATGAAATACCTCATAATTATTGCGTGTCCCAAAATTATGCAACTTGTTTAGGAGGAGCTCTAATTTAGCATAAATACACCACATGTAGTGATCATGTTAATATTTTGAAATCTACTTTAGCCCCTATGAAACAATAACCAAGATCGAGACATTGGTTATCAAATTACACGTGATCAAAGAGAGGTTTGTCGAAGCCGCATGGAAAGTGTTAAAGCTCTGTGGAATTTAGTTTCGGGTTTAAATCATAAGCCGAGCTGCACATCAACACCGTCGTTGTCTTCCAATCGGTTGCAGTGGTTTTCGATCTATATTTCTTTACTCAAGCGTTATTCAAAACCGATTGAACAATCTTAATCTTTATTTCTGAATTAAAATATTCTAAGGTTTAAAAAAGCAATCAGTTTCCCCACATGAGCTCCCAAATTGATTTATGAAGTTTATTTGTTCTCGTTTTTATTTTTTATTATTTCTGCTACAAAAGAGATAACAATACATATAAAATATTAAGAGCAAAGCCATGCTGCGTAGTTAACCGAGTACCCACATATATAATGGTGTGTGCACTGCAACTTGGACAAATGCGATATGTACAATGACGAACATAAATTACAATTGGTATAAATCTGATTAAAGGGAAAATCCCTAAGTGCTTATGACACTTTACTTTACTCAAAGTTGCCTAATTATTGGTTACGGGGCACAGGAGCGGAACGCCGACTCAGTTTCCAGTATCAATTTTGACTAAGCATATCACAGATAGTCAAATTGACTATCTGAGCATATGAACTTAAATTAATGAAATTCAAACGGAACAGTTGCTACTTGAGTTTCACGGTAACCATGGTAACTACATCTTCAGGTAACTGATTGTTTTCCGTGGTAGAAGGTAAGCACTTATTCAGTGATCAGCAAACGATTAGTTGCCTGAAGATTGCAATTATCATGAAACTCGAGTACCAACTCTTCGTTCGACTTATTTACGCTGTGCTGCATAGCATTGAGCACTTTCATTACATAAAGATAGCCAGGCTCAGAAAGCCTTACCAGCAATCAAACTTGATTATTATAATTATACTTTTAAAAACGGTTTGGTTGACAACATAGTATTAAACGCCCATCCATTACTGTCTATTGTAGCAATTTTTATGACTAGGCAGGAAAACTATATAGTAACGATAAGCGTTAATGCTGATTACTTAAGTGTCTGATAATGATATGAAAATTGGGATCACTAATCGAAAAGTACAAGCAATTATCATTAAATGTGCGCGCATGCTCATTTACGCTATCATTTGAATCCATCTGAAATTATTAACTCCCGGGGTAAATGAACTGTAGACTCTAAATAACTTAGTGGCTTTTGTTTTAAACAGAGGGGACTAAAATATAAAACTGCTGTGATAAATTAAGAAAATCTTTTCCATCAAATTACATTTCCATTGTTCCATGTATTAACAAATCAGATCAACGGAGACAAGGAAGACTTAAAGATACCAAAACAGTTTTTCACTAACTTATTGTCACGGCCCAATACGTGCAATTGCACGTATTGGGCTTTTGCACGTAATTGGGCCATAAAAGGTTTGTACTTATTGTGCTTTTGCACGTATTGGGCCGTTAATCCGTTTTAGGTGTTAACCCTATTAAAATGACATTTATCAACTTTTGAACAAATTAGGTTGTGAAATTCAATTGCATAAAGTGTATTTGATTGAAGACTAGGGCTTACAAAGATGACATGGGATGTATTTCCAATTAATTTTCTAACCCATGGGACCCTTTGTTTGACACACCCTGTATTCATAGTGAATTTCTATGTGTTTTGAACTGACCACCCCAAAAAGGGTGGCGGCGTTGCATTTTTGGTGACGAATCATCCATCTCTCTCTATCAACTCAACAACTATATGTGGTAGAGCTATGGTTTAGGTGTCATTTGAAAGCTTATTTATCTAGGATACACTGTGTGAATAAATCAGGTATTTCTATAACTGTTTAGCTGAGATGTGATTGATTATATTCGAAAGTCAGGGGGTGGGCGGCGGGTGGCGGTGGCGTCGTGTACAATCTCTATGGGGAATATAGAAAATGTTCCCAATTCTACGTTCAAATTACAATAACTCCTCATTTCTGAATGGTACAAACATGATTTTGCTCTCATTTTATAGATTGTTTTATATTCTATAAGATTCTGTTTCAACAAACGTGTCAACTCTTACGTAACAGTTGTAATCACGAATCGATTGCATTGTCCTTGGCTTTTTCCCTATTCACTACACAGTGAACTTGCCCTAATTCATCGGTTTTACATACATGACTATAACAACAAAATTGTTCAACCGTTATAGCAAAATTATACATTTTTGGAAAGCTCTCGAATTGGGGAATTCAGAAATATTGCTTAAAATAGGATAGGGTGAATAGCCAACAAAATATATGTGTAAACTCTAATAAATTTGAAATGTAAACGTTTGTGCTCATTTACTTCCCGATATAGTATATTTCAACAAGTTACCCTTGACAACCATTATGTTCTGATGGGTAAATTGCATGAGGAACTAATATGCACAGTAAAATGATGATTGGGATAAGAATAAAAAATATTGAGCTTTAATCCAAAATATGAAAAAAATCGATATTTTTTTAACATTCTTTTCACAACATGTTACCATTAGGTCTTTATGTAAATTCCAATCGCATATTTAGATTTCTTGTGAGATTACCGTTCAGAAAATATATACTTTTTATGGGGTAGAACAAGTAGTTATTGCGATATGCTAATTCGAATCTCAGATGGTGTAAAATGTAAAAATCTGGACATGCAACGGGAAGGGTGACGAGTTCAAAACACATGGCCATAAGTATATATACATGTTCATTTGACCTCGATATTACGCAATTTTACGTCATTTTGCAGGAATTTTACGTGGTTCTATAATTATCGTTATGGAAATTGCTATACCTTCAACTCTGGTGTTAACACGAAGATTCAAAACACTGCACAATCTCAGGTCCTTTATATGGTAAGTTCCACATTAAATTAAAATTAGAAAGTATTAATAACTCACACCTTTTAGACACTGATCAAAGTAACAAAGTCCGGTCTTCTATATACATGTATATGGTAAGTTCTATATTATTGTATTCATGACATACATGTAATGTACTTTGATACAGACATACATGAATGAAGTGACAAAATCTGCTCCTTTATCTGTTTATCATAGGGGCGAGGTGGCGCAGTCGGTTAGAGCGTCGTAACACTGCTGCGCACCGTAGTTCTGTTGGTGGATCGTTTTGAGCGTGAGTTCAATTCAATACACCAACACAGCCTCGTCCCCATGCCTCCTTCAGACCGTGCAGACTGAAGTAGGCATGTACATGGCGCATGTGTTTCGGAAGACACGTAGAAATGTTTGGTCCCGTGTATCGGAAGCCATCCCCGAGCACGTTTAAAAGGTCACAGACTCCTTCGTAAAGAGTAGGGGATCATCCGGTCTGTGTCTGTATACTCACTTCCCTAGGTTCAGGGACTCTAATGCGATGCAGTAACCTGCTTAATTGGAGTATAAAATGATCCAGATCCAGAGATCCAGATCCAGATCCAGATCATGAGTGCTATATTATTAAAATATTAAGATGGCATAGTTGGCTGATTATCTTACTATAAATCTGGGAAACGATGTGTGTGTGGTGTGGGGGGGGGGGGGGGGGGGGGGGGGGGGGGCGGTGTGTGTTTGTGCCAGTGTTTGTTATCCTTAGTAATCCGTTAATTTTGATCACAGTGACGCCTAAATTGCGTGAAATATAGAGGAAAATACGGGAGTGTTATAAAGCATATTCTAGTGATATCAATATTGATTGCTATTGTGACAAAAGAGATGTCAAAAATGCGAGGGTGCCTGTTCTTTCCCCAATTTATTTATTCTCCTTAGAATTAAACACAGAGCGACTCGAAAATAGTGGATACTTTCTTTTTGTGCGGTGTTTATATCACATTTACCAGTGTGTTTCTTCTTGGACGACTAGTTTTGCAATTTTCATTATTCAGCATGGTTCATTAACATAAACGAATTCATCTTGACATGTCAGCGTAATGGATTGTGAAACTTAACATTAATATCGAGGTTCTTAAAATAAGCCTTAGTTACAATTCATATAAAATGTCTGAGTATCCATTTTCTTGTCATCAGGCTTAACGATGTCGATGTACATCCAGCAAGACGAGTATATCCCAGATGTCCAGGAGGGTGCAGGTATACGAGTCGATGTACATTCACAAAAAGAAATGTCATTCCCAGAAGACAGCGGGGTTAATGTAGCACCTGGTACCGAGGCGTTCCTTAGCGTTTAAAGGTAGGTACCGAGGCGTTCCTTAGCGTTTATAAGGTAGTACCGAGGCGTTCCGTAGCGTTTATAAGGTAGTACCGAGGCGTTCCTTAGCGTTTATAAGGTAGTACAGAGGCGTCCTTAGCGTTATAAGGTAGTACCGAGGCGTTCCTTAGCGTTTATAAGGTAGTACCGAGGCGTTCCTTAGCGTTTAGAAGGTAGTACCGAGGCGTTCCTTAGCGTTTATAAGGTAGTACCGAGGCGTTCCTTAGCGTTTATAAGGTAGTACCGAGGCGTTCCTTAGCGTTTATAAGGTAGTACCGAGGCGTTCCTTAGCGTTTATAAGGTAGTAAAGACACTAAATACTCATCATAGTAGTATTCAGATTTCTAAATCCATATCGCTTGGGTTTTGCTGAGTTGTTGGCCGGGGACTGGGAATGTTTATTTTGAGGGGAAATCAGGGTATTATGACATCATAATGCTTTTCCCGCCCTTCATCAAGATCAATGTTATTCTTTTAATTCGCTTTAA
>CM069442.1:94891865-95301499 GCA_035610835.1 Ophiura sarsii | reverse complement strand
GTTTCCTTAATATTATATATTGCATGAACTCTTGTTCAGGGATTGCACACCCCCACAAATATACACACAAATCAAAGGTTTAAATGCATATTAACTGGCACACAAACAATTAAACACCTCCATCTCGGCATCATCATTAGGGTTCTAAAAAGTAACTTGCATACTAAAATTATATGACGCTATTATACTTTTTATATATAACTTTTTCCAACAATATTTTATAATATCTCATTGGTACAGTAGATGAAGAATAATTTTAATTTGTGAGTTGCACCACGGCGTATCCCGGGACACATTTTTCGTGTTAACGATGTGTTTGAAAGATACCAAGGGTCAGAGGGTCTTGCAACTATGATTTTGCGCGGCCGCCACGCTATCATCTGATCCCCCTCCCCCCGGCCGCGCCTAACGATTCCCGATCCGAACTAACCACTGATGATAAACATTTATTTTCTTTCGAATTTCTTTTCTCTTCCTTTCTCTTTTCTTCCTTCCCCTTTCTTTTCCTCTACCCTTCCCCTTTTTCTTTTCTTCCTTCCCTTTTTTGCCATTCCCCTTTCTTTTTTTCCCACCGAAATCATGCCCCCGAGCCCCTATAATGCTACGCCACTCCACCACAGTCAGAGAATGATTTGACCACATAGCTATCATATTTTTAATGGAATCCAGAGCTTTTGTTTAATTTATATTCACCATCCTTAAGGTTTGCACTAAAGTTTCAGTTGTTTTGGTTCCATATGCATCAGGTATGTGTCTGCACGAACTAACCAGTTTCAAGCTTGATGCATGGGTTGATTTAGGTTAAGATTTGAATTATTTTGCTGCTATTAAATACACTAATATCACAGTAGCCATTTTATTTGCTATCTATAGATAACATTGCGATCATGTTATACTGAAGAAAGCATGTTATTTATTCAATTTGTTTGCTATCTACTGAAGATAGCAATATTATGTAACATATACCGTATAGCGAATGGTATCACTGGTATTCTATAATTACTGGAGATAGGAATCTTTGTTGATTTGGTATTTTGCTTGTTTGTTGGTTGTTTTATAAATAAATATGCCAAATATCATGTAGGCATTATTGGAGAACTATGAACAAGGTTGAATTGGTTTTCCCTTTATAAAACGCTCTTGAACGTAAAAAAACAAGGTTTTTAAATAATTTATTTTATGCCGAGGCTATTTGTAGCGATATTAGTCATTATTATTTTTATGGTTATGCCACATTACCTAGGCTCTGAAACTACATAAACCCCCTACACCCCCCCCCCCCCCCCACACGCAAACCAAACCAGTTTGATTTATAATCATAACCCTCCAAAACCATTTACCGCGGCTACTTAATTAACCCCTACCTCTCAAACTGCATGAACCACATAAATCCCCTACACCCCACCCCCTCCCCCTCACACACACCAACCAGATTTATTTATTATCATAACCCTCCTAAACCATTTCCTGTGGCTTCTTCATTAACCCTCGGTCCCTTGGATTGTTTGGCACGCCAATTTAAAGTAAAAAAATCAGGTTGCTTTATTAACCCGCTACTTGTACCTCGTCACTATAACCATGATAACCCTATGCCTATTCTAAACCATTTTTACGTGGTTTTACCCCACCCAACATGACACCATAACCCATAACCAACAGGTCTATAACTTTTCCCGTGTGGCTTATGCGCCATGTGTAGAAGTGCGTAATGCCGCGGCAGTGAGCCCTTCCGCAAACATGTACGAGACGCGTTACCACACGGTATGATTACGCAATAGTATGCGCAACGCACAATATCGTGCACTTCTAGTGGCATTTGTGAGCAAAATTGGAGAGGTTTTTGAAGTAATTCTGTTATACCCTTCACAGAGGTATTCATAGTGCATACTTTTTAAGAACGACGCATACTACCGATGTTGGTGTGTAGGGTATAACAGAATGATGCCAGGTTTTTTGCTGGTTTTTGAGCCAATTGTTGACCATTTTCTATACTTAAAATCACACGTCCCGTTATTTCCTCTATCTTTCATGCAAATTAGGCGCCACTTTGATCAAAACTTATAGAGAAATAAGGATAACAAACGCACCCCTGCACACACTCACTGATTTGCACTATCCTCACCAAATTACACCGTGGTTTTGCCTTAAAGTTCCTCACCAATTACCCCGAATCCTGTCCACACATCCTTGCCACTTCAATGTATAAGCCCACCCTCTCAACTCTGCACTCTGATCCTATGCCACCCCCCCCCCCCCCCCACCTCCCCACCCCACCAACACCCAAAAAGTACCACACCCCTATAGAAGGCATGGGAATTCCCAATTTTTAAAACAAAAAGCAGCCTGGGAATTCCCAAAAAATAAATTGCATGCCTCACACCCCTATAGAAGGCATGGGAATTCCCAATTTTTAAATCAAAAAGCAGCCTGGGAATTCCCAAAAAATAAATTGCATGCCTCACACCCCTATAGAAGGCATGGGAATTCCCAATTTTTAAATCAAAAAGCAGCCTGGGAATTCCCAAAAAATAAATTGCATGCCTCACACCCCTATAGAAGGCATGGGAATTCCCAATTTTAAAAACAAAAAACAACCTGGGAATTCCCAATTTTTGAAGCAGTTTTGGTCACACCCCTATAGAAGGCAGCACAATTTTGCAGTGGGAATTCCCAAAATTTTCAGTAAAAAAATGCTTGCCTTCTATAGGGGGTGTACCATTAATAAATGGAATAGCCCATTCGTTAGTTAATGTACAGTTTTGGGGTCGTCCTCATCACCTGACTAAAAAGTCTTCATAGTTTTATTATCTGCACCCTTTTCTATTCTTCATTGGTCGCTCTCTCTCTAATTGCATTACAACAGAGATCCCAGGGTTTCTGATACATAAAAGTAATTAACAGTTTGACTTAAAAGGAGGACTAGTTATCCTTTAACATTAATAACGGCCCACATGGGTCTTTTTACCTGTATTTCAATACACGCGAGGGTCATTCAATAAGTTCTACCTCCTAACTCATAACATCGCTAATATGAATGTCAGCCTAATGACATTTGTCATGATTATAGCTCTGAATCATTGCTTCACATTTATAGTAAATGCTAATTGATACCTAATTTAATTTGTTACAATGTGATCAAAGCCAGAGAGAGATTTTGGACAACGGACACGGAAAATAACACTAAAGATAAATACACGTTTTTTTGTTTTCTCTTCGTATTACATGATTAGATATAACAGCCCGATTTGAATACTGAAAATAGAAAACAATGGATGTTTCTGAATATAATACTGTAGTATCATGTATAATTCAGATCGTAGGCAATATCAATCTTTGTAGGCTTGAAAATAGTATAATATCAACTCGAACGTAATGCTACGTTTTTAGCAAACTGGAATGCTGCTATTCAGTCAAATGTTCGTTGATACAAGTCAAGCCACAGTGATACCACGAGTGTTAAATCTTAACATGACAGTCACTGTATGAGTTTTCCTTATATACAACCTTTAGAATAATCAATCAGGTAGTCAGTGATAGAAACTTTTCTCTTTGAGAGACTTTAAATCTATCCATTACTCCTGTATAATGATGATCCCTTAGTTCTTATGAAAAGCAAATATTACTTTTGCAGCGGTGTTCTTTAATAGGGTAGGGTTAAAATTAATGGCTGTCCTGGTCTGGTTCTGGCTAAGTAGAGGCCAATTTCCCCCAAGAAATCAGTCACTGTTATTGTTTATAGTCTGTTCAAGAGATATTGGTAATTTAGAACGGTTTTAATTAACCGATTGGGACGTTTTGTCTATTAGAATTGGTCAAGTGAATACCACTTGGGAGACATTTGGCTGTCTTTTTGCCGTTTCCGTCGCACTAAATGGACGATTGGTTTTCACTGCATTTCTGGAAAAGTACAATTACTACTCAGGCTACAATTGTGTATTATTTCATAAGACTGGCTTATATAACAGCAAAGTTATGAGGTAGGAGGTAGAACTTATTGAATGACCCTCGCACGTTTCGTATAATGCATCACCCCCTAACTGAAATAATATAAATTACTTTTATCCCACGGGATAAAGTGAGGCTTTTCTATTTCAATTAAAAAGTAGCCATTAACAGAAATGTATATATCATCCCACGACCTGTTTCCCTGCAAATTAGATTAACTGCCCTATTATTAAACTCATACGTTATATCTATTTCAACAGTCAAATTCATATCATAGATAATGAATTCATTAATTTGATATTTTATAGGTCGACAAACGAAAACGTCTTCTTATATCTCGACTTTCTCTTCAACACCAATGAGACCTTCTCAAATTACCAACAAGCCAGAGAGCTCGCGACGACATCGCAGAACTAAAGTCATAGACATGACCTTCGCCAACCCTTTGCTAATGCCAGAGTGGTGAACGGCGATGTGCAGAATGATTATAAAAGGGGCTAATCTAGACATGGTAGCATACTACAGATAAATAGAAGCTATAGAATGAACGTATCATCTTGCTGTTGGCAATACTATAGATTGAAATGAGAATAATATTAAAAATGCAACATGTACTGAATCATGATCTCAAAACAAATTGAAGAATTCCTCAAATTGTTGATCCGGATTTAGATGGTCTTCTCCTTCCCTTCTTTAACACGGACCGTGGCTTACTATCAAGTGTCTATGACCCCATTTACAGGTAGCTATTCGTGCCAAAAGTCACGTGTCCTAAATAGCGAGTCATCACTCTGCTGAAGAAAGTCGTAGTGATTGGACAGAGAATTCCAGGCACGTCTTCAGTTTATGTTGAGACCAATCAAATGTTCAATATGATGCAATTAGATTCTACCAACACTTATGAACTTTCATGCTAATATTGCACCATTATTATAAAAATGGACAACTATGTGCAATAATCACTGAGGGTGTTTATAAGCATGTCTTTCAGCTAAAAATTCAGTTCCTCTCTAAAAATTGTAATGTATTTTAAAAGTACATGTATATACTTTGAGCGTGAATATCATAGTGGTTGGATTTTGAATGGGACCTATAAGTTATTTTTTCCTTTGGTTCTTTCCCCTGATACACTGATTTGACGATAATTCCTATAATATAACAATGGAAATATCTCAAAGAAGAGCAAAAATAAAATCACAAATCTGCAAGTGTTTGAACAAATATTTCCCATCCAAGTTATAGAAATATAGGACTGCTATTTCATAAAAGCGAAATCTTTATCAAAAAGTATGAGATGCCACGCATGGTCCAGCGGATAAGTTCTCGCTCCACAATACAAAAGTTGTGGGTTCGAGTCCCGTTGTGACCAGCGTGTTGTGTCCTTGGGCAAGCACTTTACCGCGCTTGCCTCTCTTCGCCCTGGTGCATAAATGGGTACCGCCATTAATTAATGATGGGAAAGTCAGACACGCTGTGCGGGAGGAGTGGCGAACCCCCACAGCAAGCATTACAAGCTGACAAGAAGGAGTCTGGCCCACAGCAGCTCGTGAAGAAGCGATTCCAAGCATAATATCGGTACGGGATGGTCACGTGACTCGTCATAATCAAAATGACAACAGTGGCGACAAACGTGTCGACCGCTGCTCTCGACCTTGTTGATCTATCTACAGTGCACACCGACTGCACATTCTATGTATTTCCCGGGGTTTACCCATGGAAGTACGGCCTTTCCTATTGAGTATACTCATTCCAAATACTGCCCTCCTATATCCACCATGCTTCATGTATCAACTGCGCATGATTGTACTATTCGTGAGCTGCTGTGAGTCTGGCCCAAATGCCAAGGAAAGAGAGATGACACGACACTTTACTTTTTACTTTATGAGATGCCACCAAGTTTACGAGGGTAATATGTATGTGTTATGAACACTAGTGGGATGGCGCTACGCTCGGGTCCCGCTAGATAGCATATGATACAGGCTGTCTCAAAATGATTAGTACCCATCGATGCCCAAAGTTCAATAATTTTTGTCATCATCAAAATCGATGGGATTAGATCTGTTGTTTTTACATCATCTTTGTCATACTGTACTATTTCATTAGAATTTTAGATCATGAATATCGGATTTATCAAACTCAAGATACACTCTATTATGTAAAACATGGTGATTTCACCATTTTGACAAAGTGCTAAAAAATGTGTGTGCTATTACAGCTTGTTTGAAAGAAACTTGTGTATTCTCATAATCTCTTGTCTACTCAATATAATATTGTGTGTTTTTCTGTTGTAACTGTTATTAGTTATGGGTGTTCAAATCATTTATAATTCTTCTCCTTAATTCAATTTAACGGGTAAAAGAAGTTTGTCACACTTGAGTGACCCCATGCATTGTTTTATTTGACAAGTGTTTAGGGACTTCTAAATGAAGTGGTATTTGGTGAATCACCAGTGGCTTAGATTTCATTTTCACATTAGAAAATGGATTTCGTGAGGTTAAACACTAAGGGACTATATCATTTTTAGCAAGTTTGTAGGAAATTGCATCCCCAATATGAAAAAGAAGTCTAAGCCACTGCTAATTTACCCATGACCACGTCTTTACCTGTTTAAATGTCCCTCAAGTTTAGCCTCAAAACTAGCTCATTATAGAATCAAAGCTTGGGGTCGCTCATGCGTGACGATCCATTTTTACTCTTCAAATTGAATCAAAATGAAGAAGTATTAATAGTTTGAACAACAATATGATACAACAGCAGTTTTAAATAGAAAGGAACCAAAGATTTTAGCAGACAAGAGATTAAGAGAATGTATTAGTTTCTTTCAAACAAGCTGTTTAAAAACACATTTTTTTGCACTTTGCCAAAAAGGTGAAATCACCATGTCTTACACAATGGAGTGTAACTTCATTGAAATAAGTCCGATATTCATGATCTAAGATTCTAATGAAAAGGTACAGTATAGCAAATATGATAGCAAAAACAACGGATCTAATCTCATTGATGTTGATGATGATGATGAAAATTTACATTGAACTTTGGGCATCGATGGGTACTAATCATTTTGGGACAGCCTGTATGAGTTGTAACTTGAGTTCATGAGTTGTCAAACGCTGTAAAATTTGAGTTCATGAGTTGTAAATAATGAGGTTGAATATGATTATAAAAGGACGGGTTCTGTACTTTTTTGAAGCAATCTCGTTGATGATTTTAACATATAAAAATAAATAAAACACTTAGGCCTATGCACACGCTGCGTTGCCGACAGAAATCAGGCCAAAAATGAGTCAACATTTGCGAGTTTTAACATAATGAAAACACATTTGATATATTCAGTTTTATAACTCGGATATATTTTCTTCTCTTTCCCACACTTTGAGCCTATACTTTAAAAATTGAAATAGAGAGATTTGTACTTACGGCAGCCTGAATTATGCAAACAGGTATTAATGGGCACAGGTTTGATCATTCTATTCCCTACTGGTATGTTTTGTTTGTATTATATTTAAATTTTTCACAAATCACAACGCTGGTGTATCAGAATTTCCACGAACTTCTAGGCACTATCATTTATACGGCCATCCAAACGAAATGGTCCGTTTCAAATATTGCCATCCATAATTATATGCCCTCCTATGCAAACAGGTTTCAATGGGTACACTATTGGTCAGTCTATTTTCTAGTCAATTTTGGATTATTATTGATTTGACTCCCAGACCACCAGACGTTCCTTGAAAACTTTTTTCAAGTTTTTCTTGTCAGTCACACGTGTCAAAGGTGCCTTTGGCACCACAGTGTTTTTGTATGTGTGTGTTTGTATGTGTAGTAATATAGAAAAACTCTTGCAACATTTGTGTAACATGTTATTGTCCATGTCATTTTTTATACCATGTATACAGAATAACAATGCATATAAATATAGTGTAAATAAGAATCTGCGTAACCAACCAGACGATACAATAGTTGACATGAACGATTTTAATGGATAATGATGTGAATAACTTAAAACTTAATATGATATCGTTGAATGTGAAAGGTATACGTGGCTCTCATAAACGGGTTAAAATGCTTAACTGGTTAAGCAAGAAAAAGGTTGACATAATATTCCTTCAAGAAACTCACAGTACTACTGATATTGAAAAATACTATAAATATTATTGGAAAGGTGATAGGTACTTTTCGCATGGGACAAATCACAGTAAAGGTGTAATTATTCTAATAAAGGAGAATTTAGAATATAATATCGTCTCCAGCTATACTGATAACGATGGTAGATATGTTATTCTTGATATAATTGTGCAAGGTAAACCATTCATTATCGTTAACCTTTATGCTCCATGTAGTGGTAAAATTGACCAGGTACCTTTCTATGATGAACTTAAATGTGCTCTAGCCAAAATCTGTACAGATAACAAACCAATTATTATCGGTGGTGATTTCAACATGGTTTTGAATCCAGCCAAAGATAGATATGGGGGCAACTCCAAACATAATGCCAAGGTGTTAAAAAAGGTAAATGACCTGATGGATAGCATGGATTTAGTCGATATTTGGCGTGTTCGCAACCCACATCTTAAGAAATATACATGGCGTCAAGGCAACCCGCTCATTCAAAGTAGGCTTGATTTTTGGTTGATTTCTGATAACTTACAAGATTGGGTTAGGAATACTGACATTCATCCAGCTATCAGTACAGATCACTCCTTAATTAACTTAAGTATCGATTATAATCAAACAGTTAAAAGTGGCCCATCTTACTGGAAATTCAATGACTCCCTCTATGATGATAATTTTTGTAAACAATTAATCAATGAGAGTATAGAGTGGATCAAGAATTCTGATGATATGTCTGACTCAAAGGTGATATGGGATCTAATGAAGTATGAAATAAGACGCTTTTCACAAACGTACAGTAAAAAGATGGCAAAAGAAAGAAATGAACTTGTGAATAAGCTCCAAGACGATTTTAGTAGTGCAGAAGACCATCTAAATACTCATCCAACTGATGAGGCAAGAACCAGGTGGGAAAGTGTTAAGAAGAAGTTGGAAGATCACTATGATCACATAACTAAAGGCATTATTGTCAGGTCAAGAGCTGAGTGGGTCGAGAAAGGTGAAAAGAATAATAAGTATTTCCTCAACCTTGAAAAGTCCAATAAAGCTAAGAGTACTATTAGATGTCTACTAAACACGAATGGTGAAGGAATCCGTGATTCAAATGGGATATTAAAGGAGATTAAGAATTTTTACACAACCTTATACTCAAAAAAAGATGTTGATATTGATACAGACTCTGCCAAATCATTTCTTGATAACGATAATATCCCTAAATTATCAGACGAGGACAGTAATAGTTGTGAGGGCGAGCTGACATATGACGAATGTTTTAAAATATTACACATGATGAAAAACGGCAAATCGCCGGGTAATGATGGCCTTACTGTGTGTTTCTACAAGCAATTTTGGCATGTTTTTGGTAAATTTTTAGTGAACAGTCTCAACGCAAGTTATAAATCTGGTGAACTGAGCAGCTCACAAAAACAAGGTGTAATTACTCTCATTGTGAAAAAGGCCAAAGATAAACGTTGTATATCAAATTACAGACCAATAACATTGCTAAATGTTGACCTCAAAATTGGGTCAAGAGCTATTGCGGACAGAATTGCCAAGGTAGCACCTGATCTAATTAGTTATAACCAATCAGCCTTTGTTTCCGGCAGATATATTGGAGATGCTGTTCGTACAGTGGCAGATACACTCTATTTCACTAAGAACAAAAACATGCCAGGTATTTTACTATGTATTGATTTTGAAAAGGCGTATGACTCGGTAGACCACGCTTTTATGCAAAAAGCCATCGCTGCATTTAATTTTGGGAGCTCAATTAAAAAATGGATTGGAACATTCTATAACGATGTTACCAGCTGTTAACAATGGTTTGTCTACAGGGTATTTTGGGATTAACTGCGGTCTTAGACAGGGCGATGCTCTCAGTTGCCAGCTCTTTAATCTGGTAATCGATTTGTTATGTATCCATCTCAACAATAAGAGTAGTGTTAAAGGTATTCAGGTTAGCCCAACCACACAGGTGAAAATAAGTGGGTATGCGGATGATCTTAATATGTTTGTTAAAGATGTTGACTCAGCCAAATCTGTTATGAATTCTTTAAATGAGTTCAGTAAATGTTCAAATTTAAAGGTAAATAATAATAAAACGGAAGCGATGTGGATCGGTAGTGTGAGAAATAGTGCTGAGAGGCCCCTTGATGTTGTATGGACCAAAACAGTGAAGATTTTAGGGATACATTTTTCATACGATGAGAAAGCTATGATGAATCTCAATTACGAACATAGAATTGCGGCATTAATTAACTTGCTCAACATGTGGAAGCAGCGTGATTTAACCGTTCTTGGGAAAATTACCGTTATAAAAACATTTGGTCTGGCTGGGTTCCTATACACTTCAGCCATGATCGGCATGCCTATGTCGGTTCAAAAAAGTGTCAATATAAGATCCTCTATCAATTTCTATGGACAGGTCCAGACAGGGTCAAAAGGTCTGTGTTATGTAATGATCTTGACGAGGGGGGTGTTAAAGGGGCGTGTACATCTCAAGTGTTTGTCCTGGACAAAAATCACATGACTCCCTATGTATCTGAGTCTCCGTGTTTCCATGTAATAATACCCATGGTGCAATAGATTTGCCGCGCCGAATTTCAATCGAAAAAACGTAATGGCCAACATTTTATGTACGAACGAAATACTAAGGTGTCTAGAATCGTTTCGAAAAGTAGTGTTATGCATTATAATGAAATCAGAATTACAATCTCCTTCAGCATATAATCAACTTTTGGGCGATAATCCTATGTTAAAAACGCACAACAATCGAAATATAAAGCATTTTAGCCCGCATTTTTGCCCCGATTCATGTGATATTCGTATTTTGATCTTTATGTATTTTATTTTCTAAATATCTATGTGTAGTCTTCATTAGCTCAGTCGGCAAAGCGCCGGCTTCATAATCATGAGGTCAGTGGTTCGAATTCTAGGATTGTTATACTTTTTTCTGTTTGTTATTTACACTTTATTTTTAGAAATCGACAGGATTGCATATCGTTCGCAATATTTATTGAATGTTGAATGATACTTTTTTCTTCTTTTGCAATTTCACTGCGATAAAGAATATCCTATAAATTGAACTATGGAGACCCTAGCTAGTCTATCAATGAACATGATTTGCAAAGGCCAATTGTTATGTAAATAAGAAGCCAATCGGCTAATATGTCCTTGAATCGATTCTCTTATTTCCTATACGACCGATATTTGTATTTGCTGATTTGCTCCAAACTTAAAAAAAAGAGAGTTGTATCTTCAAAAATACGTTACGCGGTTCACGGCTTTCACGGCCTGGTGTGAGCGACTGTATTTTGGCGTGGATTTGATACCGTGCTCAGTGGCGAACCCAGGGGTCCAGGGGCCGGTTCCCCCCTGAAATATCCCCGTCGGTAAACTTGAGCTTCCGTCGGTACAGTCAGATGCCAACGTTGAGTGAGTCTATTGTATACGAAGAGAAATTTTTTTCCCTTGAAAAGCGGATGTCGATATCGTGCAATTCAATATGCCAAAATGTCAGCCTTATACAATGACAACATTAAGGCATTTAAATGTGGTTCAACGTCATGTGACTAGGGGAATATTTCCCGTGGCCCTGACCCCTGTCTCATTAAAAGCTTTAAATTAATAACCTTCCACGATCATCCATTTATTGCTCTTTACATTGAATCCAAACCTAGCTTGCAGCGACACCGTTTTCACATTTAAAATACAATTTAGAAACTGGGTTCAATTTGGCTAAAATTTCGTCGAATACTCAATAGTTCACCACTAGTTCATTATTATAGAGAACACATAGACACGTCAGTAAGTAGTTATGGCCGAGCGGTTACGAATATGGACTAGTAATCTAATAGATTCTCCCCTCCTCGGTTCGAATCCTGCTGAATACCTTTTTTTAGAAAAAACGATTTAGTCTCTGTGTGTTGGAAAATGGCGTATATTTTTACCGTAGGTGAATAAAAGTCGTGGCCCTGACCCCTGTCCAAAAATGTATTACAAATAAACATATTTTTGATCAAGTTTAATACGTTAGGAACATTTCTTGTGCATAAAGTTTTTGCTATGACGTCTAAAAATCATCATAAATACGATGTTTACGATCGCATTGAAAATGCATCTTTATCGACTCAAAGATAGTAACAAAAATCGTGTTTTTTATTAAATCGGAAATGACATCTTACATAAATAGGACTTCCCCTTCAAAATGAGCCTAAGATGATCAAAAATTGATGGAGGCAATCCTTCACAATCGCGAGTTGTAAATGATCCGATTTCTATTTTTATTTTTTTTGAAATCTCACTTCACTGGCGGCCGGGGCGCTTAATTTCTTTCTGCAACTATAATGGGATGCATCCCATTGTGTTACTACGCTTTATTCCGTGTAGCAATGTGTCGCCTATGCATCCCATTATAGTTGCATAAAGAAAATACGCGGCCGGGGCGAACAAAATAGACGGTATTTTCATGCCTTGCCTTCTGACTGGGTATAAGATTTGCGATTTCTACCAGGCGATTTTTTTCAGCTATTGTTGACAATGTCATCGCTACCCCCACTTTTCAATATTTCAGCTACTGACGAGAAGAAGAAAATTGGGTCATTTTTGCGATTTTGTTGTCGGTACATCATGACTTTCGTAACTATCCCCCCCCCCCCCCACCCCCAGTTTCCAAAAGCTGGGTACGCCACTGACTGAGTGCTGAACTCATCATGTTCATTGCTGCTGCGAGCATCTTACTATAAATCTGTGTGGGGTTGTGTGTGTTTGTTATCCTTAGGTCTCCGTTAGTTTTGATCAAAGTGGCGCATAATTTGCATGCAATATCGAGGAAATAACGGTGTGTTAAAGTTTATTCCAGTGAAATTGGTTAACAATTTGCTCCAAAAACAGCAAATAACCTCAGATTTGGCTCATAAATGCCACTAGAATTGAACAATATTGTGCGTTGCGCGTACTGCCGCGTAATCATACCGTGGTAACGCGTTGCGTGTCGCGTTTGCGCAAATGCTAACTGCTAGCTTCACTGTCTATAATCACTGTCATAATGGTATAATGACATATTACTAAATTCAAGCTATTTCACACGAGCATGTTTCGTCGTTGTTCGCGGAGCTGCGTCCCGGATGCCTGAAATGTGCTAACTAACGTGCGTGACGATATCACGATTGACGCGCGGTCATTTTTTGAATGTGCCCGGTACGCACCTCTGGGTTTACGCACATACGAATGCACACAAGTTCGCACGCATAGAATGGAGTTGACCATAGCATTATGACACTGACTATACGCTACTTGTACGCAATCCTATTTCAAAATAAAAGCACGGCTCTCCCCTAGTATCAGCGGGCCCAACCGATATTTTAAACCAGCTAATATGCATAAAAATAATATAATTTATTAATATGCACAGTACGAACGCATTGTCAGCTATAACTTGAATTTCATTTAATTCAAATTGGTCATTTCAAACGGGAGATATGTGCACTTTTCCAAGGTACCTCTATGAATGCAAAAGTTTAACTCACGCATTTTGAAATGTCAATCAATGGCGTGTTGGTATTCACAATGCCTACAATGGACAATGGGGTATATTTGGAACACTTTCATCAAGTATAAAGAAGTAGCTAGTGTACTCATATATGCAATGAAGACATTGGTTAATTTTTAACAAAAGTATTTGTCGTGATTTTCTAAAAACGGGACCTGAATATTTTGACTCACCCTGTATACAAACCAACATCAGATTTGTATTTAGAGAATAAAACATAGTTCTAATACTATACTGTATACGATGGTCTTATAATGTAAAGGCTGTACCATGGAGTCGTATATAGCAAAACAGCTAAGAACTATGTTTGATTCTCATTCATATTTAGTTTATTGGTTATTTTGGTCTTTAATCAGTTTGTTAGATTTATTTTAACAACAAACATAATAATCAAACAACATTATTATATAGTGGGTGTGGTTTGAGATGTCAGCAGGCAATTTGATTGGTTTTTGGCTGATTTTCAGCCGACTCGCCCATGCATTATGAGACAATGTTGTATAGTTTCGGGCGGGGTTTAATTCATTCGAAAAATAATACCTTCAGCGCGTATGATCAACGCGTCATCGCGTTAGCGTCCCCTACACAAAGTCGCCGCCGTATGCGTTGTGGGTATAACGCAGCGATGACAGGTGCGTGTGTGCTAAAGAACGCGATTAATTTGAAGCAGGATGTTGGAAAACAGCTCGCTGGATTCGCCGATTTTATAAAGGGGGAAATTTGTTGTTGTTTGTTTAAAATAAATCTAACAAACTGCGTTATTTTATGATAAAAGATCAAAATAACTAATAAACTAAATATTAGAATGAGAATAAAACATAGTTCTTAGCTGTTTTGCTATAGACGATGGTCTTATAATGTATAGGCTGTACCATATTTGTGTCGTCGTGTATTGCCGCCTGCGGCGACCAAACACGACTCCAAATATGGTACAGCCTATATACACTATAAGACCATCGTCTATAGCAAAACAGCTAAGAACTATGTTTTATTCTCTAAACGTACAACAACTTTCCCCCTTTATAAAATCGGCGAATTCATCGAGCTGTTTACCAACTTCTTGCTTCGAATTAATTGCGTTCTTTAGCACACGCGCATATGGCAACGCTGGGTTACACGCACAACGCATACGCCGGCGAATTTGTGTAGGGGACGCTAACGCAATGATCATGCGCACTGAATGTATCATTATTCAAACGAATCAAGCCCCGCCCTAAATGTCTCATAATATATATTGCGTATCGGATGAAAATCAGCAAAAAAACACCAATCACAGTCCAGTTACATCCAAAACCACACCCACTGTAAAGAATCTACAATATTGCAATGAAATCAAAGTAAAACAAAGTACACCCTAACACATAAAGAAGTTCGTCACACTTAAGTGATGTGTGACGATCCATTTTTACTCTTCAAATTGAAGGATGTTAATGATTTGAACAACCATAACGAACAACAGTTTATAACAGAAGGGAACAATAGCAGACAAGGCATTGAGAGACTATTTATGTTTCTTTCAAACAAGTTTAAAACTTTCCACGCGGCTATTTTAGTTTTACCACACAAAACAGATGTTTCAAAAGCCTTTCCGAAATTTCAAGTAATCTCAAGAATTAGTGAATCAATACTAGGTATATATATTTGTACTTATTTTAATGCATTTCTTGTGGTGATTCCAAATATGGTGATGGAAATTCAATAATTTTGACATTTTTGAAACATTTTGTTCGGTTCATAGACGCCTGCCGCGTGGAAAGTGTTAACACACACACACCCCCCCCCCCCTTTTGTACTTTGCCAAAGAGGTCACTAAGTGAAATAAGTCCGATATTCGTGATCGTAACATTTTAATGAAATGGTTATGTCAAAGATGATGAAAAAACCTGGACCTGAATCTCATTGATTTTAATGATGGGCATCGATGGGTAGGCGCAGCCTACTATATCATTTTGGGACAGCCTGTATATGAATAAATGCACCAAATTGGAAATTGGACAATTTGCGCATTTGACATTGAAATGTTCTCTGAATACGTGTCATTTATTTAGTGTTAGCATACAACTGAAGATTTTGAACACTTTGGAGTACGTCTCATGTATTTAATGTTAGCATAAAACTGAAGTTTTTTTGACAATTTGTTTTTGCAAAAGCCGCATGAATATAAATAAAAAACCCTTTAAAGGGGAAGTGCTAGTACAAATGAAAGACTTTGATATTTTTTAGGAAAGCATTTGGTAGAATAATGACATGTAATTGGGTAATCAGTATTGGCACAAGAGCAGGCAGTGGACGTATTGGCAAATTTGGGCATGATATCAAGTAATGAATATGAAGACAAATTTGCAGTAGTTGTCCGTACTGTATATATGTGAAAATCAGACACAATTAGGCAAGATATCAACATTGAGCTTGTATTTGATTATTGTAGTAGAGATCTTCCGCTTAACAATGGTACTCTTTTTTTAAGCGGAGTTATATAATTTTTCAGTTATAGTCTTTATGAAAACTCCAAACTGAGATATCATCCTTTAAAGATGTACTTATAATGTACTAACGATGTACTTTTATTTGTATTTTTTTATTTTTTTATTTTTTGGTTTGAATTTTTAATCTGAAACTTTCACATTAATGTTATCAACACTCTGAAAATTAATTATTTACAAGAATCACCTCCAATTAGGGTTTGGGCTATTACTCAGTTTGGAGCTCTGCCCAATTCGTGAATTAAAAAGAAATTTGGAAGAAATGAAACGGTCATTTGATCTTGTTGTGTGCATTCATTGGCGGCGTAGCTACAGGTAACCCACCAAGGGTCATTCGGGGGGGGGGGGGGGGTGCAATTAACAATTCAGGGGAGTTAAAGGGTTTTATATACTTATCTCCAATTTCATGGCGTTTCTCGTCGTGGGGAATCAATACCAATCCTAATCACCTGCAGCAGAGGCTTTGTCCCAGGACCTACCGGGCCGGGGCCCTTATGTAATGTGGGCCCTGGACCCCACGCCACTCTCGTGCCCCCGGGATGACAAGCCTCCTGGCTACGCCCATATGTCGCAAACAGTCCATGAAATCAATTGACTTCAAAACTCATAAAACGACCGCCAATTTTGTATTTATTTCATTAAGCCTACCAAAGAATGGAAATTAACTACCCAGTATGATTTGTTTGTGCAGTTATAAACGATATCTCCATCTTTGGCAAACACGAGAGTAAACATTTTAGAACCACCCTCTCCATAGGCTTTATTGGTATAAGTGTTGTAAAAATCAACACAGATTGTCAGAGGTATATTTGCTCAATAGTGAATTAAAAAGTACAATAGTTTTTAAACGGCTTTCGTTGAATAACAAAATAACAGACATAAGGGACGCACCATTTGATTTTCGGGGGAGCGGGGCATGGAAGTTGGGGTCGATCGGATTTTTTTTTTTGGCCACCGAAGTAGGCGAAATTTTTTTGTTTGAATTTTTTTTTTAGCAAAGGCGACACAGTGTTTTGTTTTTTTAGGTTTTACTGTTTTTCTTTACATTGAGTTGGGTGAGTTGGGTGAGTCATCTTTTTTCTTCTTTTCCTGGTTGGTGGGCAAAGTTGTTGTTTTTTCCTGGATAGTGGGCAAAGTGGGTTTTTTTTAAACTTCCATGCAACGCCCCCCCCCCCCCCCTGAGTATCTAATGGTGTGTTCCTAATGTACTTTTATAGACATTTGAGTCATAGTTCAATAATTACAGCACTCACAAAATTCCTAAGGTTACTTCCTTGAGCCCCCCCCCCCCCCATTATTTTGAGAGTGTATTTATTACCTAGTAATTATATAAGTTAATTTTATGAGAACTGCATTATATATTTTGAAATTTGATGATTTATTCATCAGTTTGTTTGCTTCAAGCGCGATAGCAATCCTAACCTTAAATTTATGAGTGAGACTTGTATTTTAATACAGTGTGGACAACTTATGAATAATAATAATAAATAGGAATTCTTAATCATGTATTAAGTCAACCATTTTCTAGCCTTTCTTGGGCCTTTCCTTAACACTTTCTATGCGGCTAGTTTTACCAGAGTGATATTACCTATTACACCTCCCTGGTTTTGCCATATAAAAAAGATTTTGCAAAAACCTTTTCTAAACTTTCAAAGTCTTATCTCAAGAATAACTGACCTAACTAGACGTGCTTGTACTTATGTTAATTAATTTCTCATGGTGATTCGAAATATATGATGATGAAAGCCAATAAATTAAATACGTTTGTGAAACATTTTGTGAATTGTATTTTGCGTGTGCATAACCGCGCGCATGGACAGCGTTAATCTATTCTATATTTGCCTAAAATTCTCAGTTTGCTTCCCCCCTCCATTTCTTTACATTGCCACAAGCTAGTGGATATTTATCGCTTTGTTTATTCCTATCGGAGTAAATATACTTTACACAGGCTAGGCAAACAACTGCGGACAACATCTCAAAATTTCACCCCGGGCGCTAAACAACTGAACACATCTCTCGTCCAATCAAAGCCATGGACACAGATGGATTCGGCGGCGCTTGTAAGTGACCCTGATGCAATACACAATAGCATCCAAGCGTCACACTTCTCATTCAACCAATATACCCGTATGAGAGTGTCATTTGGCTGGACCCGTTTGATAATTATACCGATTTGGTCACGGTTTCCTGAACCAAGTGACTCGAAGTCATTATAAATAACGCGTACTTGCTATATTGATTCTGAATTCAGGCTATAAGTGCAGCTATCGTGATAGCTAGCACAAAAATGAAATCTGAAAAATTATCAGCACGTGTTTACCATGTTGAATCAATGTGTCTTATTTTAAGTTATGCGATCAAACATTTTAGCTCATATGGCCATGGGGCCTCAGATATTTTTTTAACTTGTTGAATTATTTCACTGAAGTTTAAAAGGGTATCAAAAGAACGTGTTAGATATATAGATAGATAGATATATTAATGGATAGATATATTGGTTCAAACGGTCTTTGTATAATTATATGAACAAAACAATAAATGAGCATTTTTAGATGGTTTCAGCTTATTTTACAACTTATAGAGCCACTTTTTGGCGCATCCGTTACGTCGGTCGCCTCAATTATGTTGAGTTTTGACATAAAACTATAGTCGGCATACCCACTTATTTAGTCTCACAGTAGTGGCACAATACAAATATTGTGTTATGATGTGCTCAAGACCGGCAGTCAAGACGAGAGAGATTTAGGACAGCGGACAGCATTTTATAATTGCGCTCTTGCAGCGATGAGCATGATGAGTTCAGCACGGTATCAAATCTACGCCAAAATACGGTCGCCCATACCAGGCCGCGTAAGCCGTGAACTGCGTAATTTATTTATTTATTTATTTATTTATTTGAACATACGCTTTTAAAACAGCGGCACCCGTCTATCCGACGGTGCGTTCATATACAGAAAATCACAAGATTAATACACAATTATATACACAAATTACAAAGTTTTACCATGAGATAGATACATATTATATACAGACACAAAGTCAATCATACAAAATTGATCTGAAATTATGTCAGGCACACGTGGAAAATGGCACTATACATGTATATACATGAACAAATATATTAAATTCAATCGTCATTGTTTGCGCATTTCGTCTCTAATCGTGCCTTCCATGCACGCTTGGAGAAGGACTTACAAAATTTGTCAAATACATGATAAAAGTCGTTAACATTGCTTATATTACAAAATGTGGTGTATGTACTACCTAGCATTAATTTATATTTTACATCAAGATCGCTAGAGATAAATAGCACCCATACATCAATGCCATTTAAGTCAATTAGAGCCTTTTCTAGATTATTATATTCATTAGTTCTTATAGCATTAAGTGACATGCAAGTGAAAAGAAAGTGTTTTGTATCCTCAACACCATTATTACATAATTGACAGGTGCCATTATTATCAGGGGTCCATTTACTCACTTTGGACTCTAATGGTAGTGTATTTGAACGAATCTTGAATTTAAGACAAGCCCCATAAAAATCAATGTTATCTAACAAGTATGTCTCCATGCCTGGAGTGTACTTAATACTCAAATAATCTGTAAGAGAGGATTTGGATTTGACATCTTCTTCCCATTCAATGTTAGATATATTATTGATCGCGCGTTTAACTGAATTGGCCCAATGAGTTTAATGTATTTTTGAAGATACAACTCTCTTTTTTTGAAGATTGGAGCAAATTACAACTGTGTTGAAGCAACTAAAAAAATCGATTCAAGGATATAAGCCGACTGGCTTCTTATTTACATAACAATTGGTCTTTGCAGACCATGTCCATTATAGACTTGCTAGGGACTCCATAGTTCATTCATGGTTCAATCAACACAATTATATTTACAGGACATTCTTTATCGTAGTGAAATTGCAAATAAAAAAAGTATCATTCAACATTCAATAAATATAGCGAACGATTATAAGCAATCCTGTTATTAAAAATAAAAAAAGTGTAATAACAAAAAGAAAAAAACATTTACAAGATTCGAACCACTGACCTCATGATTGTGAAGCCAGCGCTCTACCATTTGAGCTAATGAAAACTATACATGAAACAGTTTTAAAATAAAATTAGATAGAGTTTAAAATACGAATATCACTGAAATCGGAGGCTAAAATGCTTTATATTTCGATTGTTGTGCGTTTTTATCAAAGGTTATCGCCCAAAAGTTGATTATATGCTGAAGGAGATTGTAATTCTGATTTCATTATTATGCATTGCACTTCTTTTTGAAACTATTCTAGACACAGTTCGTTCGTACAATAATTTCAACATTACGTTTTGTCGATTAAAATTCGCGGCAAATCTATTGCACCATGGGTATTATTACATGGGAATACGGAGACTCAGATACGTAGGGAGTCATGTGATTTTTGTCCAGGACAAACACTTGAGATGTACACGCCCCTTTAAGATGGTTGATTTAAAAATGAAAGTCGATGCTCAGGCTGTAATGTGGTTAAAGAGGTTGGTAATGCCAAATCCTTCAGGATGGAAATACATCCTTCTTACTTACCTTAAGAGTACTGGTGGAAAAAACATTCTGGATTGTAATTTTAACTACCATGACTTGCCAAACAATATACCGCCTTTTTACTTAAATGCACTAAGGCTCTGGGCAGAGATCAAATATGTAAAACCAAAGAGCGGCATCGAGGCGTGCAAACAGATAATTTGGAATAATCAATTCATTTTAATTGATAAAAAGATGGTAATGGCAATTTTAAAGTTTTTGATGAACTAGGTATTGCTGGCCTAAATAGTGTTGATTATATAAGATGGTGTGGTCTTCGTAATGCCATCCCAATGGAATGGCGGAGATGGATCCGTAATGATCACAATGTGCCTGATACTACTATAGCTACAGGCCTCAATTTGTTACATGGGTTCACTCCAATTTTAAAAATTAAATCACGCGACCTGTATCTGATGTATACCAAGACAAGGGAAACAATACCAGTTAGTCAATGCTATCTTAAAAACAAGTATGATATTTTGGATAATGACTGTAAACAAATCTTTATTATGCCATACAAAACTACCTTGGACTCTAAACTAAGGTGGTTTCAATATAAAATCACTCATAATATATTGCCCACCAATTCATGGCTTTTGAAGGTGAAAATTGTTAATGATGATCATTGTAACCTCTGTAACCAGAGTGAAGAGACCATCCACCATCTTTTCAATGATTGTAATGTTACAAATTCTTTCTGGAACGAGCTGCAAGCTTTATTCAAATTTATACCAACATTATCTATGTTTAACAAATTATACGGTGTATATGACAAAAAGATCTCCCACCGCATTACTATCAATCAGATATTACTCATTGCCAGAAGACATATATATATTAGTCGATGTCAAATGTCAAATCCATCAATACATGCCTTTAAAAATATGATGAAAGATACGATCAAATTAGAGTATGAGTGCGCACAAAGAAGGTCTAAACTTGATATTCATATGCAGAAATGGGATATACTCCCAAACCATCTAAAGTAATACCATGTTTTACGCTACCGATGGATTTCACTGTGTTTGTATTCGCTATGTTGTATTCACACTTGGAAACATATTAGAGTGTTTGTATACCACCATGTTTCATATTGGAAACATTTTATGTTTGTATATCATCAAGGGCCGCATTTGGATACATATGACTATTTAGCGTATTATATGCATTTGTATTACTCTGTATTTTTGTACTGTTCTGTATCTGTAAATGTCATTATTGTGTTGCAAGTTTAAAAAATAAAAATCAATAGAAAAAAAGCCTGAATTAAGCAATAAGATATAATAAGCTAGGTGGTTTTAAAAACGAAGAAAGCTATAACTCTAAAACCGCATGTAGGGTTTACATTTTTTATTTATTTTTTATTTACCTCAGAATTCAAGATTAACATTAAAATTTGCCATTATTGTTGTTTCTACTAACAAAAATACAGCAAAACTTGGATAAATCAATACCATCGCTATTTATTGAAAAACGCCCTTTATGCAAATATGGTTGGCGATATTTATCACGCGTGCTGCAGGGGGATACTGCATGTCTGACGTAAATTTTTGAATCGACGTTTTGATGTACAAGGAGGGCTGATTTTTCTTAATCCTTATACATGTAGGTGTAAGTTCATACATGTAGTACAATTGTAAAAATATACAAATCCCAGTTTTTATCATATATTTTTGTAATTGAGGGCGCTGCCTCAACCACATCTCTTAATGCCACTTTCACCCGCGGTCCCGTGGTTTATATGGCGTATACCACCTTTCTCCCTTAACTCCCAGGTTGCTTAATAACCCCAACAAAACGGTACTTATACCACATCACTATATAACCCCTAGGCCTCCTATCCTAAACCATTTCCGTGGTTTATTACCCCCACCCTAAGGGTGTGTTGCTAATCTTCGAGTTTCGAGTTTCATATTTCGAGTTTCTCTTTAATTATCTTTAAATACGCTAATATAAGGCTGTTATACATGTTGCTAAATGGGTTTTCACCTCCAGCTTCAGCCAATTACATTAATTTGATCAATCTCCGAAAATATCAAGTACCTACACATATTAGATTTCTTGCCATCACATGATACTACGTATAACATTTGGGAATAATTTTGTTTTTGTGTGAATTTTAATATGATAATATAAGACGCTTCACATGTTGCAAAATGGATTTTCACATCAAGCTTCACCCAATTACATTTGATCAATATATTTCTGTAAATATCAAGTACCTAAAATATTGGATGTATTGCCATCACATGTTACGTAAAACCTTTGGATTTGGAAAACAAACTCCAGTGTTGGGAATATTGTTTTGTTTCTGTGTAAAGTTGTTAATATGTGTATCTTTAAATATATAAGGCTGATACACAGGTTACTAAATGGGTTTTCACATCGGTTACAAAGCTGACAAACTGTCGCCGCCCATCATCTGACTTGCTACATCATGTAGGAATCATTTAAAGCGCCCTCAGTTTGAATATTTCACCCATAGAGCCAGAAATTCGAAATAACCGCCCTCTTACAATTAGTGATTACTGCAACAATAAACAGGATTAAATAGGATGCGTTATTTTCGAGGATTAATTCAGCTCTCACACACTTAACATTGATATCAAATCCAGTCCAAGCTTTAACATACCTTAGCGGCTATTACGAGAACAAGCTGTTCTCCTTACACACTGACGATGAAATGACCATCATGTATTGAGTATACTTTCTAGTTGCTTGGAAACGATGTTTTAGCAACCACAAGATCGTCGAATGCGTGGCCTAGATTAAACTGTCACTCGTCTCTATTCACGGTGGTTCGTTGCTTTGTTATTTCAAATCAAACCTGGACTAGATATGATAACCATACTTTCATAGTTGCATATAAGCCTGGCCCGAGCATTTTGCTTGAGCCTGGTCCCTTCAGGACCCAAGCGTGTGTCCGTACGGACCAACCGTGTAAACAAACAAACAAACAGTCCTTATGAACATCGTAAATAATGATACAATTAAGGTCTCACATACTTTTTCCATCGCAGATGGTATAATTCTATTATGTGACCCCGGTCAAGGACACTTTCATGCAGCCATTTTATCACAGCTTTTAGAGTGCTGTGTTCAAGCTCTTCCTATCTTTAGCACTTATCAAGCCATCTCTTTACCATGTACAATGAAAATATCCATCCTAGATTGTCTTCTAATAATGTTCCTGATTGGTTCTCTGACTGGTATAACAATTATAGTACTACATGTAGTCACTACATGTAGTCTCTAAGGCACTCTCCCAGTGCCTGTTGATGTCTGAGCTCCCCGTGTATACTAGCTGTACATGTATTGTTGTACAGTTTCACATGTATAATGTAAAATTAAAGGTGAAACAGCAATATTGAAAAAGTAGACCTACTCAACCCAGCAAAATAAATAAATGACTTGAGTAATATCAGCGTGTTTACATTCCTGCGTATTCCTGGCTATGCATAATAACATGTGACACAAGTTTACCCAGTACAATGCATTTCGTTTCTAAGGAGTGAGTGTGTCTCAAATAGTATTAAAGGCCCTCAGGAAACAGTTTGATATTTTAAATGAATGGATAGGCCTACAATTATGTGAAAGAGGATGAAAAACAACGGACCTATTCTCATTGTTATTCACGATGAAAATAAAATTTAATGAACTTTGGGCAATGATGGGTACTAATCATTTCGGGACAGCCTGAAAGTACACGTGTCGTGTGGTGATCTCGATTTAGGTTTAATAAATACCCTTTTGCCCGAATTTGTGGTGATTGGTACAATCGCAGCTATTATGAGATTAAAACGGAAACGATTTTTATTCAACAGCATTTTCTAAAAAAATACCAAAGCACTGTACATGGCTAAAATACACACATGATTAATAGTACTAATTAAAGTAATATACAAACTATTAGCACATCAATAGAAAAATTTGAATTTAAAAAGTCAATAAGTAAAATACAGTAGAAGATAACGTACATCACATACACGCATCCCACACCTCACCCTAACACAAACCCACCCCCTCATATTGATACACACCATCCACACCCCTCCCACACGAGGGACATAATAATAATAATAATAATAATAATGTGGATTTATAATGCGCACTAATCCACCAAAAATGGTGCTCGAGGCGCGATACAAAAAATAACTTACATTACAACATACATTTTTAAAGTACAACTTAATCTACAATAATTTAACTAAATACAAATTAATAATATAATAATAATATAATAATATACCCCGCAAGCATCAGCCCAAGCATATTATATGACTATAACATAATATAAAAAGGCAAGGATGGCATTACAAATACATTGCTAAAACATAATATAGGCAGAATTGCACAACAGGTTCAATGTAAAAACACCAATCCCCACCAATGTGAAAATGAAATATATATAAGCCACTGCTAATTCACCCTAACACATGTCAAATAGATATGAAACATGCGGTCACTCAAGTGTAACGCACTTCTTTTACTTTATGAAATAAATACTAATTTGCATTTTATTTTGTCAAAAGGTGAAGCCACCATGTCTAATGCAAAAGAGTGTATCTTCAGTTCGATAAGTCCAATGTTACAATATATTCATGATGAGATAAAAATCATAATGAAAGGTTAATATGTCAAGGGTGAAAGAGAAACAACGGATCTAATTTCATTGATTTTTATAATAATAATAATAATAATAATAATAATGCATTTATAATGCGCCATCTATCTAGACAACCTATTCCGAGGCGCAAACATCAAAACAAATAAAACAAACAGTTAAAATATAAAAACAGTTACTATAGAAATCAACCAGTCAAATCATAAGCAATCTTAAACAGATGAGTTTTTAAAGTCTTTTTGAAACTCTCAAGTGAATCACAGAGTCGAAGATCTGAAGGAAGTGAGTTCCACAGTTTAGGTGCACAAGCATAGAAAGCCCGGTCGCCATATGAAGAATATGTCCGAGGAACTGAGAGAAACTGTTTATCCGAAGATCTGAGGCGACGTGATGGTATGTGTGGATTGAGAAGATCGCTGATATAAGAAGGTGCCATGTCATGTAGGGCTTTCCAGGTGAGGAGAAGGAGTTTGAAATGGATGCGGTACCGAATAGGTAACCAATGGAGACGCTGTAAAACAGGTGAAATGTGATCAAACTTTCTAGTCCTTGTGAGCATTCGTGCAGCAGCATTCTGAGCTCGTTGAAGTTTATTGAGTTGTCGTTCAGTGATCCCATATAATAAAGAATTACCATTGTCAAGACGCGATGTGACTAAGGCGTGAACAAGTGTAGCAGCAGTATCATCATCAAGCACTTTGCGAATTTCATTTATGTTCCTTATTTGGAAATATGTAGATTTGCACACATTTTTGATGTGGTTGTCCATTGACAGCGTGTTATCAAACATAATTCCTATACGAAATAATGAATGAACTTTGGGCATTGATGGGTACTAATAATTTTGGGACAGCCTGTACACGTGTATGTATAGTAACACACTACGGTGTTTATAGTTAATATAATACAACAAATACGATACATTTCCATTTTATCCAAATTCAATGAAGTTTAAAGTGGCTATATAATTAAAATTGATTAAATAATTAGCTTTTAATCTACCTCTTCTGAGCGATGATTGTCTTTTTTAAAGACTCTTCTTGAACTGGTCTTTTCACGTTTACATCATGTCGCTTATTAAAGGGAACCACATACCGTTACAGTAATCAATTGATTTCAAATTGAGCTGTCCCAAATACCGTATCAATATGTATCATGAACCAAGTCTTGGTACCTAGCGTCCAATGCGCAATGATTGAAGAGGAATATCCAATCAATACGTGATGTTACTAATGGCGCTGTTTATATAGATAATTATCTTCCATCAGAGCGCGACCAAAACAATAAATAAGACGAGAAACTGTCAGGCGCTTAGAATCTGTTTGCAGATATAGGAAAGTATCACGTAGCAGACTTTAGAGTAACACGACGGTGTTGGAACACCAAAACATTTCCCTGAGATTAACACTTTCCACGCGGCAATTAGTTATGACATTATACAAAACAGATTTTTCAGAAACCTTTCCCAATTTTCAAAGTATACCTCAAGGATAACAGAACCAAGACTAGGTATGATTGTACTTCTTTCAACTAAAATTCTTTCAATGCGTTTCTCATAGTGGTTCTAAATAGGGTATTGAAATTCAATACAATATGGTTTTTTGAAACATTTTGTGAACTTTCCGAATGTCGTCTGCAGACGCCTGCCGCGTGGAAAGTGTTAAGCATCTCACCGACTCATTCTGTACAATCCATTATATCAATAAAGGTTTTACAATAACAAAATCTCCACAAATTGTTTGATCATTAGCATGGTGGCAGGTACTACCTGCCATGGTCATTAGGCAAGATAAGACTTCTCATATCCGAATATCGTGTGTGCTTTTAATAGTAATAGCTATCTGTAATGTCTAAGCAACAATTTTTAAAATGGCTTACATTCCACTATTAATTAAAATAAGTAATCGATATCGATCTATATATGATTTTAGTAACGCAATTGAGCATTGAAATAATAATTATGGAGAAAGTATTGCCGTGACGTTTTGTCAACAGGCAGTTTGACCCATGGCATGGTGGCGTGTTTCACGGTGACATTAACAATTAAATACGAGTATGCAGATATACAAAGGGGTATGACGTTTCTCTGACGAGGTAATGGGTGTATAAACAGTGATTTACCATGGATTTACTTACGCCGTAATGCACTTCACTTGCATGATTTAAATTAAAATTGGTTCACATTATCAATCACTGCGGAGTCATTTGATATTGAGTAAATTGACAGATTTATTCTACTCCTTTTGATGTTTGTTGCTTCGCTAGAGACTCAAATCGTGTGTGATAGGAGTTACTGCGTTATTTTTACAAAGACACGAATAAAGCGATACCACTACTTTCAAGATTTATATATATATATATTTTCAAATCGTATTTTGCGTGTAAAGCGGAGTAGTTCAGGAAAATAGCGGTTTTAATCTTGTGAAATTTTCAACGGCATAAGTACTGATGCTAGATTCGAACACATATCAATTGCGAGATCAACAATTATTTTGTTGTCTACTATTATCTTCGTCAATACAGTAACGATCGACGCGGCTGGTGAGGGTTAAGGATTCAGGACATGTTACTCGTGGCCCGATAGTGCAACTCGATTGAAGATATGGTTTAGAACATTTTTCATGGAAACACTTCTCGATTGGTGTGTCTGATTGTACCTTTTCAGCAAAGGTTATTCAAATGATGACTGGTGAGAATGTTATAACTCTGTAAAAATAGACAAGTGAAACATGTTTCTATGTGTCTATCGTTGATGTTGAAATAGTTACTAAGTCTGTGAACTGCTACATTAACATCAGATAAAGAAGTGAAGTATAACACTGCATTTAAAGCCATGGGGACCACAAATGACGACACTGTTGTAAGAAAAAACAAGAAACCACCAAAAACTATTATTGGACATGTGTTGGAAAATCTAGGTGCACATGGAATCCCAAATATCAAGAGAGCGCAGAATAGTTACCGACGGATGTTTTGGTTGGCCCTTTTTCTTGGTGGTCTTACGGCATTTACAATCCATTGCTATCTGAGTATCACACTATATTTTCGTTATGACGTAACGGTTAACCTGGATATACAGAGCAAACCAATAATACCATTTCCGGCAGTAACTGTGTGTAATTTAAACAGTGTGAAAGAGTCAATTTTAAATAATTTCACCGACATAGAGGATTTACTTAGACCTAATATGTTACCTGGAGGTGGAAAAGGTAAACCCCCGGGTCATACAACCACATCGCTACCGACGACAACCTTTGGAACAACGCCCTCAACGGGAGATAAGGTAGGCATTGATAATTAGTAGTCCTGCAAAATATACATATGCTAGCGGGGTACCCTCGCTACGCTCGGGTCCCGCTATAGGTGAGCAAATGAGATCATGAGTTGTAACTTGAGTTCATGAGTTGTCCATTGCTGTAAAACTTAAGTTCGTGCGCTGTAAATAACTCAGGTACGCATACTTCCTCTGCGGGTTCTGTTGAAGCAACCAGTCATGTCCGCAGTTGCAGTGTATTAATATAGACCTTTTACACTGTTACACTCCGGAATCCTATGAAATCCCACATGAAAACTATGCTGGCATGGCAGCACGTGTCGCCCCCTCTCACCGGGCTCACGGCGGGTGATACATCAGCACGAAATTATTAATTGCGGGCGCGTGACTCCCTTGGCTGAGTGGACTAAGACACCGTGATCCATACTGGAGGACCCGGGGTCAAATCCCGTCGTCGGCAAGTCCAGTTTTCCCCGCTTAATTTCGCCCATTTCTACCCCGGATAGTTTTGTCAACATAATCCCAAAATGTTAGGGTTAAAAAAACACACATTATATTTACCTCAAGGCCCTCCCGTGCGTTATATCCATAGGTTATGCCACATTACTTTGTTAACCCCTATACCTCTCAAACCACTTTACCCCTCCCCCAAGCCGTAGGATCCATACGGACTTGCACAGCGAATTTGAAGTTAATCGAAGATGCGGAAAGAGGAGAACATCTCAGGACAAAATGTGGCGATTCGGTATTAAATTATAGATCATGCTTTTAAATAATTTTACTATTTGAAACGGATGATGACTTTTTCTATTATTTCACTTTGATATGGTTTTGAAATAAACTTGTACATTATTTTGCGCAATTATGACATATAGGCCTATAGCCCAAAATTCAAAGTGATCGCAAAATAAAACATTTTACATTTTCATTTATTTGTTTTTATTTAATTATATGAATATGAGTATGTCAATTCAACAATCTGGCATCTTTAGTACATCTGCAATCTCTCTCGACAAATGCCAGAGGAAACTATCCTAAAATCCAACTATAGGTTACCGCGTTAATTTGTGTTAGATCAAACAAAAGTGTAAAAATCAACCAAAAGGATAACAGCACTTATTCAAGAAGTGAATAATATGAAAACACAATAGACATGATATAATGTGTGGGTGTCAGAAGCCTACAGAAAGACATACAACATTGATAATTTTTCCTAGATGTTCAAAGGATGCCATGTTTTATATATATAGGCCTGAAGGCGTAATACTAAATAGACTGAATAAGATTTTTGGCACAAACTATTTAGCTATTTTATTTCAGTTGTCATCTAGTACCACCGGTAGTAATTTTGATAGTTAAAGTATGTTTTCAAATATCATGTACTACAGGGTGTCCCAAAAGTCTATGCACGACTTTGAAGCTTTGTATGTCACAAAATATAAGTCGTATTGAATATATGAATACATATTTAGAAAGAGGAGATGTGGGAAATAATTTTGATACCAAACATTGGAGTAACATCTGCTTGTAATGCCACCCTAGATGTAAAATATGTATTACTGCAAAAAATGTAATTTTATACTTCGGAGAGATAAAGTTCTTAAATCAATACCTATTGAGATTAACAAAAAGACGGGTAGAGTTGGTTACACGGAAAGTGATCCGTCAATTGTAATATTTAAAATTTTATATTACAGTGATCCCATCATAAAAACAAACTATATTACACATAGTTTTCGTTTCTATAGTGAAATCTAGTTTAAATGTTTTCCATTTATACAGAGACGTGTGCTAATGCAAAAACACAGACCTAAAAAATTGAATAACGTAACAGAAAAGTGAACACACACATCACACAGCGAATAGATCTCTTTGGACTTTTGGGCTTATGATATCAATGTGACTTGTTGATCTACCAGTCTTTTTTTCTACCACATCGAGACAAATCATGCACAGTTCCTGTGTTCAAAAATGTATCCACCAACTTAAGAATGGATATTCTTCCTGGTGCGCGTTTCACTTTAAAATGTTTTCTGAACTTTTGTTGAGTAAGTTGAACTGAATTTGTTTCAGCGTAGACTCATAAAATTTGTATTCGCTTATCTATGCTGTAAACCATCTTGAATGAAGACTTTTGCTGTGCAATATTGTCTACTTCGCCTATTTATGTTGTGAGTGACCGAGTTTGGTAATAACAATAATGTTGCAAGGTAAGCAGTGAACTGTGACTAATGCGCAACGTTGCTTTCATACCGTTAATGTATGCGCACCTGTTTTGAGCAACAATGTGTGGTATTTGGTATGGGTGGGTCTCACATGGCTAAAAACTTTCAACCAGTTTTATAATGTTGTGGGTTCACCAATAGGGTTGTTTTTGGTATCAAAATAATTTCCCAAATCTCATCTATCAAAATATGGTTACATTTATACCATATGGCTTATATTTTTTGAGATATGACTCTTCAAAAACGTGCATAGACTTTTGGGACACCCTGTAGTATGTCATTGAAACCCTACTTTAGTTGGTGTTTTACTTTTCGAAAATTGTGATCCCGGTTAAAAACCCTAAACCGGGGTTAGGGTTAATAACATAAATGACTCGACTTTATAATGAGTAGGGTTTCCAGTCACAATTCTTCTGGCTCCTATATAACCTTCGAGTAGCTCTTTAAAGTGTTTCAGTAGAAATAGATTCTTTTTCTCTTGAACATATTTTGAAGATGACACTCATTTTGAGATTCAAAAGAGAGCTTTCCGCTTCAGTATGGATATCACCAAATCATTTCATGCATATCGTTATACCATAGCGTATTTAACCATTTATATGGCTACAAATTAATAATGGCTTTTACCTTTATTATTGAATCACTCAATTGCTTCAAGCAGTTTCAAGCAGTGTTCTCGGATTGCCACACCCTGAGGCCCCATATTTGTCTTTGCTTAGTAGATACGTCTCGTATTCGATCAAATTGGTTTAATTGATTTGAGACCTAATTAACACTGTTAAAGAAATGTAAGACTTACTTTCATAGAATTATAGTAATAATTGATGACTACCGTACCTAAGGCAAACATAATACACGATCTAACCATAGACTCTAACTGGGTAATGTAAATTTGTGATGCACTTACTGTGAAAATGCAAAATGCTCGGATGGCGTGTTAATCATGTTAATTGTTAAATGAGCTCCGGAAACCATTAAACTGAGTTCAGTTATATTAAAAGCTTTTCCAATATGACATTTACCGACTTTTTAAAATTGCATTCATGTACACTTGGTGCCGAGTTAAGAGGAATGACTAAAGAGTTGTCGTCCAAATTGTTAATCATGCACCTAATTTTCTGAAGCCTTCACATGTTTTTATTTCAATCGCCCATATTTCATACCAAATTGAGAATTTTAAAATTAATTACAGGATTTTAACACCCATTTAAACCATTCTTCATTATACTTTTTGTACAGAAATACCAAGACTGGGATAATATCGACTTTAGAAAAATAGATGACGGTCACAGCCTGATAAACGACTTGACACATCTAATAGGTGCCATGGATTACGCAGAGAGATTTAATACTGGACATGATCTTTCAGATATGCTTCTTTCTTGCTCATTTGCTGGCTATCCTTGTGGACCAATGTAAGTAATGTGTACCGTTATCCATGACACACATTTTCGAATTATGACATTCTGACAACAATAGCTATTTTGCATTCTTTTAATGTAAAACGAAAGATAGAAATAGTTTTATTTTCATACTGAATCCCTCAGACGGAGCGTCTAATATTCGTTTTGAGTAAGGCGAGACTCTTCAATTAATACAACACCTTTTCAAATTGGGGGAGGGGGCGGTAAATGAAGGTCAACCAGGACTTTACCAGGAAGTCAACTTTTAAAAATTGCCGCCGAGTCAGAAACTTGAGGGGAGGGGGTGGTTGTGACGTGGTTTCTCCCAAACCGACGCGAAAAACCTTGCACTCGATAACCAACAGTGCCAATCTCCCCATCGACCGCTCCCATCGCCCCCCCCCCCCCCCCCAAATCTGGCTATGCCACTGATCAAAGAAGATTTTAAGGTCTTCCCACAATGCATTGCGCGAACGCCCGCCAACTAAAGCTTTTTTCACACGATGCATTTGTCGAGCTCTAAGTTTTAGAAATAAGAAAAAGGAACACTGATAACTAATTTATTCATTGATGTAAACTATTACCTAAGAGCTCCGACGATGAACGCGCTATGAAGCCATGATTGTGTGTATATGTCTATGGAAACCGAGACAAATTGGAGACCAGAATTAGAGCATTTTGCAAAAACGCACGCAATACATTGTGGTTGTGTCTTTGTTTTTCTTTGGCCACTGATACAACATCCACTTCTGACATGTTTAATGACACAACGGACAAAAATGCTCTTCTCTATGTTTAATGACTGTCTCTTGTCAAAAATATGTAGGCTCAGAAAGCCTTATAACAACAATCAAACTTAATTAGAATACACTTTTAAAAACGGTTTGGTTGACAACATAGTATTAAACGCCCATCCATTACTGTCTACTGTAGCAATTTGTACGAGGCAGGGAAACTAGTAACGATAAGCGTTAATGCTGATTACTTAAGTGTCTGATAATGATATGAAAATTGGGATGAGTTTTAGCAGGTCTCACTAATAGAAAAGTACAAGCAATTATTTGTCATTAAATGTGCACGCTCAATTACGCTATCATTTGAATCCATCGGAAATTATTTAACTATTAGGGTAAATAAAAAGTAGACTCTAAAATAACTCAGTGACTTTCGGTTTAAACAGAGGGGACTCAAATGTAAAACTGCTGTGATAAATTAAGAAAGTCTTTTCCATCAAATAAATGTCCATTGTTTCATATTTACAAATCAGATCAGCGGAGACAAGGAACACTTAAAGATATTGAAACAGTTTTTCACTAACTTATTCGGTACGCAAATTAATAGCATACTTAGCATAATACTATGGGGGGGGGGGGGGGGGGGGGGGGGGGGGGGGGGTCACTCTCCATCCAAACAGCTACCTATTCTCGTTGAAGCAACTCTTATGGACCCTGAATGTGGTAAAGCACTGAACAACTTTGATACCCCAAAATGGCATAACATACTCCCACGGGGGACTTACATTGGTAAGGGGTATCTGCTCGCTCGTAAGACCCTCCTTTTGAGACTGCATCAGCTCTTAAAGGGACACGAAGTCATGTTGATTTTTTTTATTTCAATGAATTCAAGATGAACATTAAAAATTGCCATTATTGTTGTTTCTATTCACAAAAACACAGTAAAACTTGATTAAAACAATGTTTAAATATGTTGGCATACCACCCCTAACCCTAGTTTTTAAATTTTGGACCAAAAAGTGCCAAATGTTTGATTTGTTACCTCAAATAGGAAAATATTGAATTTTTCGGTCAAAAATTAAAAAACTAAACATTTTTTATGAACAAATTAAAAAAACGTTCCTAGACAAAAATCAGAATTATTGGTGAAATTAGATACCCTGAACGGATTATCTGACCCATTTCCTTGCCAAAAATATATACTTTTATATAGGCCTACATCACATTAATAGTTACAGCGCTTGATCAATTTCCTATCATTCCCCCTCCCCCTTAATACTTTTTTCCAAATTATGTTAAATATATTTTCTGCAAATGATTAATGTTGCGCTTTATAAACCGGTCTGATATACAGTACATGCAGTCATGGCTTTGCTCTTAATACATAATCTTTCACTATGTAGTATGTCACAATACAGCTCTTAATATCTTATCACTATACAGTACATGCTATAATTATGTAAATGTTCATTTGACTTCATTATTACGCAATTTTATGTCATTTTGCAGGAATTTCACATGGTTCTATAATTATCGTTATGGAAATTGCTATACATTCAACTCTGGTGTTAACACGGAGATTAGAAACATTGCACAATCAGGTCCTTTATATGGTAAGTTCCATATTAAATTAATATTAGAAAGTATTAGTGACCCACATTTTTAATACAATGATCAAATTGACAAAGTCCGGTATGGTAAGTTCTAAAATCTGGTCATTTATCATGAGTGTGTAAGAGGGGAAATCTTACATTAAAAATGAAAGTCTTTAACACAATCTAGTAGCTTTCTTCACCATAATTGGTCGTTTATTCAAATCACAGCGCTCAGCTGTGATTGGCTAATGGTTATTTACCATCTGAGCGCTGATTGGCTTAAGTCAATATTAATAATACATATTCAAACAATATTCAAACAATCGACATGCATTGTTCCATTACGAATGTAGGGGTGTTTTTACATCCCACATTACTATCTTTCTTTGAAGAAGGTTTCCTCACCGTTACCTATCAAAAATTATATTTATCTATTTATACAATAATCTTTACCAAAATAATCATCCGATTCAACATAAACAGTTATCAGATGAGAATATTCTATAAATTCACTCTCATCGAACAAATGTTCAGTCTTAAATCCAATAATTTATCAAATTACATTTTTAAACACACACACACACACACACCACAAAAAATTATCATCTTAAATTATATAATCAACTTATACAATGTTTACCACATCTTAAATAAATAATACATTATAATAAACATACCATTTGTCAACATTGACCACTCAAAATTTGAGGTGAATAAGATTTGTAGGAAACACTGACATCCATCAAGATTGTTACTTGAACTATGATGCTTCAAGACTATGTCAACAATGACAGCTTAAAAAAACATCACATCATAATTATTTGTGACTACCCACAAATTTTATTTATGGAAGAAATATCAATGGAAAATTGACATATATTATGACCATGTTATACTAGTTGTTCTTTGTAATGCATCACATGGGTAATCTTAATTTCTTTTGGTCCAAAATATTCCACTTCAACACTTCAACACATGTACATGTAAGTGTTAAGAAATCAATTAGAAAAATACAGCAAATATCTCAAGTTGAAAACTTTCACCACCATTGTATATTCATCAAGAAACCGTGAACGTATTGTATTTAGCACAATAAGAATATTTGTAGGAACTGCCTCATTTTCTGCAATGCATAGTAGATACATTATACAAATCATGACATACAGAGTTACAATTGTAATATACCTCATTCTACCACGTACATAGGCGTGCGCAGGATTTTTTTACCCGGGGGGCTTAAAAATAAATTTCATTGGTTCGCACCGCTATCCGCGGTAACGAGTCTGAGGGGGATGTGCCCCCTTGGATTGGATTTTTGGCTTGGATTGGATTTTTTGGAATATTGGCTATGGTCAAAAGAAAGGTTTAACCGGGAGTTTAACAAACCGTTCCTGAAGCCATGTTGTTAAGTTTGACTTATAACATGAAACTAATTTGCGCGTAGCGCGCCAAAAATGTCTATAATAACACTAAAAAGGTCCAAAACGTTTCTGAAGCCATCTTGTTCCAATTGAATAACAAAGTAGTATGAAAATAATTGGCGCAGAACCCGCAAAAATTTGCTATATGTAAAAATAAAGGTTTAGAAAAACGTTCTTGAAGCCATCTCGTTCAGCTTGAATAATAAATAATCAGTGAAACTAATACGCGCGTAGCGCGCAAAAAATGTATATTTTAACACTAACAAGTTTCAGAAAACGTTTATGAAGCCATCTTGTTGAAATTGAATAACAAAATAAAAAATATTTCCCGCGGAGCGCGAAAAAATTGGCTATTGTAAAAATAAAGGTTTAGAAAAACTTTTCTGAAGCTATCTTGTTAAGCTTGAATAATAAATAATCAGTGAAACTAATACGCGCGTAGCGCGCCCAAAAATGTCTATTTAACACTAACAAGTTTCAGAAAACGTTTATGAAGCCATCTTGTTGAAATTGAATAACATAAAATAAAAAATAATTCCCGCGGAGCGCGAAAAAATTGTCTATTGTAAAAATAAAGGTTTAGAAGAACTTTTTCTGAAGCTATTTTGTTAAGCTTGAATAATAAATAATCAGTGAAACTAATACGCGCGTAGCGCGCAAAAAAATGTATATTTTAACAATAAAAGGTCCAGAAAACTTTTTTGAAGCCATCTTGTTCAAATTATATAACAAAATATTTTTTAAAAAATGGCTATTGTAAAAAGAAAGGTTAAAAAAACCCGTTCCTGAAACGATCTTGTTAAGCTTTAATAATAAAACATTCCAACTAATTCGCGCGTAGCGCACAAAATTTGGTTATTTTTACACTGAAATGGTCCTGAAAACGTTCCTGAAGCAATCTTGTTAAGCTTGAATAATAAAACATTGAAAATAATTTGTGCAAAAACTGGTTATTTTAACACTAAAATGGTCCTAACAAACGTTCATAAAGCCATTTTGTTTAAGCTTGAACAATAAAAAAAATGAAACCAATTGGCTCGAAACGAGCAATAATGTCTAGTTCACTAACTCTTTTTTTTCCCCCTTAAAATGGTCCGGAAAACGTTACTGAAACCATGTTATTAAGCTTGAATAGCAATGGCGCATAGGTAGGTTATTCATATTGGGGAGGCGAGAAATGAAAATGAACCGACAAGACTTTTGTGAGCCAAGAAATGCGCGCGAAGCGCGCGAAATTTTTCGACTTTACACCTATTTTTGGCACGATCGAGGTACATTTTGATTCTTAAACAAGCTTGTAGCAAAGAATGTTGCACTTTGGGGACACATTATGCGAGCGTAGCGCGCGGACATTTTTCATCTGTGTACTTTTGACCATCATAATTCCATGAATCCTGTGGTTAAATGAACCGACGTCAATATTGGATTGGGGGGGGGGCGATCGTCCCCCCTCACGCCCCCCACCCCTGGCGACACCACTGTTGAATAGTTAAATCTTGAAACTAATTCGCGCAAAAAAATGGCTTTTTTTGGGGGGGGGGGGGGGGTCATCGTCCTCACCGTGACAATGATGGGGGAATCATCAAAAGGGATTTTTTTTTTTTTGGGGGGGGGGCATCGTCCCCAATGTGACAATGATGGGGGGAGCACTCCCCGCTTGCACTGTCTATGCTCGTTACCCTTCCTCCTTATCTTCCTTTTTATTTTTTACTCTTTTGCAAATGTGGGGGGGGGGGGGGCTGTCTCCCTGGTTACGCCACTGGTGATTCAGAGGGCCGAGTTGTTGGGTTTTAACTTGCCTGGATGACCTAAAACTCTCCTTGCTATCAATATTTACTTTCGTTATAAAACACTCACATGGTGGTTCAGAGACGTAGAGAAAAAGTGAGAGACACTAATAAAAGCTCCCGGCCTCTCTTTTTCCCTCCCCTCCTCCTCCCGGGCACTCAACCTTTTTTGGGGAGGGGGGGGGGGGTAGGGGTGTGCCACCCAGGGTCTCAATTAGGGGGGCTACAGAACTGAACTGAGTGGATTTTATGACAAAAAATAGGGTCTTAGGAACTGATTTTTTTCTTCAAAAAAGTAGGTCTTGAGAACTGGCCTATGGTTCAATTTTGATTAGCAAGAACGCAAATTTGCAATTTTTTTGGCTTAAGAACGCAAAATGTTCGAAGAATTGGGGTTTGGAACGCAAAATTTCGCTATTTTTGAATTTTCAATCAAATTGGAGTCTTAAGAACTGATGCAGGCTCAAAAGGGGTGTCATAAGAACTAGCAGCAGAGGGTGAAAAAGGGGGTCTTCAGCGCGGCACATACCTTATTATATCTATACCCTTTTTACAATGTCAGTGCCCCCGGCTCCTCCCCCCTCCCTTCCTCCTCTCCCCCTCCTCCTCCCCTCCCCTCCCCTCCCTCCCCTCCCCTCCCCTCCCCTCCTCCTCTCCTCCCCTCCCCTCCCCTCCCCTCCCCCCCTCTCCTCCCCTCCTCCTTCTCTCCCCTCCCCTCCCTTTCCCCCCTCTTTTTTTTTTTTACCCTCTGGGGACCCGGGGGGCTTGAGCCCCCAAAGCCCCCCCCCCCTGGGCACGCGCCTGACGTAGCACTGGGAAGATTCATATATTCATAGAAGAAGAAGAAAAAGAAGAAAAAAATATTGTCAAACATTGTGAATCATTATTAATACAATAGGAGCACCGAGAAGCGCTGGCCTTATTTCGTATCTCATACAAAATATGACTGTAGTATAACCCTACCATGTTAATTCATACACATTTCAATGACCATGGAAGTATCCAAGTTACATAAAAACCAAAGGATCAAACATATTGTGTCATCCTATCAATTTCTGCAAAGTACACAATATAGAATGAAATTTGAAAAATAAAATTCCAAAAAAAGAAAATTAAATCCATTCAAGAATGTTCACATAACTAGAAGCTTGTAATGTAATTACATTACAATTACTGACAGCTTAAAAGATAATTACAATAAATTAATACACAAATCCCTCACATTACAATATCATCCACCACATTATTTTTTATAAGCCAAGACCAAATGTATTATTTTTCATGGACATTTTGTATCCATGATAACACATTACACATATGCGCTACTGAAATGACTTGGAATAACCATTAAATAATCCTAAGTTATAGAATCATTTAATTTAACTTGTAGTACATAACCATAAGCTGCCACCAATTGTAAGAGGGGAAATCTTACATTAAGAATGAAAGTCTTTAACACAATCTAGTAGCTTTCTTCACCATAATTGGTCGTTTATTCAAATGATACGTTGCTCCAAATAATAGAAGTTTACAAATGAAAAATGATGAGACAAATAACACGGCGCGTCCACCGTGGTTGAAACACAAGACGAAAGAGAAAGAACCTCTGTCGGCGCTAGCTGCATGTCAACCAGCGCTCAGCTGTGATTGGCTAATGGTTATTTACCATTTGAGCGCTGATTGGCTTAAGTCAATATTAATAATACATATTCAAACAATATTCAAACAATCGACATGCATTGTTCCATTACCAATGTAGGGGTGTTTTTACATCCCACAAGTGCTATATAGGCCTCCCAGCGGCTATGCTACGGCACTTTCACCGGAAGATTGGTTGTTGGGAGACGCTGCGCTACACACAGGCTGGCCATAAAAACAAACGCATCGTAATCGTGGCGCGGTTCAATATTTGCGCGTGTACAGTACTGTTGCCTGCTGAAAAACACGAGGCGTGCAATGGTACAAAACGTATGGAACCACATTGCACGGCAAATTGAACCAAATTGCACGATTAATGACGTATGATGTGAAATCAATAAAATGGGACAAATATTTCATGTCATGTGACATACAATCCACCAATCAAATGACAAGGAAATTTCCAACTGTTATATAATAATAAAATAAGATGGCATCGTTGGTAGATTATGGTTATAATAACACAATAAGCTAATACGCGAGGGGCATTGTGGGCATATAGTTTCACTTCACTGGCGCGCTGTACATGCGGGCAGTACTCGCTGTGTTTTGATTCGCTGTTCACGCAGCTCGGGTTCACCGATTTTACCGCGGGTGTTATCAAACTTTTTAACATTTTTTATTCATTTTGCGCGCCCCCCACCCCACTTATTTTTGACACGGCGCCTTTTTGCGAGCGCCTGCGCCCCCCTTATTTTTGATAGGGCGCCTTCCGAATGAATATTGTGTTCAGAAATGGCTGCAAATCGATGACAGTGAGGTATAAATATGTACATGTATTATAGGCAAATTTATGCAGCAGTCGGCAAAATAAAGGAACATGTTATAGAGAAAACTGATGAAAACGTGGAGGATTGGCTATGTTAGTTGTTGACTGTACTTTTTTTTTGGACTGTGCGATTCTTTTTCCAATACCCTAAACAAGTACTCAAAATATTTTGATACCCTAAACAAGTACTCAAAATATCCTAAGCAAGTTATTTGTATAATTTAAACCTCTTAAAGCGTATGACACATTTCTAACCCTTTTGTCCCTCCCTAAAGCTAAAAGTATTACGAAACAAATGCCGAGCTGATTTATCAGATCACTTGCGAAGGATACAATTTGAGAAATATATCTTGCCCATGCAACATGGCTATTTATAATCCTCATGGAGCAAATAAGGGCCCTAAATACGAAAGGCAATGATTTAAAAAGTATACCCTTTTTTCTTAATTTGGCTTGTTTTGATACCCTATTCACGTTACGCCCCAGCTTGAAAAACTCCCCTAATTACGTGATTTCTTGGACACGCATATATGATGCCCCTCTTGTAATGACCACTGAGCACCACGGGAAGGAAAATCATGAATGGTATTAATGGCATACTAGTAGATATTCAACATTATAATGCAGTGCGAGTGGATGTTAACATCACAAATACGGCATTTGATTGGAGGCTTTGAATTGTTTGCTGCCTTATATCAGGCCCTAATGGATGGCAATTCTGACATCAGGCGCAAACGCGTGTTTTCAGCGTTCAGCATTCACTTCAAAGCGCCGCTATCCAGGCCGCGTCGTGCTGTTTGACGCAGTCAATACCCGCGCTCGAAAGCACCGTACCGCGAAGAAAAGAGGTCCGATTCGTTTATTTTAAAGATGGGTAAGATTGCTGTCAAATTTGTTGTAGATTAAATATCGAAAATACACTTTACATGAAAAAATAATTTGGACTGTCTGAATGAATAATGATACTATGCATTAGAAAGAGAATAAAAGATGGACATTTTGTTTTAGTTGCCGGACTATTGGTGTGACAATGGATGGGTGTGTCCATATTTTGAGTAGTGGATGTCGGCGCAGCCAGCATCCACAAAATTCCGGCAACCAAAACAAAATGTCCACCTTTTATTCTCTAATTAAAAACTAAAATAAGATGGAGATCACTAACAAGAGAGACTTGAAGCAAATCTAGCCTTTGCTTGCCTTCATATTAATATTTGAAGACTAGCTAATATCATAGATGAAAAGCGTGGCAAATTATAAAACGTGTATGTACTGCCCATAGTCAATTCTATATTTCATTTCCTGGAATTGCAATATAATTTAAAACAATCCCTCTGCTTCGCGCTAAATATATACCTATTTTGACAGATTTCAACAGCCTTTTATACTTCAACGCACTAATAACATGCGGTATTGTACATCTATAAAAAAGCGGCGCTAAAAATATATAATTGAAAATATACGGAAGCCATTTATCTTAATGCATCTAAAATGTTAATTTAGTGATAAACCAAGTATCGTCAATCGTAGTAATGAAATTATTTAACAAGGCAAGTATACGGACATATTTTGCATTTTCAGAGGCTGTACCAAAACTCAATGACAGTCTAGCTGATCCAAATGATGACGTACCTTATCAAATATTACTTATTGTAAAATGCATGCCGAACCTTGAAACCAGTAAGAGCGAAGTTCAATGTAGACAAAATATTGGATTTTGGGGAAACCTATCATCCACACAGATTTTCTGTATACTTTATACTTCAATTCTTGAATGATCTACTACAGGGTGTCCCGAAAGATTTTTTTGATTGAAAAAGTGTTTGAAAAAATAACAAAAATACGAAAACAACATTGCAGTCCAAGTCTAATGCCTCTGATACATTGGAGAATATGTTTCCTACTTATTCTGTTAATTTCATCTAAATATCTTTATCCATTCTGATATGGCATGACATACAGAGAATCGGTAAAAACCTGTTTTTCACTTTCAGCGTATTTCAATTGAAAAAGCTCACACCAAGCTTCAAAACGGCTGCTTAAGAAAGTGTGATATAAATAACGCAAGCAGAACAATTCCTTCGCCTCATACAAATATTGCTTCATAAACATCACCAATAGTTATCACCAATAGTTAATAAACATCATCACCAATAGTTAATAAACATCACCAATAGTTAATAATCTGTTAATGTTGTAGTGAAAATCAAAAGAGGACAAAGAAAATTACCTGTATCATTTAAATTGAGCTTTGTGCCGAACATGGTCAACTATGTTGTGAGTTTCAAAAACGGTAATTTTGGTCAAACTTGGAATTTACAATTTTACACAAAAATAATTAAAATTCAAAGTTCCTCAGAAAGCTAAATGTATGAAGCAGGGGTCGCATTCTGACGCGTCTGCGCGTCCTAGACCTCTCACTTTCTAATAGTCACGCGTCAGATTTCAAATTGGAAAGACTTGGGGGTCCCGATCAAAATTGAAGGGACCCCTTAAATTTGAAGATGTATGGAAATGGAAACCTTAAGAAATTCTGTAAATTACATATCCATCCTTTCCTTACAATATAAATTCATTGAAACTGCACATAAAAATGTAAAATTTTCAAATACCCAAACTTCAGGACCCCTCAATTTCTTGGGGGAACCCCTTAAATTTGTTTTTGGAAGTCCTACGGGGTCCTGAAAAATGTCATGGGACCTCTCACATTTTTGATCCAGTGCTATCCCTGGTATGAAGATGTTAAAATCATAAGGACTTTGACCGAACAATGGTATTCATTGCTAAATAAAATGATAAATGCATCTTTCCCGGTATAAATCATTCTGGGACACCCTGTAATTTAATTCACATAGGGTGGAATATTATTTTAATAATTGGTAAACAGTCCGAATTATACACGGTCACGGTTTCACATCGTTCTATTTGCATTGTAAACAAAACAACTAAACATCATTATTGTCTGCGGGAATGATTTGCTAATATCAGGCTATACAGTCGCTCAGTCGTTATGTAAATAAAAAACGTTAAAATACAAGAATGTCGTGTCACTTTATACTCTGTATGTAGCTTTAATTTTCACACAATGACAGTGCACAAGTCTCTTTTTCGTTATATTTATCTGTTTATCATGAGTGCTATATTATTAAAATAATATGGCATCGTTGGCAGATTATGGTTATAATAACACAATAATGTATCTGTTATTTACAATCAAAAAGCTAATACGCGATGTGCATTGTGGGCGTATATTTTCACTCCACGTGCGCGGTGTACATGCGTGGCAGGGTACACTTGGGTAAATTGGGACACGGGGTAAAATGGGACATTTGTATTGGATTGCATTTCATATACAATTGATTGGTGTTATAAGACTGACTTGTTATGGAATATAACAGCTTTCATAACCATCCATTCATTTTTCACCGTTTTAAGGTGTTCTAATAATATAAATACAATCAAATTGGTGTTATAAGACTGACTTACATGTGAATAAAATAAAGTTAATAATCGAATATTTTATATAGCTTTGAGTGTATTGATACAAAATGTGTTCACGTTCTGTGTTAAAATGCAATCATTGTTGTTTTACTACATAGTTAATTATTTAAATAATTAACACTTTGCACACAAATGTATGTAACACCAGATAATCCAGAAAAAGATGCATAAAACATAATTTATTGATGATAAAAAATGTCCCATTTTACCTCATATTCAGTTTTTGAGCGTGTCCCATTATGCCCCAACATGTGAGGCAAAATGGAACAAATTATAAAAAGAGAAAATTTTATTTTTAGATATCTTTCAAATATCAAAATAGCACAAAGCTTTGTGAAAATGTACTTTGGGTTGTCTTATTGTTTGTTTAATAGTTCCTAATACCTCAATGAAGTAATTGTAAACACTGTGTGCCGCAATGATTAAGGTGTCCCAAATTGCCCCATCCGCGGGATCCCCCTACTCGCTGTGTTTTGATTCGCTGTTCACGCAGCTCGGGATGAAAAGCGTGGCAAATTAGACAATTCTATATTTCATTTCCTGGAATTGCAATATAATTTAAACCAATCCCTCTGCTTCGCGCTAAATATATACCTATTTTGACAGTTTTCAACAGCCTTTTGTGCTTCAACGCACTAATAACATGCGGCATTGTACATCCATAAAAAAGCGGCGCTAAAAATATATAATTGAAAATATACGGAAGCAATTATCTTAATGCATCTAAAATGTTAATTTAGTGATAAACCAAGTATCGTCAATCGTAGTCGGCTCTATTATGTATCCAGATTTAACTTTCACACGGCCCACACTACTTGAAAACGGAACTTAAATTAATAAAATTATTAGACAAGGCAAGTATATGGACATATTTTGCATTTTCAGAGGCTGTACCAAAACTCAATGACAGTCTAGCTGATCCAAATGATGACGTACCTTATCAAATATTACTTATCGTAAAATACATGCCGAACCTTTAAACCAGTAAGAGCGAAGTTCAATGTAGACAAAATATTGGATTTTGGGGAAACCTATCATCCACACAGATTTTCTGTATACTTTATACTTCAATTCTTGAATGATCTACTACAGGGTGTCCCGAAAGATTTATACCGTGTTTGTTAAATAATAAAAAAATATGAAAACAACATTGCAGTCCAAGTCTAATACCTCTGATACATTGAGGAATATGTCTCCTACTTATTCTGTTAATTTCATCCATTCCGCCAAGCTTCAAAACGACTGCTTATGAAAGTATGATATAAATCACTCAAGCAGAACAATTCCTTCGCCTCATTCAAATATAGCTTCATAAAACATCACCAAGAGTTGAGATCTGTTAATTTTGTAGTGGAAATCAAAAGTGGAGAAAATTACCTGTATCATTAAAAATTGAGCTTTGTGCCGAACATGGTCAACTATGTTGTGAGTTTCAAAAAATGTAAATTTGGTCAAACTTGGAATCTACAATTTGTACACAAAAATAATTAAAATTCAAAGGGTTCCTCAGAAAGCTAAATGTATGAAGATGTTAAAATCATAAGGACTTTGACCGATAACAATGATATTCATGGCTAAATAAATGCACCTTTCCCGGTATAAATCATTCTGGGACACCCTGTATTTTAATTCACATAGGTAGAATGTTATTTTAATAATTGGTATACAGTCCGAATTATACACGGTCATGGTTCCACATCGTTCTATTTGCGTTGAAAACAAAACCACGCTGACTAAAACATCATTATTGTCTGCGGGAATGATTTGCTAATATCAGGCTATAGTCGCTCGGTCGTTATGCAAATAAAAAACTACGTTTTTTAAAATACAAGAATGTCGTGTCACTTTATACTGTGTTTGTAGCTTTAATTTTCACACAATGACAGTGCACAAGTCTTTTTTTCGTTATCTTACCGAAGTCCATAATAAACTAAAGTTATGATTTACAATTGTCAGCATAATATATCATATTCTTCTACCAACGTGGTAACGTAGGTTTTAGGAGCAGCGAAACAATAAAGGGCCTTTTGATTGTAATTTGTAATCTAGCAATTACAATTTCCTTTCCATTTCGCAACATCTGCTAGAAGATCATATATTTTTATAAGTTGTCATAATCTGAACGTTGAATGAAATTCACTTATTTGAATACTTATTGGGTTTTTTAGAATAAGTATTAATGTTGCATCTAATCATACTTTCAAAATCAAATGGTTTAAATTGACGGTTGAGTTTCAATGATATATTGACATACTTGATATTGTGTACCAGTTACCATGATTTTGATAAACTTGACAGTGCGTGATCATTTACCAGTCAAGCAAGTCTGTATCTGTCACGAGATCGCTATTTTTAAACCCTCGCTTAAATATGTTAAAGGTGAAACTGAAGTATAATGATTGTCTGATTGTTAAAACACTTCAAAGCAAAGACGGCAACACCTGAGGGGTATAAATAGACATGTTGTTGTAATTACAGAAATCATTAATGTGCTGCAGAAATATACGAGAAGAATTTAGTTTTTGAAATCACCCAGAAGTGAAAGAGCTATATCGATGAAATTTTGTCAGTGTTATCACTGGTCCTTAAAAACATTATGGTGCAAAAATGGTCTCATAAGTATGTTTACTTTTTATACAGGTGGCGCTAGATGCCAAGGCCATGTAAATCAATGACGTCTCCCAACGGTGATGGTAAATTATAATGGTCCAATAACTGATTCTTGTGGGACGCCTTCCAGAAGAATAAAAACAATTCTAAGCCTCATACTCTCTGGAAGGCTACCCACAAGGATCAGTTTTTGGACCATTATCGTTTACCATGTACACAGCACCGTTGGGAGACGTCATTGATTTACATGACCTTGTCATCTAGCGCCACCTGTCTAAAAGGAAACATACTTATGAGACAATTTTTGCACCATAATGTTTTTGTGCTAGCCCCAACGGGGGCTTGCACTTATACCCGGATTTGATAATCGATAGAGCAAGTACGGGTTATTTATAATGGCTTCGAGTCACTTGGCGCAGAAAACCGTGACCAAATCGGTATAATTGTCAAACGGGTCCAGCCAAATGACACTTTCATACGGGTATATTGATTGGACGAGAAGTGTGACGCTTGGATACCATTGTGTATTTGTATCAGGGATCAAGTGCCTCCGAGTCCATCCGTGTAGATGGCTTTGATTGGACGAGAGATGTGTTGAGTTGTTTAGCGCCGGGCCGGGCGAAGCCGCGAATTAGACCATAATGCCTGATTGGACGTGAGTTGTTTGTTTACAAGGGGAGTCCCTCCGTGTCGAGGATTTGTAACAGCTCATAATCTTAGAATTATATCAAATTTTAGACTCGATTTAATTCATACGGTGAATTTTTGGGTGAAGACGGAAGGTTTATTTTCAATGTTTTCCGCTATTCTATGAAAAATACGTTGATTTTTCGCCGGGATTTTTCGTCTATGTTTTGAGATATTGTTTTCTAATTGATTAATCGGGATCACCACCACTTGTATGGATCTGCACCTGATTTTTGTCTGTATTATTATTTTTGAGTGATTTTTGGCCAGTTTAACCAGGTAGGTGTCAAATAGACACCTCCCTGGTTTAACCAGAGAGATGTTATACTAACACCTCCCTGGTTTAAACAATGAATTAATTCAGTGTAGTAAGCTTACCATTTTAAGTTTACAACTTCTGACTTTGATATTTCTAATCCGAGATTTAACCACCCAAAATCATGTTTATGGTGCTAGATAGGGCATTGATTTTAGGACAACAAATGTCTTTTGATTACAAATCTGTTACCGATTTTATACGTAGCTCAAAATATGATATCGTATCCTAATAAAAAGCAAATAAGGGCACATTATATATGATATTTCAAATTTGCCTATTTTGTCCGGAATTGGTTGGAAAAAACACATTTTGCCTTGAGATTTCTACACGAATGTCATTTATGTTGTTGGTTGTGGAATGACCGATCAGTGACACTGATATGATACGTAGCTCAAAATGTGATATCGTGTCCTAAAAAGTAAATCAGGGCACATAATATGATATTTACTTTATCCTATTTTGTCCACAATTGGTAGGGAAAAAAGTGTTTTTCCTTGCGATTTCAACGTGACTGTAATTTATGTTGTCAAATTGGTGGATTGACCGATCAGTGACACCGATATCATACGTAGCTCAAAATGGGATATCGTGTCCTAAATTAAAAAGTAAATCAGGGTACATTATATGATATTTACGTTATCCTATTTTGTCCACAATTGGTAGGGAAAAAGTGTTTTTCCAGGGAAAAAGTGTTTTTCCAGGGAAAAAGTGTTTTTCCTTGCGATTTCAACGGGACTGTCATTTATGTCGTCAAATTGGTTGCGGATTGACCGATCAGAGACACCGATATCATACGTAGCTCAAAATATGATATCGTATTCTAAAAAGCAAATTAAGGCTCATTATATGATATTTTGCGTATTTTGTCCACAATTGCTAGGAAAGAAAACCCTGTTTTTCCTTGCGATTTCAACTCGAACGTCATTATGTAGTCAAATTAGTCGCGGGTTGACTGATTAGTGACACAGATATCATACATAGCTCAAAATGTGATATCGTATCCTGAAAAGCAAATCAGGGCACATTATATGATATTTTGTCCGGAATTGGTTGAAGAAAAAAATTCCTTGCGATTTCAAGGCGAACATCATTTATGTTGTCAAATTGGTTGCGGGGTGACTGATCAGTAAAACTGATATCATACATAGCTTAAAATGTGATTTTGTATCCTAAAGCAAATCAGGGCACATTATATGATATTTGGTCTACTAGGTTCGGAATTGGTTGGAAAAAAAATGAAAACAATATTCCTTGCGATTTCAATGTGAACATCATTGATGTTGTCAAATTGGTTGCGGATTGACCGATTAGTGACACCGATATCATATGTAGCTAAAAATGTGATATCGTATCCTAAAAAGCAAACCAGGGCACATTATATGATATTTTGCCTATTTTGTCCGCAATTGGTAGGAAAAAGAGGGTTTTTGGCGATTTCAACGGGAACGTCATTTATGTCATCAAATTGCTTGCGAATTGACCAATCAGTGACACAGATATCATACGTACCTCAAAATGTGATATCGTATCCTAAAAAGCAAATCAGGGCACATTACGGTACATGATATTTAACCTATTTTGTCCGGAATTGGTTGAAAAAAAGTGTTTTTCCTTGCGATTTCAACGGGACTGTCATTTATGTCGCCAAATTGGTTGCGGATTGACCGATCAGTGACACCGATATCCTATGTAGCTCAAAATGTGATATCGTACCCTAAAAAGCAAATCAGGGCACATTATATGATATTTGCCTATTTTATCCGCAATTGGTAGGAAAAAAGAGGGGTTTTTTGCGTTTTCAACGGGAACGCCATTTATGTCGTCAAATTGGTTGCGGATTGACCGATGAGTGACACAGATATCATAGGTACCTCAAAATGTGATATCGTATCCTAAAAAGCTAATCAGGGCACATTATATCATATTTTGCCTATTTTGTCCGCAATTGGTAGGAATTTCATTTATGTCGCCAAATTGGTTGCGGATTGACTGATCAGTGACACAGATATTATACGTACCTCAAAATCTATTAACCTATATAGCCTATATATCCGCATTTAAGAACAACTGCTTTCTCAAAACTATTCAAGTCTTTCATTTGTACTAGCACTTCCCTTTTAAAGGTTTTTTTTAAATTTATTAAGGACCAGTGATTACACTGACAAGATTTCATCGATATAGCTCATTAATTTCTAGGTGCTTTCAAAAACTTTTTGATACTCCCTCGTATATAGCCAAACTATGACAATTTTTCCTAAGTGTATGTTAATTTAAGAATTAAAGGACTGACTGTTACCATAGTAATATCAATTCATATTCAAAGTGAATCTCTTTAGTAACCATACCAACACAACTCATCTGCTTACTCACTTAGCTACTCTTGTCATAGCCAGTGATGGCTTCTCTACTTGAACCTTGATATCAAAGGGTTTTACTTGCGAAAATGTTTACGGTATCTTTCTTAATTTCTTGTTTCCATCAGTCATGTTTGTGGAGAATAACAAATTGACATTCCTATCTTTACTGACCAACTGTCGTTATCTTATTTATTTTATTTATTTATTTGAACATACTTACAACAGTGGCACTCGTCTACCCGACGGTGCGTTCATAATATATACATACAATAATTAACAAGACGAAAGAACATTAATAATTATCATTTATTACTACTATGCGCAAATACCTTTTAGCGATATCAATTATAACCACGTAGACGACGTGAATATCGTTGCAGATTGATGATACTCATACCCGAAAACATTATTTTATCTCTAATTCAATAATACTATACGAATTTGTAAAACGATCCATTGTGCGCTGATTTTGTGTGTGTTTAGGGACCGTTCATTATTTATGGTGGAGGGGGGGGGGGGGGGGGGCGGGTTGGGTAAACTATAGGGGGGGTCATGTAACTTTCATATGTTTAAATAGGGGGGGTTATGTAACTTTTTATTCTTGAACAGGGGGGGTTGTGTAAATTTGTTTAAACTATAAAGATGGTGGTGATTGGAGTGATTTTAGAGGCTATTTTGGAGTGTAAATACCATTTTTTTCTGTGCTTTGCGCACATTTTCTTAAAACCTATCAACTTCTAAAACGTTTACTATGAGACGACTTCTGGACAGCAAATCGACGATATGGTGGAAAAACATCTATATAATCATCAAAGGTCGAGACATTAGAGCCACGGGGGTATAATGAAAATCCAATTTCATGATTTAAAAATGTGATTTATTGCATGCTTTTCACCTCATCTCTGCTTTGCACCAATGCTCACAAAAGTAAAACGTTTCACTGGATTATACGTTTCTGCTCAGAATGTTCTAACTTGTTCGGGTTATAAAGACTCACAAAACCACCCAAAATATATAAATATGAAGAAAAAAAAGTCCAACTCGCTACGCTCGCCATTACTAATTTCACACAATAAAAAGAAGGGGCATCATAAAATTATTGGCCGTTCAGATAGGGCACCAACAAAATTTGCCAACGTATCCATGAACAAAATTCCAAAGGTAAAGCCCCTTAAGTATGTGACAAGTTGATTTTTTTCGGGAAGGGGGGGGGGGTGGGGGTTGTGTAAAAAGCTACTGGTTAGCAGGGGGGGTCATGTAATTTTCAGTTTCAGCCGTAGGGGGGGTTAGGTAATTTTAACATATGAGTCTCGAATTTGTCCCAACCGCCCCTCCACCATAAATAATGAACGGTCCCTTAAACCATTCTTATTTGAGATCGTATTTGATAATATCGGGTATTCGAGTATATTTGTGCGTGATAAGCTACAAATCATTGTGAAAGTTTCATATAATAACGCAATATGTTGTGAACCCTCACGACTGAGAGAGGATGGAATAAAATTAACGACCAGATGATTATAGTTATGACAGTTCTCTTTGAAAAGTGAGCTTAGCAGTAGCGTAGCGAGTGGGGGGGGGGGGGGGGGGGGGCGGGGAAAATTGGCCAAATGGGGACGAAAAAGGCGGAAAATCATGTTAAATCAGCCGTTTTTTTGACCTGGTTTCTTTGAAATAGGGACCGTTATGGGATCTATGGGGATCTTGCCCCCTCGGAGTGGCTGGGCTGGCTACGCGCCTGGAGCTTAGGCAACGAAAAAACCTATTCTACGGGGAACGGACCTCGTTGTGTCGGTCAGTCGGTTTTTCCTTCAAAATGACACACAAATCATACAAAATGTTGCCGATATTTTTGACTTGACACATTTAACAAATGTTGGATGGGTATTCATGTCCACGTGAATTTTGTTTGTTACAGCAATTTGTAAAAAATAGTTGATCGGGTAGGTTTCTTTTTTATCGCATTTAGCGGTACTAATGTAGAGCCTGACGTTTTGATATATAGAATACTATATCACATTTACCATGGATTTCTTCCTTACGACCAGTTTTGCAATTTTCATTAATATTGTTCAGCATGTACATTAACGTAAACGAATTCGATCTTTCGGTCAGCGTAATGGATTGTATTTAAGTGAAAACATTAATATCGAGTTTCTAAAAATAAGTTAAAATCATATGTCTGTATATCCATTTTCTTGTCATCAGGCTTAACGATGTCGATGTACATCCAGCAAGACGAGTATATCCCAGATGTCCAGGAGGGTGCAGGTATACGAGTGGATGTACATTCACAAAAAGAAATGTCATTCCCAGAAGACAGCGGGGTTAATGTAGCACCTGGTACCGAGGCGTTCATTAGCGTTTATAAGGTAGTACCGAGGCGTTCCGTAGCGTTTATAAGGTAGTACCGAGGCGTTCATTAGCGTTTATAAGTAATTAAGACACTAAATACTTCATTAATTGGTGGGACTGGGAATGGTTATTTTGAGGGGAAATCAGGGTATTGCGCATGACATCATAACGCTTTTCCCGCCCTTCATCAAGATCTATGTTATCCTTTAAATTCGCTTTAATATTTTTATATTTAGTTTGATAAAATTGACATGCCCCAAAATAATTGAGTGGAAACACGCGCCTGGAACACACGTACCTGCAAGGCGCGATATTGCCTTGTGACAGCTCTGATGACTTGCAGATTAATAATATATTTGTGTGACTCTGTTCTTTGCTATTGGTGTGATGCAGATCTGGTAATAAAGGCAATAAAAACTCAACGATATCAGCCAAAATAGTGCTTAAAATATATAAATAAGTTGTTGTTCAATTTTCTCATGGTTAAGGAGGCGGTGATAAAAAGACCTGAAGTCGATCACTTCACGATGGTTTGAATTAGGTCGAATCGATCAGAGGTCAAAATGTATTTGGTGAATTCTTTATTAAGTTCTGACTGCTCCGATTCCATGATGTTCATCGTTATACCCTGTGTTATACCTCGTAAATTACAGACAAATATAATATTATTGTTTTATCTAATATTTATTATTTCAGACCTACATATCACGCAAGCCAGATCCTTACACTAATTGTTCCACAGACTTCATAAACAGTACCATTTTTGCCGAGTTTTTTCCACAAGTTGAGTACTCTGTTTTGGTGAGTATGATTACCGCTTTATTTAATGTCAAATATTGTCTTCAAAGTCGCTGTGTTCTTCTACACCAAAGACAAACAGTTTCTAACCAGGTGCTATTATGTCATTGTATTCAAAATATGTGACTCATATAAACAAAATCTAAAACATTCCCTATCTTGGGAAATGTTTTCCTCAAAGTATGACACGGGAGTGGGACACCTCATTCATAATTTTGATATGATGATCATTCGATTAGCAAGACTCATGAAGAACCCAATCAATGGGTTTCCCATTTTTGTACAGTGCGCTATTGAAAGGTGCCAGACACATATGTGGACACAAAAAATCATTTTGAATGAGTGGTATTTGAACTGGAGCTCAACTGCTCAATGAGCAATGAAATTCCATAGACAACCTGATTTGATTTGGTTCAAAAATATGCATAACGTCTTATTGCACATATCATCATGACTTCAATCATCTATTCAATTTCAATATATTCCATGAATGAGGTGTCAAATGCTGAAGAAATGCCTTTAGAGACGCAACTTCCGGTTAAATTTCTTATGTTTTATATTGTTTTATGTGAACTTAAAATGGCCATTTCTCAGATTACCAAAATGTCAGTTAAAACCTTGTAATTCTCAGCTCACGAATTGTATATATTTTTACCGGTTGCAGACTTGCGAAAAAGATTGCTACTATCAGATTCTTTTGACTAAATGTGGATGTGCTGACGTACGGTATAGATATGATGATTCTGTCGTGGCTTGTAATGAAACCGATCCAGTACAAGGTAACATGACTTCTATCGCTTGAATTTTCCCGCAAATACACCGAGTTCGTCAATCAAATCAATGTCATATTGTCTATACATGAAGAAAAACTATTATGTGAAATGCGTTCACCAATAAGAATCCAGCTAAATTTTCGAAATTGTCCAAGACGTTTTGAACAATGCTCGTGAAGTGAAAGCGTAGTTCATAGATAAAGAAAGAATCCTTTTTAATATCGAGATCAGTAGATAAAGTTGCCCTTTGTCTCTTAAACAAATGAAATCTCATTTGATTTTTAAATAAAACGTTTCATAAGATTATGATTTAATGTATATATATATATATAATAGCCCATGTTTAATTTTAAAATTGGCTAATTCTTAAAGAAAGTGTCCAACAAGCACACCATTGTGCGTTTAATATAATGTGTTATAACAATAATTATCGATCCCAAATCGCGCAGTTACACAGAACAAAACAGTTTAATTTTAAAATTGGCTAATTCTTAAAGAAAGTGTCCAACAAGCACACCATTGTGCGTTTAATATAATATGTTATAACAATAATTATCGATCCCAAATCGCGCAGTTACACAGAACAAAACATCGACTCATCATCAAAACGAATAAAAACTGTTACGACGTCATTTAAAATTTAAAAAAATAGACAGATAGATAGATAGATAGATAAGGTATATAGATAAAAACCTCTCAAGTAACATTATTCTTGATTTGTTTTAAAAGACAAATGCCAAGACGAGGTGACAAACGCCTACGAAAAGGGAATGATCCCTTGTAACTGCACCTTCAAATGCCAGTAAGTATATAGATATGAGAATTACAACCTTAGGTAAGCAAACTGCACCTTTAATAGTGTTTTTATTTGATAGAAATGAGAATTACATATTTAACATGAAATACTGATATCTTTATGAGTGGTTTTACGTTAAGCATGTATCATATCCCTCTATGTACATAACTACTTTTACCTTTTATACAATGGTCCCTTCACAAAATCCGTTTACCTTTCCGATAATTGTTGACACGAATGGCCCTAGGCCTATAATTTGATTGCTTTGGTAAAGGTTATAAGTATTTTCTTTACCTGTGAATTTACCACCACTTCTAGATCTACAGTATATGTCGGCCAAACTTTTAAAACTCTTGTAGTCGACCTGGTCTTAAAAGACAATATTTTTCTCTTTGAAAGTCTTCACTTTTGATCAGAAAGCAGAAAAATATACAAGTGCACCCCAACCTACATTTACCCTGTTATGACTAATAATTAATGACCCAAACTACCGTATACTATATTTTCATTGACAGGGAAGACATATTTGATACCTCAACCAGCTACTCCTTGTGGCCCAATGATAAATATAAGGTAATATATCAAACAAGTAACATCAGGTATTTTGTCTTTTGCAATTTTTACTGCAGTAAAATAGCCTCTGTTCTTTGTGTTTTAAACCTTTCAGCAATAACATTTTATTCTGTTATATTCAAATACTTTTACAGCCTACCGTTCAAGATGGTATTCGCGAAATATCCGATTCCTTGAGACGGAGTGTAAACAACGATACTACTTTTGTCGAGTGAGTATAATACATTAAATTCTTATTACATTTTTACACAAGCTTAAAGTTAAATGTAATCTTCATATTCTTGTAATGTACACGTCTTAAAGAGAAAGTCAAATTGGAGTGAATCCCCTCTCTCGTCCCTCTCGATTCGCAACCACTTTGTAATAGTCACTACAAAGGAGTGGGTTTTTACTGTTTACGTGAAGAGAGTATTAGTATTATCAGTAGTCCTTTTAAGATTAAAAAATATTTCTTACTTACTCTTCTTTTGAATATATATCTAGAAAAAATGTCGTCAAACTCAACGTCTTCTACTCGTCGTTAAGCTACGAGTACATCTACCATACCACGACATATAACGTAAGTTGGTTAACTAAATGCAATACATCATAAATATTTCAAACATTCATCAATTATAGGCAATAGGTGCATTATCAAGATATTTTACCATACAATACTATTACTTGGATTGATATCTCTCAGTAATACCTCTGCAATAGCAATCTATTTAATATTACAATACCAATCTATTTAATATTATAAGGGCTCGTGTTGGTGCATCGTACCGATCAATCTCGATAAGGGTGGATATTTGCATATTTGATCACGAAACATCAGAAAAACGCCCCAAAATAATCTGAAAGTCCGAGTTAACAAATAAAAAATAGCATTTTTTTATTATTTGTAAATTGTGATATTCGATGTGTTGACTATATAATACATGATGAGGTTTGAGATGCGAATAGTATACAAATATATACTGCCATGAGAGACTCTGGTTAAAACTATGGACCCGAGGTGACTGCAATAGTGCTATTTTGCTGAGGGGCACAGCCCCTCAGCAAAATAGCACTATTGCAGTCACCTCGGGTCCATAGTTTTAATCCAGAGACTCGAATAAAGGCAGTATATATTTGTTTTATATACGTCATTCATATATTTCTAGTTCCATCAAATTCAAATTCAAAAATCATCCGGTAAGTTCCAAATCTTCATCAGTTAAAAAGTTTCAAAAGTTCAATTCAAAGGCAGTGCATCAAACCAGGCGGGTGCCACTGTACACAGACTCCCATTGCCGAAATTGAAGCCTCTAGCGTGACAGCGCCCCCGTTCCAAGAGTTACATCGCGCGTCCAAATTATGCTAATAAGTTACAAGAGTTACATCACGCGTCTAAAGTATGCTAATGAGTGTGCGCCGTCATCTCAAGAGTTACATCGCGCGTACTCACGCCCACATGCCCATATAAGGGGAGGCTTCAATTTTGCGATTCGAATTTCCTCTCCCATTATATAAACTCCCTGATCAAACGATCGTCACGCTGCGCCCGGGATGCAAATCGTGCTCCCTCTCGCGTCACGCGGAGTACAACGCCGCGTGAAACTACCGACGCACAGGTGCGCCGTAAATAGTCTTCTTGGGAGCCGTAAATAGTACTTTTGGGAGCCGTAAATAGTACTTTTGGGAGCCGTAAATAGTACTTTTGGGAGCCGTAAATAGTACTTTTGGGAGCCGTAAATAGTACTTTTGGCAAAATAGCGTGTTTATTTTTGATCATGTGACCCACTGTTAACCAATTAATGGACAAGAATATATGAATGACGTATATAATTGAAAATATTGCCATACAGTTAGGGAAGACATCAAAACTCGACCACCCGTTGACCGCCGGTTACGTTCGGTTCCGCCCGGTTCTTTCAGGTCAAATATTTTACTGGTATATGAATATTCACGCATGCAACACTGAACAACCGCCGGTTGACTTAATACTGTAACCGGACCAATTTACACTATCAATCTGTTACTTTGCGGTCATAATAGCTCTCTCTATAATCGTTCTATAAAAAAAAACCATTCATAGACTTTCGGTATTGATTTTAAAAAGTTAATTGAGCTATAAACAGATTGAAAAAGCCAACCCCAGCGAAAATCAATAGCTGTATTGTACTGGTTGTCAACTGAGACTTGAGAGCCCATTACTTCAAGATTTTATTGCTCACGCGTGTGACGAGGCACTAGCAACCGGTCGTGTTCACCAGAGTGTAACTATTTGACCTCATTATGTGTGTTGTATATTATAACAGACGACACGTTTTGTGAGAACCGGGCAGAACCGGCCGTAACCGGCGGTTGCCTGGCGGTCGAGTTTTGACGTGATCCGTGACATATTCCGTTAAACATGTTAAATGTTAAACGCTCTTAAGAGATTTCTGTTGTATTAACTCTCGTATACACTTCGTTCATATAACTCCATGCAGTGACGTTAGAGCGTATTCTTGGAATCATGGCAGCATTCATTAACTTTAAGTCAGTGTCATAATGCTATGGACATAATTCCACCAATGTATGCGGGTTGTATGCGTACACCTAGAAGTGCGTACCGGACGCTTTCAAAGAATGACCATGCGTCCTGATTGGTCAATTGTGAAATTGTCACGCGAATGCATGCATAGTTGTTTGCGAATTTCATGTATCTGGACGCAGCTCCGCGAACAACAAAACACGCTTGGTTGAAATAGCTTGAAATTCGTCCATAGCATTATGACAATGCCTATATAGTTCCGCATGCACCTTTGATAATAATACTAATAATAATAACACTAATAATAATAATAATAATATCACTAATGATAACATTAAGGAGAAAAAGTACATGAGATTAACTAACAATAAAGCGCATTATTAGTTTATGAAAGAAACTACGTTAGGGCGAAATACTATTTTCGCCCTAACGTACTAATGAGTGAATAACAAAAACCTGTTTCGCCCTAAGGTACCTGTTAGCAAGATAATAATAATACTACTAATAATAGTAATAATAATAATAATAATAATAATCATCCTAAAAGTGGAATAAGGCGAATTTCTTTTGAAAAGAATTTCGCCTTAACGTCATTTTAAACAATAGATAACACTAATAATAATAATAATAATAATAAAACCATGCTTATTGAGCACATACCGCAGATAATACATAACTAATAGTAACAAAAGACAAAACAAAAAGGAAATCAAGCATTAACATTAAATAGGTACGTTTTTTAGAGATGATTTGAACTGTTCAAGAGTTTTTGCTGATTTAATATGATACGGTAATTTGTTTCAAAGTTTAGCAGAAGCATCTTGAAAAGAACGGCGTCCATATGATGTAGAAGGTGAAGAAACATGTGCAAGAAGATATTGTGAGCGAGAACGGAGATTGCGTGTGGGCTTGCATTGTTTAATGAGATCTTGCAGATACATAGGTGCAGGTTATTATTTATGCCCGCGTACGCGTATTACAATCACGTTACAATCACGTACGCATAATGAGGAGCGATTATTGAAATTCACTCTGATGTCACTCACAGATAGAAGTGTCACTGTACAGAGTTAGATGAATGAGGAAAAGTATAAACCCCGTCTTACTTTCATCTGTGATTTTATTTCAGCAATATGAGTTATTAAGTGATCTGGGCGGTAACGTTGGCCTCTGGATTGGTATCTCTGTTCTCACAATCTTTGAACTCATCGAATTACTCTACGACGTCATGGTGTTATGTTTAGTCAAGGCAAAATCTGGCGGGAAAAGATCTGGAAAACGTGTAAATGCTTCAGATGTGGAATTGGACAGAATTGATGGAGATATTGGAGCAACCTCGTCTTCTGCTATGGAAAAGAAGTACTAAGAAGTACTATTTGTACTCTCCAAAGACTTAACATGCTCTTTACTAATTAAGGGTGCTGTCATTTGATCATAAAAATAGGGGTCATTAGTCGCTGGCGAATAATATGCTTTAAACGTACGTGCTCTAAAATCATGCAAAAGGTTCCAAATATGCAAAAGAAATCTGCCTTGATGGCAATGCACATGCAAGACAATATTAAATTTCTGATAACCAAAACGAGTATACACAGCTCTGGGGAAGGGGTGTGGTATTACGAATTATAGGATAAGATGTCAGATAGAAGCCGGGTCACTAACAGTTGTCAATAATTATTTGGGACACCCTTCTGCAGGAAGAAAATGACAGCCCCTTACATTTTCACTTCAAATTCTTCTGCATATTTTCATGTTTTACTCATGTTGCCTTTCATATAAGATTTAATATATTTGATGTACTTTCATACTAACACTTTTATATATATTGTATCTTTAACGAGATATTTGATACGTGCAAATCCATGACGCAACGTTGTGCACTTCATTATTCTCTCTAACTGCGCTAACACTATATAGAGTGCATCAATAAAATGCAATCCTATTTTGACATGACCTAATTCCCGAATGAAAAACATATTTTCACATTTAGTTTTAGAATAGAGCAATTATTTATCAATATTTAGGCCAATTTAGATGGATTCAGTTCAATGATTTATTAGCAAACACAAGATTTTGTAACCATGCCTCAAAATTATGCTTTGCGAATCCAAAATAATACTTGATTTCAATTTAGCTAACGACTATGGTCCCAGAAAATAAGATTTTATTTTGTTTGATGCGCCCTGTATGCCCTGTACGCATCACTAATGTTCACCCAAAACTACTCTATACTACTACTATCATTAAAGATATACAAATCACTGTTTCATTAAAACGCAATATCATACAGTAGTAGTGACTGAAATAGATCGGATTACTATCAAATCGAATCGAATTACTATTTTAACGTTTAATTATTCACAATTATATACTATATGCCTATATTACTTTGGAGTCTTCTCCAACTTAGTTAATTCGATTCTATGCAAGACTCGTTTCCATTCTTCTCATCTGAGCGTAGCTAGTATGCTAGGTACCGTATATAGGTGTTGCGATTGCTGGCCCGATTTTTAACTTGATGTTTTCTATTCTACATGATGAAGGGTCATCCTTAAAATAGTCATATTCCAAAATTTGAGTTGCTTAACTCAAATGGTTCTTATTTTAGAATTTGCCCATTGAGTAGTACACAAACTGGCCGTGTGGTTAAACACCTTTGGCAGTAATTTACTGCATTTTGGCTTATAACGTCTGAATGGAATATATCTTGCATTTAAGATTTTACAGAAATAATTAGAAAAGTATGGGTTTTTTCTGATATCAATATTTTGATCTGAAAAAGCTAAAGTGATCGGAACATACACATTTTATAATATCTAGATATTTATTTATACATTCGGAAAGTGAATGTCACTGGTTGGGGCTAGACTGTTGAAGTACATTATCGTACATCCACCTCTTTACATTGTAGCTGGACAGACTGTTGAAGTACATTATCGTACATCCACCTCTTACATTGTAGCTGATGCATCACTGGGCTTCTCGTTTTTCACAAATTTAGGGTTACCTATATAAACGTATTTGTCTGTTTTACCCCTGTTTACTATTTATAGTTATATCACTATCAGGGGTCAGCGCCATATATCAGGATGGATATCAATAGGGTTATTTTGGTTTGCTATTATATTGATATATTGTTAGTAATCATCAATCATTCTACAGTCCATGCATCAATCAAGAGTGGAATTATTTACATAATATAGAAAGGATGGTTAGAAATAAAGATATCATATAGTAATAATAGTGTCAATGTTTATGGTACATTTCATGAACTATCTATCAATCCACATAATACAGGTGTTCCAATATTTTAATTGATACCCACAGATTATTGTATATATTATTGAAAATTATTGGACATAATTGAGAAGCTAAGATTTAAACGAATTTATATGTCGATGTTTAGGTTATGTTACAGCTTTCAAGGTTCAAAAGGTGCTGAATCTGATTGTCAACATGTTAGTTTCGTCCAAATGACACCAAACTACTTAAAATGTTGACTCTTGAAATACAAGATATTGCATTATTTACTACACGCGCCAAAATTCCATCATCCCAGGGACTACAGGGTGAGTCAAAAAAAAGTTTACCCTAATTGAAAAAATTGAAAAAAATATTTCTGACCACAAAATCAAGGCAAACACAACTTTAAATGATTGCGCCATTTCTTTGCTATCATCTGGAAAAAAAATCACGCTATTTGATGATACTGTTAAGCAAATATGACTATTTCTGTACAGGAGCTGTTTTTTCACCAAAAACACGGTTTTTAATTTCAAGCTTAACGAGCTTAATAATGTTTACTAGGATTATGATGTAAACCATTACACATCTTGTTTATTAAATGAATTAAGTAGACAATAGACTTGTTCAAAATTGTCTCCTAATAGATTAAAACATGAAATATGGATTAAATCGTATCACCACTGTCAGTTAATAAATAATAATTGCAAGGAAAAATAGTCCGCAAGGGATATTCATAAACATGATAAAACTAGATGAGGATATTGAATAAAAATTGTCACCAGTGACTATCTGATAATGTGAATAATAAACGATATAGTATTTTGATAAAATCAATAAACATAATATTGCACTTATTTTTCGTAAATATGTCCGATTAAGTAAACATTATCCTTGAACCAATCAAAAATTGTCAATGTCCACAGTAAGACTAGTAAGTAAATAGTATATCCCTCTCTTTCTCTCTCTACAGGTACAATTTGTTCCTGTTAATGAATATATAGAAACCCACTTGATAATCCAGCATCTTGTTTGGTCTTTCTCCTGATCTTTGAGAGTGTGCTTAGGATGGTTGCACTGAGGGACAATAGACAGCTTTAAGGCCTATTTATGACACAATTACCACACTTTAATCATTTCATAACAAAGGAATTGATCCTTTCGCTGTCAGTATTGTAATTGTTTATTGGTCGTATCTTATGAAATAGAATGGTCAAGATCTGGAAGCGTGTTCGGACGTTAAATTGGTCACTTTCATTCAAAACAGCGTAAAATAAGTTTCCCTCAACCAATCTAAACCAGAATAAAAATCATATTAAAGCTAATTAATTTGTCTTTATACCGTAGTAAATTGTTTTGAAAACAAACATACTTTTTTCTAAATAAATCGCTGAATTTGAGTAAACTTTTTTTTTGACTCACCCTGTATGTCAAACAGAGTCGGGCATATCATGGTATGGGATGACGATCAGATCGGGCACTCATTGAAAACTTCTTTTTAGATGCTTCGAAATATGTACACATGGGACCCGTCTCTCTTTGCTATACTCGAAAAGACAACATAACTCTTCCATAAATGAAAGAATTGTTTCATCAGAAATCCAAGGAAACATAATTATTTTTGTTATAGAAAATGTCTATCTTGTACTTACTGTTTTAGACTTTTAACGTCGTATCGAAAGTGCTATAAAATGCTTGATATTCGATAGGACGTCGAAACTGTCATGATCGTATTAACTTCAGATTAGAATATTTTATGAAAACAATAACAATCGTGCATAACTTGTTCCTGGGTAAAAATTTAAAGAGGGTGCGGGTCGGTATGCATTGTGAGTGTGCGAGTTTGCAGCGTGGAACGACCGTGTCACTGAATGATAATCTAGTTACTCGATTTTGGGATTTTTAAACTTTACCAGCGAGTGCAATTTATCTGTACTCAGTTATGGCTGATAACCTACAAAACTACAAACCATGCTCGAATCAACGACCTTTTTTCTCATGTAACTAAGGCAAATTTCATTTTAAAATAGACCTCGTAAAATAACGATCAAGTTTGTTACTGTTTGTCTTCACACCATAGTTAGGATATGTTGTGGTATCTATTAAGGCAGATATCAACTTATCTCGCACCTTCAACGTAAAATTCCTACATAAGCTTTTACTGCTATATTCGCGGATATCGGATTCATTCAATTGTATCAGAATTCTCATATGCCAGAGTGATCCGTGGATTCCGGGATTTGTTGGTGCTAATCGTATACAAAATTAAAAAAACCATGTTTTCTAGGAAAATGGACCATTCCAGAATCCTACTCCAGAGATTCACGAAAGACTAACACATTTCATTGCAAAACTATTCTATGTGCAGTGTGCACCCATTCAACCCATTGCTCTCAATTTATTCTGTGGTCATGGACTAATCCAGGGGCTGCTAATTCCCCGTGCCATAGCAAACAGCAGGTACGTATAACACGCTCACGGATCTGCTATTGCAACTTATATCTTTCTGCTATATTGTCATGCTATTTTATCACCGAATTCTGTTCAGAATGATAAGGAAGGTCTTAAAACTGAAACACTCCGTTCCGTGATTATATTATTTCGAATGCAATCAGTTATCAGTATTCGTTAGTTAATGTACAGTTTTAGGGTCGTCAGTCGTCTTGCTTATTAAGGTCTTCATAGTTGTATTCTCTGCACCCTTTTCTATTCTTCATTGATCGCTCTCTCTCTCTCTCTCTAATTGCGTTACAACAGAGATCCTAGGGTTTCTGATCGATTTAAAAGGAATTATATTGTTACTAAAGGGTTCAACAAAAGAAGGTATACACTTTGTTTATGTCATTTTGAGTAACATTCAATTTTTGTTGTTGACCAAACAGGCTAGATAGGCATTTAGATGAATCTTTTAGGCATCATTTGATACCAAATTTGCCCCCTAACAACAAAGATAAACCATGATTAGCACCATTTAAAGAACATTTGTCACTTTTCAAAAGTCACATTTTCAACGCACGCAAGCCGCGAGAAAATGCTGTGCGTGGCACTTTGAATGGCCGGGAATGAAATGGATATTGATCACAAAGTGGGGATGCGTTGGGTTGTGCCTGAACGAGCGGTCTATTTGATTATGGACAGGTAACATGTGGTCTTTTCTTCCCGCGTAGTGTATTGAAAATTTGACTTTTGAAAAGTGACTAATTTTCTTTAAATAGTGCTAATCATGGTTTATCTTTGTTGTTAGGGGCAAATTTGGTATCAAATTATGCTTAAAAGATTCATCTAAATGCCAATCTAGCCTGTTTGGTCCAAAAAAATTGAATGTTACTCAAAATGACATAAAAAAGTGTATACTTTCTTTTGTTGAAACCTTAAGTTATCCTTCAACATTAGTAAACGGTCATTTTACCTGTATGTCGATACATGTATAATGCATCACCCACAAACTGAAATAATATAATTACTTTTATCCCACGGGGTAGATTTTAAAGTGAGGCTTTTTCATTTCAATTCAAGAGTAGCCATTAACAGATATGTATATCACCCCACGACCTGTTTCCTTGTAAATTAGATTAAATGCCCTATAAGTACTACGTATTATCTATCTACGGGATTATCTATCGCAACCGTCAAATGCATATTATAGATAATGTATTTATTAATTTTATCTTTTATAGGTCGACAAACGAAAACATCTTCCTTGTATCTCGACTTTCTCTTCAACACCAACGAGACCTTCCCAGATTACCAACAAGCCAGAGAGCTCTCGACGACATCGCAGAACTAAGTCATAAAAATGGCCTTCGCCAACCCTTCGCTAATAATGCTAGAGTGGTTGTGTACAATCCTGGGTATAGACATAAATACTGGAATGGTAGTATAGATTAGACGGCAATGTGCAGAATGATTATAAATTGGGAAAATCTATAGACATGATAGCCCATATTACTACAGATAAGCAGAAGCTATAGAACGAACGTATCATCTTGCTGTTGGCAATACTAGATTGAAATGAGAATAATATTAAAAATGGAACATACTGAATCATGAGCTCAACACAAATTGAAGAATTTCTCAAATTGTTGATCCGGATTTAGATGGCCTTCTCCACCATGGCCCTCTCTTAACACGGACAGTAGCTACTATCGACTTCAAAGTGTCTATGACCCCATTTACAGGTAGCTATTCGTGCCAAAAGTCACGTGTCCTAAATAGCGAGTCATCACTCTGCTGAAGAAAGTCGTAGTGATTGGACAGAGAATTCAAAGCACGTCTTCAATTTATGTTGAGACCAATCAAATGTTCAATATGAAGCAATTAGATTCTACCAACACTTTCATGCTAATATTGCACCATTATTATAAAAATGAATAACTATGTGCAATAATCACTGAGAGATGTGTATAAACATGTCTTTCAGCTAAAAATTCAGTTCCTCTCTAAAAACTGTAATGTATTTTAAAAGTACATGTACGAGGGGGTATCAAAAGGTTCTTGACATCACCCAGAAGTGAAGGAGCTATATCGATGAAATTTTGTCTGTGTAATCACTGGTCCTTAAAAACATTATGGTGCATAAATGGTCTCATAAGTATGTTTACTTTTTATACAGGTGGCGCTAGATGCCAAGGCCATGTAAATCAATGACGTCTCCAAACGGTGCTGTGTACATGGTTAACGATAATGGTCCAAAAACGGATCCTTGTGGGTAGCCTTCCAGAGGAGTATGAGGTTTAAAAAGGTTGTCATTTACAGAGATAAATTGAGACCTACGAGTGACAAATGACAAAATCTGAGCCTAATATTCTTCTGGAAGGCATCCTACAAGAATCAGTTATTGGACCAATATAATTTACCATGTACACATCACCGTTGGAAGACGTCATTGATTTACATGGCCTTGGCATCTAGCGCCACCTGTATAAAAAGTAAACATACTTATATAGGTCCCATTCAAGAGCCAACCACTATGATATTCACGCGAAAAGTATACGAGGGGGTATCAAAAAGTTCTTGACATCACCCAGAAGTAAAGGAGCTATATCGATGAAATTTTGTGTGATTACACAGACAAAATTTCATCGATATAGCTCCTTTACTTCTGGGTGATGTCAAGAACTTTTTGATACCCCCTCGTATACTTTTCGCGTGAATATCATAGTGGTTGGCTCTTGAATGGGACCTATAAGTTGCCTTTTATTCCATCCTTTAGTACAGTATGATAATACGATGTCTTGTCTAATGTAAGCCATTTCTTAGGCTGGGATGTATACACCTAAGTATCCGAGGGTAATATTTGAGTGTTATATATAGATAAATGAACTTAAAGTAGTTGGTCATTTAAACGAGGGTCATATTTTGTGTTATAGATAAATGAACATTGTTTACCAATTTAAATTGTACACGTCGTTAGTGGCCCGATTGGTATAGCCTATAAATATTAGTAGATATTTGATATGTATGCCATATCAGCTATAAAAAAACACAATTTTCTTATTTGGTGAATAATTATCAAAATGTTAGCTTTCATGACACTGTCCAAGCAATCTATAAGGTCAAGTGCAGTGGGGATAAATCCATCACAAATTGAGAGGTGCAGACGTGTGATATAATACAGGGTGTGTCCCATGTAAAACATGAGGCCATGAAAAATATAAAGATTGTACATGAAATAGTAATAATTATGTTCAGCATCAGCAATCTTTAATTTGTTAAAAAAAATTCTTTCTATCTATCTTGGAGATTTCGTTATCAAATTATGGCAAATCTACTCAGGCATGTCAAATTCAGCTTTAGCCACATTTCATGTTCAGAGAACTCTTTTATTTGAATCGTCATTCAGTGGGTAATTGAACATAATCAATCAAATCATTTAATCTAACTTGTACATGGTGATAGGTAGTTCAATTTGTGCAGAAAACATTTTCTTCAATATTATCATGAAAACCACAACATATTTGGATATTAGATGTATTTTACACAATACTACTTTGATGTATCCTATAAATCATCATTGGAATCTCAAAGGCAGTTTTTTTTTCAGTTGAAAGTCCAATTCCTGTCCAAAAGTGGCCAAAGTTGGATTCGCACTCTTGTTACTGAATTGATCATATCTCGAGACTTAATTTAAATTGATAGAGGACTATAATAGGGCTTACCAACAAACTATTTTTTTCGATTTTTGTCCTTCATGATGGGACACTTTTTGACACACCCTGTATAGCCATCGCTGCCACCCGAGTAGGTTCTATAAAGAAATTATATCACTCGTTTTACTTACGACGTGACTCATGTAATTCTACTCTCTATACAGTATCTCCGCAAATAAAATCCGAACATAATGTATAATTTTTAAATGTTTTGTAGATTTTTGTATGGAACAGAAATGATGTTAATACTGTCTGAAATGAACCTAGTTTTGATATTATTATTTGAATGGAAATGTATGAATATTCAAAAGAAACATAATGCAGTAGTGTATTTTCATTTGCAAGGTAGGACTTATTAAAGTTGTAATAGTTGTGCCTGATAAATTATAATGAATGCTATACAGCAATATCACAAGAATTGTAAAGGCTGTGCAAGTGATTTATAGAAAGCTAGATTTGATACACAAAATAAAAAGTAAATAAGATATCTAAAGTCCAAAAACCTATTTTACATTTAAAAATATTATGCTCAGACAAAGTATTGTGTATTTTTACAGCTTATTTGGAACAAATTTAATGTCTAACCCGTTTTAAGGGCGGTCAGTGTTATGAATATATTACTTTATTAAGATATCAAACTATAGTCTTGCATTGTCATGCCAGAACCGGTACACGTAAACCTGAGTCATCTCATTCGAAGCATTTGGATCCAAATTCTCCCAATCAATCAAAAAACTACTCCTCCCACTTTCATTGTAAATTGTTGACGATACGGATTTTTGTGTCAATAAAAACCAACGGTCGTTGAGATTGTTTATTTTATCACAGAAAAGTCAATACTCTGAAATGACCTGTGTAGCGATCCTGACATGGTTTACAGTACAATAATATACCTTTAAACGGCCCTCATGCCTATCGGCTGTGATGCAAATCAATACGAAATTCGAAAGGCATTTGAAAGGATTCTTGGTTACAACCATCCCGGTTCATGAAAAAAGGGTACGTTTTGGATTATAAAACTCGGATGTCTTCAGGAAAAATCTCGAAACGTTAGGTTACAAAATAAAGTCAAAACCATCTTTCCTTTTACGATTTTAGCCTCGCGGTGGTTTCCGTTAATTGCGTTTATGAAATAAAACGATGCTGTATTTATTTATTTATTTATTTATTTATTTATTTATTCGGACATACACTTTTGGAACAGTGGCAAAAGTCTTCTCGACTAATGCGTCCATAAACATAACACAATGTTTAATACAAAAAGGGAAATATTATATACAAATATTTACATGGTAACATAGATTACCGTCGTAAGAATATCACGATAATTGAGATTCTTCCAGTCTGGATTCTTCTTTAAAAAAGTACAATATCGCCCTCTAGAGTTGAGTTATAGCAAGGCTACATTTTATGCTGTCTTGAAACCTAGGATGAATACACACCCTGATATTTCAGAAAATAAGTCTGCCTGTATGGGCGGCTATTTAGGTCAAAAAGGAATCAAAGTCTAAAAAAGGTGTCAAATAATAAGAACAAGGTCAAATAGTTATTATAAAGGTCTCAAATGCGGAGAAAGGTGTGAAATAATAATAGAAACATGTCAATAATTGAGTGATCAAGGGGTCAATATTATACAGATAAATCAGAAAAGGTCTCAAATGTTGATAAAGGGGTCAAATACAGATAACGGTCTCAAATGTTAATTAATAGGTGAAATACTGATGAAGGTCTCAAATTATAATAAAGGTCTCAAATGTTATTAAAGGGGTCAAATACTGATAAGGGGGTCAAATACTGAAAAGGGCTCAAATGTAGATAAAGGGGTCAAATACAGATAAATGTATCAAATGTTAATAAAGGGGTCAAATACAAATAAAGGTCCCAATGTTAATAATGAGGTAAAATACTGATAAAGGTCTCAAATGTTGGTAAAGGGGTCAAATACTGATAAAGGTCTCAAATGTTGATAAAGGGATCAAGAATACAGAAAAGGCTGTCAAAACACGAAAATATCAAAAACACGATAAGGTGTCAAAATACGAAAAAAGGTAAAAACACACGATAAGGTACTAAGTATCAAACCACGACATTTTTGACCCGTTGGCGCGCTATTGAGACATTTTGTACCCTTTGGCGCGCTATTGAGACATTTTTGAACCTTTTGGCGCGCCAATGACACCTTTTAGGCGTTAGGCGCGCCGAAAGGATCAAAAAGGTCTCAAGCAGTCCTCGTTATCAACGGTTAACGTGCTATAAACTCCTCCATATCCCACGAATCCCTGCTATCCCACGAACCCATGCTTTTCCTTACTTATCCTTAGCATCCGTACTATCCCAAGCATCCCTACTATCCATAGCATCCCTACTATCCCAAGCATCCCTACTATCCATAGCATCCCTACTATCCCAAGCACCCCTACTATCCCAAGTATCCCTACTATCCGAAGCATCCCTACTATCGCCACTATCCGAAGCATCCCTACTATCCCAAGCATCCCTACTATCCCCGGGGATGGCCGTTGCGACCGGAGTCCAGGTGCTATTGCACTCACGATGTGGTCGCGTTCCCAAAAAACACTTTTCGGATTTTGTTGGATTTAGCTCGGTTAGGGTTATAATAAGTGGCTGGCTCAATAACACAGAACCCATTCGGGGGTTTGTATAGCAATAAAAGCTAGCGACGGAGGGTACTGGATGCTGGGGATTGTAGGATTCAAGGGATGCTTGGGATAGTAGGGATGCTAGGGTTAGCAGGAATGCTAAAGACAGTAGGGATGCTTGGGATAGTAGGTATGCATGGCGACGCTAGGGATAGTAGGGATATTAGTGATGCGTGGGATAGTAGGGATGATTGGGATAGTGGGAATGGTTGGGATATTAGGGATGGTTGGGATGCTAGATAGAAGGGATACTAGGGATGCTTGGGATATTAGGGATGCGTGGGATAGTACGGATGCTTGGGATAGTAGGGATACTTGGAATAGTAGGGATGCTTGGGATATTAGGGATGCTTGGGATAGTATGCTAGGGATAGTAGGGACTTTAGGGTTAGCAGTGATGCCAGGGATATTAGGGATAGTAGCGATGCTATGGATAGTAGGGATGCTTGGGATATTAGGGATGCCTGGGATAGTAGGGATGCTTGGGATAGTATACAATTATTGAATGCCTGAGCGTGTGATAGTAAAAACTATATCACAAGGTCCAATTTGGATTTTTTCCATTGCACGAGGCAAAGCCGAGTGTAATGGATTAATCCAAATTGGACCTTGTGATATAGTTTTACTATTGCACAATCAAAAGGCATTCAATATTTGTTTTATATCATGATATCACACATTCTTTTCCAACCATAATGATAGTAAAAACTATCACATGGTTGAAATCAGGCCTATCATGATATAATAGGTATAATAGGGTTGGTTGAGATAGTAGGGATGGTTGGGATAGTAGGGATGCTAGGGATAAGATGATAGGAATAGTCGGGATGCTTGGGATATTAGGGATGCGTGGGATATTAGGGATGCTTAGGATAGTAGGGTATCTTGGGATAGTAGGGATGCTTGGGATAGTAGAGATGCTTGGGATGATACGAATAGTAGGGATGATAGGAATAGTAGGGATGATAGGGATAGTAGGGATGATTGGGATAGTAGGGAGGTAGGGATAGTAGGGATGATTGGGATAGTAGGGATGCTAGGGATAGTAGGGATACGCTGGATAGTAGGAATGCGTGGGATAGTAAGGATAAGTTGGGTTATAGTTTATGAATATTCATAAAATTATTATTCATCAATATAATTTATTGATGAATACAAATTGGAGGAATTACTTATTATACTTGTAAGGCGTGTCCCCAAAAAACTGGGTTCAAAAGTTTGCGAGCTTATAACGAAATATGTAGGAAACATGGATAGTTTATATTTACGGATATCAAACAAAATATACCTTAATTGACCTTAATTGGGTAAATTCGGAGACCAATCCAATGTAAACTTTTTGAAATACAAAGATTTGAATAGAGCGTGGTCAGAACCCATTTGTCCCGATTTAAGGAATAAACTATCCGTGCGTTGCACGAAACTGTGCGCTATTAATGTTCAGTATTCGAGGCATGGGGTTTATTCTCCGAAAGAACTTTACAATAACTCGGACTATAATAACGAAGAACATTTTGTTTGTGTAAATAATAAACTTGTATTATTGCAATATGACCAAAATTATTTTATTTACTTTCCAAGTCTTTGTAAAGAATGAATGCAAAGGCAAAACTTTGATAAAGTCACAACAATGCGCAATTACAACACAAGGGGTGTTCCTTGAAAAGTGGGACAAATGGGTTTTTGACCACGCTCTTAAAAATCTTTGTATTTCAAAAAGTATATATTAGATTAATCACATAGATTACCTAATTTAGGCATATTTTGTTTGGTTTCCCTAAATATGAATTATCCATGTTTCCTATTTGTTTAGTTATAAGCTTGCAAACTTTTGAACCCATTTTTTGGGACACGCTGTATATAGGACGTTACCGTACCGTCGATAACGAGACTGCTTGAGACTATTTTGACCCTTTTGGCCAAAGGGTCAAAAATGTTTCAATGACGCGCCAAAGGGTAAAAAAGGTCTCAATGGCGTGTTTCTTTACCTTTTTTAAAATCTTTTGGCGTGTTTTTACACGTTATCGTATTTTTCGTGTGTTGACACCTTTCTCTGTATTTGAGATCTTTACGTGTTTTTCACGTCTTTATCTGATTTTGAGACCTTTTTCAATATTTGAGGCCTTTACCGTATTTCACCCCTTTATGAGATCTTATCTGTATTTACCCCTTTATAAACATGTGAAACCTTTTTCTGTATACTCCTTTGTCAACTTTTATATATATTTGACTTCGTTATCAACATTTGAGGCTTTTATATTTGTATTTGACCCTTTTATTAACATTTTAGACCATTTTCTGTATTTGGCTCCTTTATCAACATATGACACCTTTCTCCGCATTTGAGACCTTTTTTAATAACTTGACCTGTTTCTTTTGAGACCTTTTTTAGTGTTGAGACTTTTTGACCTAAATAGCCGCCCATATGTGGCGTGTGCAGCCTCTTATGAGGGTGGGCCGGGAGGCTCTCCATTCACCCCGAATTGTTATACTAAACTGCTCACAAAAAGTATCGAAACACTTAGAAATGATCCAATATATAACGGCTCGAAAAGGTATGCATTAATCGAAGCAAATAACCAAGTGCGTAATTTTGTTCTGCGTATTTTGACACCTCGATCGTTGAGATACGATGTTGAGGAGCTGAGTTATTGTCATTTCACTGATCGTGGGTCCAGTTTCAAAAGTGACACTCATCCCTATTGAAAAACACGAATCTGATCATTCTAAACAGTAATGCAAACCTCTTTCTATAGGATGATTGTCACTTTTGAAACTGGACCCACGACCATTGAAATGACAATAACTCCGTTCCGCAACATCGTATCTTATCGATCGAGGTGTCAAAATACGCAGAACAAAATTATGCACTTGGTTATTTGCTTCGATTAATGCATACTCTTTCAAGCCGTTATATATTGGATCATTTCTAAGTGTTTCGATACTTTTTGTGAGCAGTTTATACTATATTGCTTTCGATTCCCCAACTGGCGTCTTGAATTGGATAGACATTAAGTAAAACCCTTTATTCACCACCGAAAGGGTACAATTCCACGAATGATAGTCAAAGATGGGAGTGGGAGGGGGTGGGGTCGTGACACCCCGTCCCCATCCACTTGACTTACTGTCGCCCATATCCTCATACAAGTATATACCAAACATATAACAAAATTAAACCTTGTCCACATTTCCTTCCCATATAAAGGGTTCAAAAAAAGTAAGTCGCCCCCCCCCCTAAAATTTGATCAAGTTTGTTTGCATAACTCTACACACAATTGGACGTGTTGAGCGATTGAAACACTTATGAAAAGCAAAAACACTTGGCTACCCAAAGAAAGTTTCTCGATTTCAATATCATTATCACTTTTCCCAAAATAGTCACATTTCACAAAAATTATGTTTTAAAAAAAAGTGGCACTTTTCAAGATTCTAACAGGTTTGTTCGCATAAATCCACACACAATTAGGCGTTTTGAGAGATTGAAACATTTATGAAAAGAGAAAATCCTTGGCTATCCACCACACAGTTTCCCATTTTCAATACCATGTTTACTTTTCCCAAAACAGTAAATTTTCCCCAAAATTATGTTTTCCGATACAGGGAAGTTATTGACGTGAATGGTGGACTCTATTGGCTAATCATGCATGAAATAAAATCTCCTTTTTTTAATTTCAAATATGGACCAGCTAAAGAAAGAAAATACTTTCTTTTAATTGATTTTAAGTAGCACTGGATACATTGTAACATTCTTGCATAAGATTTTGAAAAGTGCCACTTTTTCTGAAAACATCATTTTGGGGAAATGTATATGTTTTGAAAGAAGTAAACACGCTATTGAAAAATAGGGACAGCGGTCCCAAATAGGTCGTCCGTTTATATGGTAGTTTGGTTGCAATTGTACTTCATCTGTTTAAATGTAACCAAAACATATGCAGCCAATTTTACATCTTAACCTCAGATGACCTTGGTATGTGACCTTTGACCTCATTTACATATGAAGGTTTCCATGTTGCATCTATGCCAGAGGTTTAGTTGCAATTGGTCATTGTATGGAAAAGAAATGGACAATACAAAAAGTGTGTACTAAATTTTACATCTTGACCTCAGATGACCTTGACCTTGGTATGTGACCTTTGACCTCATTAACATATGAAGGTTTCCATGTTGCATCTATGACTGAGGTTTGGTTGCAATTGGTCATTGTATGGAAAAGAAATGGACAATACAAAAAATGTGTACTAAATTTTATATCTTGACCTCAGATGACCTTTGACCTTGTTATGTGACCTTTGACCTCATTAACATATGAAGGTTTCCATGTTGCATCTATGACCAAGGTTTGGTTGCAATTGGTCATTGTATGGAAAAGAAATGGACAATACAAAAAGTGTGTACTAAATTTTACATCTTGACCTCAGATGACCTTGACCTTGGTATGTGACCTTTGACCTCATTTACATATGAAGGTTTCCATGTTGCATCTATGACCGAGGTTTGGTTGCAATTGGTCATTGTATGGAAAAGAAATGGACAATACAAAAAGTGTGTACTAAATTTTATATCTTGACCTTTGACCTTGTTATGTGACCGTTGACCTCATTAACATATGGTTTCCATGTTGCATCTATGACCAAGGTTTGATATAAAATTGGATGGATTGAGCGTGATACACAAAGATATTGGTCGAGCTATGAGTTTTAAAAAATATTGTGCGAGACGCAGTCGAGCACAATATTTTTAAAACTCATAGCAAGACCAATATATTTGTGTATCATGCGAAAAAATCCATCCAATTTTATCATTATTATGCAGTGAGAATCTGACTTTACAACAACAACAAAAATTTTAAAAATTTTAAAAATTTTAAAAAAATTTAAAAAAAAAAAATCACCATGATATTGTAAAAATATCAATAACATTTTTTTTTGATTTTTTTTTTGATTTTTTTTTTTTAATTTTTTTTAGATTTTTTTTTTAAAAATCCCAAAAATTTCTCAAAAAATTTGCAATTTTTTTTAAAAAAAAAAATCCAAAAAAAAATATTTCTAAAAAAAATGTCCAAATATTTCAAAAATTAAAAAAGACAAAATTAAAACAAATAGTCTACTGCATTTTGTGACTGCTCAAATAAAATTGGCATATTAATACACGCTTTACAGTGTTATACAGTATTCATGCAGGTAACCAAACTGACCAAGTTCACTGACCAAGTGTGGTACAATATTGGATGACTTGAGGGCGATACAGTGAAAATTGGTTAAGCCTTGAAAAAAAAATTGGACGAGCCGCAGGCGAGTCCGATTTTTTTTCAAGGCGAAACCAATTTTCACTGTATTGCTCGAAAAAAGGAATCCAATATTTACATTATTATGTTTTGAGAATCTGACTCTAATTAAAGATGGGACATCTATGCTTGTTAAATAAATGCACATTAATTGATATGAAATAGGATAGCCATCCATTTATCAAAATGTAGTATAGGCTAGGCCATGTAGGCCTAGGTCACGCTAGCATCATATCATCACCTAGGGCTCTCTTTTAAATTAAAAGTGGGGTGACTGTTGCAGTTTTGCATCTGTGTTACATTGCAATATACCCCAAAAGTAACGCTAATGCATCTATAAATAAGACACTGGTTCATTTTGAATGGTAAATCGTGAGCCTAGTCCTAGGCCTGCACACATGAGAAATAAGCTTATTTAGGGTGTATTTTCGTCTGGAATTTCAACAAGAAAACTGTAAAAATGCTATCAAAATATGTTTTAAATGACTAACTATATCATTGCTATTTGATTTTTTCATTGGAATGCGTAAACATCATGGAAATATTGAGGGAATTTAGGTTTATAAAGGCCAGCACAAAAATCGGAAATAAAAATAAGAAGCTTTACTTTATAGGCCTAGCTAGTAAAAAGGATATAAATTCTCCTAGTTTTAAACCCACTATAAAAAGACCAAAAGTACAACATTTTTAGCCAAAGAGTATTTCACACTGTTTGCATTAATTTACCTTGTCCATGTTTATTGTATTTACTCTTTTCATGAGTAATTCTGATGGAACCTCAGCTCCACACAAAATGTACCACAGGTGTCGGCCATCTTGTTTGTTGTTTACTGTTTTCAGTTCAGGATGTTAATTTGGATTGTTCCATTGAGTTAAATAGGGGGTTATATTATAGTGACGGTAGGGGCTAATTGACTAGTAAAGAAGATAGTTTTTCAACATGTTTCCCATCCAAAAATAACAAAATTATCATTCTATTCTCTTGTTAAAATATATATTAATCATTATATTTTGTTTCTTTATAGAAAATACACAAATATGTCAATTATTTATCCAGCGTCAGTTATGAAAAGTTTTAACTAAAAATTACAGTTTCAAACCCTTCAAATGTATGGGTCAATCCAGCAAAAACATTTAACCAATCAAAAGCTCTTATTCCAAACTGTCCGATACAGTAAAAAAATCGGATGACCGATTTTTTTATTTAAAAAAACAGTCCAATACTTGATTAACTCGAGTTCAAAGCTCTGTGTAAATGAATGGACGGAAGATTCTCAAAACATAATAATGAATAAACTTGGTCGACCAAGTTCACTCCAGTGACATAATGTTCAGAATAATTGGTCTTTACCAATGCATTGCAAGTATGGGACGGAAGATTCGAACTGCATAATAATGGTTGCAATTGGTCATTGTATGGAAAAGAAATGGACAATACAAAAAATGTGTACTGAATTTTACATCTTGACCTCAGATGACCTTTGACCTTGGTATGTGACCTATGACCTCATTAACATATGAAGGTTTCCATGTTGCATCTATGACCGAAGTTTGATTGCAATTGGTTATTGTATGGAGAAGAAATGGACAAAACAAAAAGTGTATACCAAATTGTTGACACACACACCCCGACACAGACACAACACACGAAGGATGCTGTCATAAGGTCTCTTCCTACGGACGACCTAAAAAGGAAAAATTGCGATCGGTAGCCAAACGTTTTTCCTTTTCATAAACGTTTACATTTTTCAAAACATACATTTGTGTGTGGAGTTAATGCAAACAAACGTGATCAAATTCTTTGGGGACTTTCTTTTTTTGAACCCTTTATTAGGTGCGAAAGGATAGGCCTACCAACCACTCTGCCATCTAGTTCGTTAAACATTTGCTAAACCCATACTTTCACATGGTACTATCATCACACTTCAGTGACAAACTTGGGATCGTGGGTGGTAGTTCAGGTATTCAAGAATGGAGTTAAGAACGTTATAATGCGCACTTTGTCATGGTATTCAAGCACTGAATAAATATTCATTTATCAAAATACCAGGTATCACACACATGACATGAAAATATTTTCAGTTTCAACATCTGCCCCTCCCCCCCCCCCCCCCCCCCCCCCCCCCCCCCCCCCCCCCTACATACACACCACACACAACATTTACTCATAATCAAAATATAGACAGATATGTATACGATCAATAGAATTTTTATTTCTGAAAATGTATGGCATTGATTATATCTGATACATTTTTACTTTTACCTTTGGCTAAACACATATGCCCAGTGATAACATTGGTTTGCATCTTTATTTCAATTTAAACATATTAATCTTTATTTGACTGGGCTAGCACACAGTAGAAAATATAGTTTGTTCAAACGTCACAATATGGACAGAAACCATTTTAAATGCTGATTATATTGGTTTTGCTCTGTTTCAATAACAAAGATTGCACTAACAAAAAATATTTGGCATTTGGTATAATTTCAAAATATAAACATTCCTTGACTCAAATCCTTAATTACCATTTTTCTCCATTACAATTACAGTAGCTTAAAGCCAAAATCAATTAACCTTACACACCGCTGGGCACCAGATTGCTTGGGAAAATATGCATTACATATTCCACCACTTATATGACCTATTCTAATCAATTGATTGATTTAGTCAAAAACATCGGGTGTGGTCAACTGTGCAGTCTTAAACTTTTCCAATTTCTTAACATAATAATTGAATATGTTTTGCATGTATCAACTTTTTACTAATCTCTTCTACAATATGGATTTGGTGTGAATTTAAAAAAGGCATTCCATTTTGTACATTATATTTCAGTGGATAAGCTACAAAGAATACATTGGTGAATATATGCTGCTTTTAATATAAAAACAGTGTACACTGATTGAATAGAACTTAATCGTCCCCGAAGCAGTCCATATTGGAGCGCTTTGCTTTCAAATCTCTAGAGGGTGTCATCATCAGAGCAAATCCCTCCGATATCGACCTCTTTAGGGAAATACCCAAATTTTAATCATGTTAAAGACTTACAATACCATGCAGTTTCAAATCAGTGTACATTGGTTGTTTCATGTGTTAATGATAATGTCATAATGCTTATCTGAAATAAACATACCTAAAGGTATAAGAAGCACTCATCATACCTGTTATGTGCAGCGATCCAGGTCCGATACGGAATTGTTATAGTTGATGGCCAATCGATTATCATCATTCAGTTTAATTTGTAGCATGGCCTCAATATGTTGTGAGTTACCACGCTATTTCAAATCTAGTGTTATACACACGTGTATTACGATAAATATGGGATGGTTACCAACATGAAGAATGTGATAGATTTTTAGAATTATGGCATTTCAGAAGTACCAATTAAAACCTATTACAATGTAGTGACCTGCTTCAACACATAAACAATGTATTATGATATTGGCCATCAACTATAACAATGCAGTAGCAGACCTGGATAGCTGCACTTAGCAGGTATGAATAGGCGCTTCCTTATCCCTTTAAGTATATGAAGTCCTAGATGCTAATGTTGATATAGTTCTCTTAGTCTAAAAAGTTACAACCAAATATACTACATTCTTCTCCAACCAACCTTCAAGCATATGATGTAGTTGGCACTTAAGATCTGTTTGAGTCAATCTGTACTGTATTTTACAATGCCAAAATAAACTATTATAACATGCATTTTGGGCTGTCCAGAAATCTCCCACATACGACATGCATAACACAAGTTACTTTAAAAGGTGTACAGTACTGATTAGGCCTAAAAAAAATAAAAATGTTTGATTGGCGTAACCCGACTGACCCTAAAATACATCGCCGACCCTGAATATTTTTTATTATTTTGAGGGGGAAAAAAAAAAAAAAAAAAAAAACACAACAACAACTGAAATCTGAAGTTTGTTATTGTTTAAAACTTCAGAAACTTGTACTCATAGAGTCTGTTGGTTTCTATAAATAAAAAGGAAAATGTTTAAAGAAAAGGGAATTTTTGCCGTCTCTTCATTTGTGTGTACTGCTGTCTTTTAAGTGTTCAAAAGTAGATGATTTAAAAAAAATTAAAAATTAAAAATAAAAAAAAATCCCGACCGACCTACCCTATTTGTTTTGGTCATGTTACGCCAATCAAACCTCTTTTTTTTTTTAGGCCTTACTACAAATCCAAATCGGGTTAAAGTACTATATGGACATTTTGAAATCACTACACAACTAATTATCTTGGAGAATGGGAGTAAAAGGACACACAATAAGTAAGAGTTGTAGAACAAAAACTATTTTTGAAGACACTGGATTGTCCATCACAATTCAAGGAGGAGGAGATTTATCACTTCTCATGTTTCTTGACAAATTGTAAGTACTCTTCTACATCTTCCTTGGAGCCCATAGCAACAGGAACCCTCTGATGGATGGATGTTGGCATGATATCCAATACATTCTCTTTTCCAGTTGTGGCCATTCCTCCTGCACGTTCCATGATGTAGGCCATTGGGTTACACTCGTACAACAGTCTTAGCTGGAAGGAAGTAAGAGAACGGATACAAGAAGTAATGTTAATTCAGAATGAAGATCAGAATATGATTGCAAATCAGATGATTCCTCTCATTTCCTATAGGTTCAAAAAAGGGGGAAAAGGGCGGGTGGTTGTGGACTTTAGGAACAGGTTCCTGGTTTTGAGAGAAGAAAAAAATGTTCACATTCTGGGCCATTTGCTGAAAACTCTATTTATATGACTAATCTTGAATTGAAGTCTTACCTTTCCCTTGGGACTTTTCTTATTAGCTGGGTATAAAAAGATTCCACCATACACCAATGTACGATGGACATCTGCTACCATGGAGCCTATGTAACGTGCATTGTATGGAGATTGACCTTCCTGAAATGAATCATGAAAGAAACTGGCATGAATCCCTTATGAGCATTTGGATCTCCATTATGAAGATAATATTTCTGTAAATTAAAATGGAACCATTAATTTTTTAAAGGCATGTCTGGTTACAAATAGGAAAGAGTCATTGCACATAGAATTATAAACTTTTCAAGTTTCAATCAAATCTCAGATTTGACCTCTGCACAGTTCTGTTTGATTTTGCAAGAGTACATCACAAATATTCTATATGTAATTTCAGTCAAATCAGGTAAATGTAGATGCCTGAAGTTGTCAGTTTCCCAGGTGTGCTCTCCCTGAACTTACACACAAAGCTACAACAAGTATTCTAATCTTAGGACACATGAGGATGACATTGTTTATGCTATTTTGCTATGCTTTATGTAACAGAAACTAGCTCTGCTAATCTATATATGAGCAGATATAAAGTTGTAAAATGTTGCAATAAACCTTATCACCCAGTCAAACTTTAACAAATCTCAGATGTTAGATAACAGCCATATTGGACTTTAACTAACCACACTATTCCGAGGGGCCAGTGAGGAGAGAGTGCAACCAATTCATAGCCTATCATGTGATTAAGAATGTTTAGATGTATTGTAAGGTGGTTTACTCAAAGGATACCTGACACTGTGAACTTACCGGTGAAACTTCTTGCTGTGTACATACTCTGTAACGGCCTCATCCAATACTGAGCGTATCCTTCATTAATGCTGAAGATCTTTCCTCGTGGCTTCACCTGTATGTTTGGATTCGTCAGGATAAACTCTCCATTGCCTAGCATTACAAAAATGTTTAAACAGAGTGTGTCAGTGATTATCCGGCCATTCCATTCTGAAAGCTTTAAGCTTCAAACTCACCTCTTGTCTTCACCTTACTTGCATAGCAATATATGTGTATCTGCTCTTCAGTTTACCTAATAGTATGATTCTTTCTACAAAACTGTAATACCACCCAAATCCCCAAATCAATTAAGACCTTTGATATTACATAATATGATATAATAATTCAATTATAATAATATATTCTACATAGCAATTCAAAATATATTATTGCAACAATTATCATGAGATTGTGCATGAAGGTATTGTCACAAGGTGTAAGTATGTTACTGACAGGGAAATCCTCTTTCCATATGAGCTGAGTTGTTTAGTAGGTGGACAGTTTGTCAACAATTTTGTGATCCCACAGCTGCCACCAATTTTCATACAGGGTGTAGAATGAACTAGCACTAAAATACATACAAAATACAAATTGATTATTGTTTTAAATTTAAACACCTGCATTATAAAGGTGAACATGTTTCCTACATTATATGTTAATTTCATTGAGATAACTCTTTTTGTTTTCAATTTGTTAGCTTAAAGAATTCACGTATGGTTTCTTCTCGCGTGTATTTTACTACTTTTATTATTTAAATTGTTCAATTCGACCAAAATCGAAATCTACCATCTTTACCAGAAAGTCTGTATTTTTCCATCAGAAATGTCCGATTTTCAAAATCTAAAATTCTTATAAAAGCTTGGCGTTTGCACAATATGTGATCTGGAAACAGTTTGAACAGTATCAATCAAATTCATATCATATGGCCTTGGTATAGTTTATTCGGATAGACCCTGTATTACAAATATTGCATGTCACCATGTAAGCAATGAGGTGGTAGTTGCGACAGTATAAAACTAATATTGAAATATCCATGTGTGCATTGGTTGGAACATGTATGCACTTTTCAGAGGCAACATTCTAAACCCAATGTTTATGTTTTAAAGACTGCAGCAAGTAAACACAAGTATTTGTAGCTTATAATGTTTTCAATTAATTGAGAAGGACTGGAGTATATGGCATCTTGATAATCAATTACCTATCAGTACATAGTACACAAACCAAGGTTCTAAACAAAAATAATGTCTTACTGGATCAAGCATAAAGCCATTGACTGTCTGTCCTGTACACAATACCACCATAGTAGCACTGCCATACAGACCATATCCCGCTGCTACCATATCACATCCACGCTGGAAAATCTGGTCTCCTTTTGGAATGGCATCGGTTGTCTGTTAATTGAAAATGAAATAAATAAAACTAATGATTTGAACACTCTTCTTTGAAACTAAAAGTGTAAAATGGATTTTAATTAATCATAGTTCTGGCAAATAAATCCTCAATATGTTTCATTAAAAAGCTTCAACATCACAACATATTGGAATGGAACATATCTTGCGCTAAACATTATACAGAAATAATGGGGAAAATGTGAGGTTTCTTCTGATTTCTAAAATATGTTGATGGGCAAAATCCCCAACTAAAGTAATCGGAAGCATTGCCTTGTTAGCTATAAATACATTGGCAATGTTGGCCAACATTCTCAAAAAAGTTACAACATTTTTAAATGTCCATCAAGATCCTAAACATTAAAAACATTATCCTAAACATTAATACATAATCACAAGGAGTTCTCAGATAAAAACGATTAATGTAATTTGATATTTTTTAAATTGGAGCTAGAGATGAGTGTTTCTATACCTCCACGGAGTTACTTTTTTATCATTGCATCCATATTGCTTACCTTCCTCCAAACACCAAATATAGATCCAATGGAGACAAGACAATCTATATTAGATGAGCCATCCAGTGGATCAAACGCCACAATATATTTGCCAGCCTTATCCGTTTCCACCTCAATATACTGTTCATTTTCTTCCGTTATCAGCACACAGCATGTAAAAGAAGATTTCAGCATGTTGATGAATAAATCATTTGCCAGAACATCTAGTTTCTTTTGTTCATCTCCAGATGCGTTGCTTGATCCAGCTATACCATACCTGTACACAAAGAGTCAAATCAGATGCATACATTTAAAATTATTGGTGAGAGGGGCACAGGCCTCATAAATTTTCTTTTTATATGCATGCAAAGGCCATACATTGTTTTGGGTATATAAATCAAAGGGGAATAATTAAAGGTAGATGACCCAATTTTCAACTTGATGTTTTCTATTTTACATGAAAGGTCATCCTTAAAATTGTTGCATTCCAAAGTTGGAGTTGCATAACTCCAATGGTTCAATTTTTAGAAGCGCAAGGTCAAAAGACATGTGCCCATTGAGTAGTACACAGACTGGTGATGGTTAACCACCTTTGGCAGTAATTCATCACATTTTAGCCTATAATTTCCAAATGAAACATTTCTGGCCCCTACTATTTTACAGACATAATGAGAAAAATATGGGATTCTTCTGATACCAAAATATCTTGATGTGAAAAAAAAATCATTGCCCCAAAAAGTGATCGGGTCATACCTTTAACTTTATTGTAATATCATAGCTCTCATGTCTACCCACAAACCTCCCCTGTATGATATACATGTATATCTGATCAATCATGACCTCCTCAGCTCAGATCTGTACCTGCAGTTGTAGTCTTTGGATTTTGTTTATTTTCTTGATAAGATGCTGCGGTATGAGACACAAAATTGAGTATAGAATTATATACCTCACTAGGCTACACTTGGGTCCCCGCTAGATGAGCAAATGAGATTCATGAGTTGTAACTTGAGTTCATGAGTTGCCAGGGTTGTAGCTACACCGGGCGGGCCCGACCGCCACTGGGCTAGCCAGCCCGTAATTGGGCTGGCCGCCCGGCACTCAAAAATCATTTTTTTAAATTTTTAAATCGCATGGCATGGTACAAGTGGCAAATGTACCGACGGAACCTTCCTATGCCTCTCCCCCCCCCCCCCCCCCCCCCCCCCCCTGTATCCGCCACTGCAAACAACTATTGCGTGAACTACTATTGCGTGAACAACGACTCACACTCACAGTTTTGAAATGCCTGCTTTTCTCACAGCCGACGAAACGGCTTTGATGGCGGTGAGTATTGTGTTGATCAGCTGTGTCATTTCGCCAGTAGTGCCGGGAATTTTACGCTGCTCCTCCAACACAAAACGAGTAACTGTTATAAATCGGTTTGAAGAGCTCCACTCATGTTGCTTGTAGAGTGTGTGACCAATCAACAATGAATTCAATACTTAGAAAAGGTGATTTTAAAGTCAAAACTGTTGCACTATTAATGCAGGTTATAATGTTTATCAATGTGCCAATTCAACTTTGACCACAGAATGGAAATCAAATAGAAACACAAATAAACTCCTCCACCACTAAGAAGATCTATTATTTATTGACGAAAAATGACTTACGCTAGTATTATTCATATACAACTATAACTCCAAAATGTAACTGAAATACATTTATCCTCTTTAAATCATTAAATATCCAGATCATAAATGATTTGCTTAGGACAATTTTCAAATATTCTAAAACACCTCTTCAAGCCGGGAAGAACTGCACGTACACACCTTTCCACATCCACCAATCACAATCAATTATGGCAGACACACCCCCATACTTTACAGCGTGTCCCAAACTGCAAAACTCTCCTTTTGTAGATAAAGTCTGAACGGCCTGGACCACTGGGAACCTAACAATTAAATTACTTATTGGGGGAGGGGGATAATCAGGCTGGGGATAATCCCTAATGATGATCATGGAAAGAGCATAAGACCAATGAATTTGTCAGAAGCCAGATTGGGAACCAAACTTCTCCATACAAATATCATGCGCAACAAGCCGCGTACAATACTTTGGACATATTGCTAGACGGAGTGACAATCTAGAAAAGGTGATATAATACAAGGAGCCATCCAGGGGCATAGCGTGGTAGTTGTGATTGGGTGTGGGTGGGGGGAAGGGGGGGGGGGGGGCACAACAGACTCGGATCCACCAATGTTTTGAGGGCCTAACTTGAATGTTGGCCATATATTATAATGTAACTAAAGCGGTGCATAGCACCGCACTCCGCGCTAACGCGGACAGGGGGGAGTATGAGGGTGGACGTGTCCCCTGCGCCCTCACAAGTAGAAAAAAAATTGAATTCTCGAAACCATTTGGTGCGATCTGGTGTATACTTTTGACCAATATTTTATTGAAAAAGGCACCACTTCATTTCCAATCAATATTTTGGTTTTTATCAATCATGTCAAAATGCTAGATAGCTATTTTGTTATAATTATGTAAGAAAGAAGTTGTGCATATTATACAGATATTTTCTTGATTTAAGTGGTGTTGAAAATTTTAAATGTTTAAAAATTTACTTCAGAATTCAAGATGAACATTAAAAATGGCCATTACTGTTGTTTCTACTAGCAAAAACACAGCAAAACTTGATTAAAACAATATCATCGCTATTTATTGAAACGCCCTCTATGCAAATATGGTTCGCGTTATGTATCACGCGTACTGCAGGGGGATACTGTCGGACGTAAAATGCTCGTCCCGCGGGACGAGCACTTTTTGAATCGACGTTTTCTTGTACATAGAGGGCTGATTTTTCTTAATCCTTATAGGTGTAAGTTTATACATGTAATACAATTATAAAAATAAACTAATCCCAGTTTTTATCATAATTGAGGGCGCATCCTCCAACACATCTCTTAGTGCCCCTTTAAGGAAGTTTTTGATTTGATTTTTTGAATTTTGTGAGTACTGTAATTATTAAACTATTAATCAAATGCATATAAAAGTATACATTTTTGGAAAGGAAGGATCAGAGAATCCAAATTTGGCGTCAATTTTGACCAAAAAACTAGTTTTTTTTGAGAAAATCACAAATTCACTTTTTTGACCCAAATGTTTTTGAACAAAGCTAACAAAAATAACCTTGAGTAAAAATGCCCAATCAATTTGATGATGATATAAAGATACCATGTTATTTACTGGCTTGTACATGTAAATCCCATTGTACAAACCAGTAAATGACATGGTTTAGGGGGCTGTCATTTTCTTCGGGAGGGGGGGGGGGCACAAATATGGGTGGGGGTCATAATTTTGTAAAATCTAAAATAGGGGGGGTTATAGTTTTGTGTAGCAATTCAGATTCTAACATTTCAAAACGGCAATTTTTTTCGCGCTTCGCGCGCATTCATCTAAGCATATCCCTTATAAATTTACATATTTACAACACCTTTCCGGTTTATTTTTCTTTATTTGCTATTTTAGTCATTAAAAAATCTAACTTCGATAGGCCGGGGGGGGGGGGGGGGGGGTCATAAAATTATTTGGTATCGGATAGGGGGGGTTATAAATTTATTAACAACGGCCATTGACATATTTGTGACGCCCCCCCACCCCCCCCCCCCCCCCCCCCCTCCCGAAGAAAATGATAGGCCCCTTACGCAAGTGTGCTAGTTTCTTATGTTTCATCTGATTGATCTCATACTTTCAGGATATCATAATAACTAACTGGGCTTTACATTGAAACTAAATTCGTCATGGTCCAATGATCATAACAAGTTTTACAGCGTCATGAAACAGAGTCCTATTTTTGTTGAGACACCCTGTATAAGGTAGTTTTGCAGACGTTTGTAGAACGTTTGGGAGTGACTGGCTTGAAGGTCGGGTTCCTTTTTCAGAACGTCACTACGTTAAATAATGTTATAACTAGGCCTATAACGTCCACATTACGTTCAAAAGTGTCAACACTTTTACGTTGGATGGACGTCAAACACGGACGTCCATATGACCAAAGCCAAACTTCATCACGACGTTCATAATAACGTTGTCACAACCAAATTGTGTTAAGGGAAGTGTCAACCCTAAATATATGAAATTTATCAAGCACTGTAACGTTTAAACTAATAATGTAATGTACATAAAAGTATACAATTTTTCAAATGAAATGAGTCGGAGAATCTATATTTGTATTAAATTTCCCCCAAAAAAGTGATTTCTACATTTTTGCCCAAAAATCACTTTTTTGGCGCCCAAAATTTTCAGACAACCTAACAAATTCAGTTTTTGATTAAAAATTTCAATATTTCACCAAAATCATCTAAAGTCAATTATCTAGGAAGCACTTTTTTTTTGTTGCTTAAACATTTTTAGTTTTGAAAATATTGACCAAAAAGTGCCAACAATGAGATTTTTATTTCAAAAATCACATTTTTGGCTCTTTTTGAATGCATATCTCGAGTTTAAAATCCATAATCGAAAAAATAAAAAATTGCCTCCTAGCGCTGAAAGTCCTCTATGGTAGTAAAATCTTACCTGATAGTTTGATATCTTTTTAGTTATGCTGTCTGAAAAATCGTTAAATTCCTTCAAATTTGAACTTCTAGAAAACAGCGATTTAGTAAAAATATTGACATTTTCCACCATTTAAAGCTAAATGTTCACGGAATACAGGAGCGTGTGACCTAAAAAGCGAGTATACTATTATGAACAATCATAATAAACTATCAGATTCAATTTATATTGTCACAATGTGAAGAAATTGGAAGAAAACTGAAATTTAAATGATCGTAAGATTGGCCTTTGTTTACATTTTTAGACATTGTTTTGCGCTCTTTTGTTTTTCGCGTCTACGCCGCGGATATTAAGCGGCGCGTCTAGTATTACGCGCGGGAAGTTTCAGCGCGCGACGCAATGATCGAACAGCTGTCGCCATAGACTAATTACTGTCGCAGCATTTGAAAAGCGCGGAACTCCGCTTAAATTCCCGCCAAATAACCATGCGCCTTTTCCTGGCTCAAACTTACCAAAACAACAATTTTAAATCACCCAAAAGAACGGGAAATAATCGCTTCCGATTTATAGTAACTTATGATGGTAATGATAGAATACATATAAAAGTATAAAATAATAGAGAAATATGAAATTCAATTTTTGAAACAAGTGCCGGGTTGACACTGCCCTTAAGTGGGTTCTGGTTCCAGTTCACGTAGGGGCGAGTTTGTAACAGGGCGACTTGAATCCTGAGTTTAATAAGTCGGCAACCTAGCCGGCGAAGCCGGCAACACGTCATCATTTAAATGCCAACAAACAAATCCCTCATTCATTTCACTTTCATTCATTCAATCTGCAGGTCGTCGAATTTGACAACTTCAGGAAACTTGTTATTCAAAATGGAGTCAAAACGTGTATTTCTAGCTTTAGTTCTTATGATGTTTGCAGTAAATTGTGATAGAGTTTTAGGAGGAAATATACCTGCTGGAAAGTATAATGAAGAATCCAATGACATTCCTCAAAAGCCCGAGTTTCGGTCGCGGAATGTCGTGCAAGTGTGGGAAAAAGCTGAGCGTGTAAGTAAGCTTATTTTAAGTAAAGTTAAATGGCAATATCCTCAAATAGGTCTTACATACGGAATAAAGCACACAGCAGCTATCATGTTTACAATGCAAATCAACTGCAAAACAATTGCTGCCTTGTACTTTATTCTGTATGTAAGACCTATTTGAGGATATTGTCAGTTAAATTACAAAATATTAAAGGACTTCTATAATAGTATTTAGGTATTTTCACACAAAAATGAACTTTGTTAGATTCAATTGATTTTGGGTATAGTTGGATGGGAATCCCTGGTGGTTTGTTTTTTCAAAATCCCTCGATTTCCCCCTCCTCCCTCCGATCCATATCAGGCTGAAACTGAAACTTTATTTGTTGGGAGTGGCTGTTTTTAATTCAACCAGCATGCTTATAGAGGCTTTTTGGCATTTAAGCCTGGCCCGAGCAATTTGCTTGAGTCTGGTCCCATCAGGACCCAAGCGTGTGGTCCGTACGGACCGACTGTGTAAACAAACAAAAAAACAAAATGTCGCCGCCTAGGTTAAAAGTTAGACTATAGTCTAGTTATTTTTTTATGGACCACTTTTTTCATGTTCCATTACTATTAGGACCATTCATTATTTATGGTGGAGGTAAACTATAGGGGGGGGGGGGGGGGGGGGGGGGGTCATGTAACTTTCATATGTTGAAATAGGGGGGGGGGGGTTATGTAACTTTTTATTCTTGAACAGGGGGGGTTGTGTAAATTTGTTTAAACTATTAAAGATGGTGGTGATTGGAGTGATTTTAGAGGCTATTTTGGAGTGTAAATGCCATTTTTTCTGCGCTTCGCGCATATTTTCTTAAAACCTATCGACTTCAAAAACTTTTACTATGAGACGACTTTTGGACAGCACATTAGAGCCACAGGGTGTATAATGTTACAAAATCCAATATCATGATTTAAAAATGTGATTGATTGCATGCCTTTCACCTCATCTCTGCTTTGCACCAATGCTCACAAAAGTAGAACGTTTCACTGGATTATACGTTTCTGCTCCGAATGTTCTAATTTGTTCGGGTTATAAAGACTCACAAAACCACCCAAAATGTATACATTTGAAAACAAAATTCCAACTCACTACGGTCGCCATTACTAATTTCACAAAATAAAAAGAAGGGGCATCATAAAATTATTGGCCGTTCAGATAGGGCACAAACAAAATTTTCCAACGTATCCATGAACAAAATTCCAAAGGTAAAGACAGCCCCTTAAGTATGTGACAAGTTGATTTTTTCAGGGGGGGGGGGGGGGGGGTGGTGTAAAAAGCTATTGGTTAGCAGGGGGGGGGGGGGGGGTCATGTAATTTTCAGTTTCAGCTCTATGGGGGGGGGTTAGGTAATTTTAACATATGAGTCTCGAATTTGTCCCAACCCCCCCTCCACCATAAATAATGAACGGTCCCTTAATACAAATTTAATTGACCACTTTTTCATGTTCCATTAAATTTAAAACCCTAACCCCTCCCCCATACAACAAATTACTATGTAAAATCCTCCTCATCAAGCGCATGCTTTGACATTGATTTGAATGACGTCATCGACCGAGCTCATATCGTCAGCCTGCTTCGATAATTGCTCACTTTTCAGCAAAAATTGAGTTTTTTGCATAAATCATGACTTCATTACATGCACATGGCTCATTCCATGAAGTTGGGGCATATTACGTGACATCCAAGTGAAATTTTCAAAATGGATATTTTCCAACTCTTTCTTCTTTTTTAGGTTCTACATTTACCAAAGTCCAATGTAGAACCTTTTTTTTTAATGTAACATTTGGTATAAAATAATCGCACATGTTCAACAGTTGGATGACATTTCCAAAAATCCTGATGCTACATGGACACCATTTCCCATTTCCATATCATTTTCTAATAAATTAGCTGAAGATGTGGGCCAAGTTTCTATACCTCAATTAACTACTTCGAACCACAAATACATGAAAAGAAACCAGATTTGTCTAGGTTGAACATAACTTAACGAACAAGACATCGTAGATTAACTGTTTTATGTAAAAACTCATTGAAAAGTGACTCTTTATTTTGCAATTTGTATAATGAATTTAAATAAAGTACATATCCATATTTGTTTGATGTAAAGTACTCTATAAACCATGCACATTGATTACATTATAGTCATAAAGAAAGTATATGAAGTATTATTTACCTGTATAATGTTATAAAATGCACTACCGATGCTACATGGACACCGCGTCTTGTAACATTGTTAATAATAAGACTATTCATACTGTTACAATTATTTGAGTGTGAATGGTTTGTCTACTTGTTCATCATATCAAGTAGATACATAGAGTGAATTGCTTGAAATTTATCTAAAGACTGTTCATGTAAAATTTACCTTTTCTGTGTACTTAAGTATTACGATGCTACATGGACACCGTGCCCTAAAATATTTGGAACAGCTTGAACAGGTGCATCTTTTTCAGATCAATAGAGAGGATGTACTATGATGTTAACTTTTTATGTTATAAGCACACGATAAAATTAATAACATGGATTGTAAAACTACAAATTACACAAAAAGATAACCTGCCATGAAGCATAAAACATAATTACCTATGATATACATACACCATTTCTTACAATTACACAATAACAATACACCATTGATCAGAGAAACTTAAGATGTCCACTGAAACAAACTTCATGCAGTGTTGTTCTTAAAAGTACCCTTTGTGATCTTAGTCTCTTTGCTCGTTTCTGATTGAATCATCCTCTATTATTGATAAAGATGATTGAAAAGTTTGATCACTTAAAAAGTCAGTTTGCAAAAAAAATCATTTAATTGCCATGATGGATTTCTTTGGAAAGGTACTAGTTTTTGAAAATGATGGGTTCCTTCATTGTCTTCATCTCCATAAATTCCAGGACGATAGAACTGTCTTCTGAATTAATGTCAAGAACCTGCAAAGCAAAACAAAATAAACCCTATGGCTTAGTATCTTCATGGAACATTGTGTTTTGATATTGGAGTAGATTATTTATTCATGTTGCACTTTTTGTGTTGCAGGAAAATATTTATATCAAAATCATGCTGGAGTATTTTATTTATTATTTATTTAACATGAAAAAGAATAGCAAAGGATAGAGAACTTAAATGATTTACAATTATTTGTTTTATTTATAGTAAATAAAACTAAAATAAGGGAATGTTTATTGTGAATTCAGTGAAATGCTAATGGAAATGGTGTCCATGTAGCATTGTGTATTAATATATTTCATTAGATATACATCTCTCATAATATGCCTTTTTTTCTGTAAAGTGTAGTAAAATGTAGGCAATGTTTTGAATGTTTTGGGTGATGGATAATTTCGAATGGGGTAATTGTTTTAGTCTAATTAGGCAAATTTTATGAAATGCTACATGGATATGGTGTCCATGTAGCATCGTATTGGTAAGCTATATTATTAGCATTAAAAGAGCAAAAACTAATTCATTATTAACTTCAAAGTTTATTAATGATGTAATTCTACAAAAAAATTACAATTTCAACGAACTATAACGATACCCAATGCAAAATATTGCCCATGCTATGCCCGATTCTACATGGACGCCAAATTATTATGGCGTCTGTGACTCAAAATTAATATCATAACATGAAAAGAAATTCTGATTCAGTGTTTCCCTTTCAATAAAAATGCATTAATAAATACAGACATACAAGCAACATTAAGAAATAATTACAATCGCACTTACCATTCACAAAACTATCCAATGTTTACATTTTGATGCTACATAAAAGTCCCGATGCTACCATTGGACACCAGCGACTAAAACCTTGATAAAACTAGCCCACATGTGGCAAATTCCAAAACAAACCTGATAGCTATTGACCTCTATCCTTACAAAAGAAATATGGAATGTTTTATTTATCTCCAGGGGGGGATTCCCACAAATTGCATAGGATGTTTATCACGATGCTACATTTTATGGTAAGGACACCATGCGCACGGCACGGTATACTTTTTCATGAATATATGGAATGGTCTTCATGAAATTTATTCTCATTTGCAATAGTTTTCAATTGATAAATGCTCTTAATTTTGGAAAATAATTTAAAAATGTATGATAGAGAACTACCCCCATTCAGCAATGAAAATTCCCAATGCTACACGTGTATATTTTGTGGACACCGTGTGTAGCATCGGAAAGGCAATTTTCATGTTGCTGGGGTGAAAAATCAGTCCAGCGTGACGAAAAGTTTTGGTCAGTAAACTATGAATACATGTATCTTTTATTAATCAAATCGATTTCCAAGCAATTCTATGATAGTTTTGCTTACATAAAACTCATATTAATTGTTGTGTTTTCCATGTCACGTTTTTTAGCAAAAATAGTCTTGGACACCACCATATTTTTTATTATTTTTTTCTTCAAGGAAGGGTCAATTTTTTTTTTTTTTTTCATGGCTCAATACTATTACCTAGTACTGTTTTTGGACACTAAAAAAATTTGATATACACATAGAGTAAAACAGTTTATAAGCTGCCTAAAGTACCAAATTCTGCTATTTTAACAAATGCCCCAACTTCATGGAATGAGCCACATGCTGTTATAATACCTAAGTCATTGACCAATCAAAAGTGTTGATAAATGAAGAGCTTTGTTGCAAAAGGGCCACCAGACCACTCCAACATCTCATTTTGCATTATTGAATTTGCCTTGACAAATCCATGGAATTAATCAAATTATTGTATGGCTGTGTTCATCCGTTTCTATATGACTTAGATTAGTGCATCCATGCACGCCAATTGAGGCATCAACAATACAAGTCTCATTCCACATAATGAATATCCATCCATCCATCAATAATGCAAAATGAGTAACAGGTACACAGGTAACAGGTTTCAGACTTTTGTTGTTTTCTAAGAACTAGAAAAATGAGTTAGGCAATTATCGAAGCAGGCTGACGATATGCCATAATATGGGCACCAAATTTTGTGCGGGCACCAAATGGCAGCTCTCAATTAGTGGGAGTGCCGTGCTGGCATTCGGTTCCAAACCAGAGAACCATAAGAAGTTGTATGTTTAATAGCTACCGTATTTCTTAGTATTCAATAATAATTATAACATGGATAATAACATTACACATGTTTTACACTTGTCAATTGAAGTCCCGGCCCCTGGGTATCCTGGCGATGGCCTTGACTTTGCTGCATGTACAGGAGTTCACTCAGGTGAAGCAGCCGGGAGTTAAGGCGGGATTATAGAGCTGGTCGTATTTTAATGAGCCTGTATTTGAAATTGCTCCAAACTTGTCAGTCAACCGACTCGACATACTCTTCGATTTCTTGAGATCAACTTCCAGAGCGTATATTCCAAAAGAGCTGAATTCTGGAGTCTTGTTGAAGCTGTTAAGCCAGACGTGATATTCGGTTGTGAGACGTGGCTAAAACCCAGCATATCTCAAGCGGAGGTTTTCCCTCCAAATTATGACTTTTACCGCCTTGACCGAGCTGATACTAGAGGAGGCGTCTGCTTAGGCATCCACAGCTCTCTAAACCATACCAAATCAATATCGAGACAACCGCTGAATTCATTGCTGCAAAGATCGTCAATGGGACCCAAAGTATTGTGGTTGCTTCCTTTTACCGTCCTCCATATAACAACTATGGATATATGAACGAACTATGTCGTACTATCACCAAATTGTATGAGTCTAATCCTCGTGCTGCTATATGGATCTCTGGAGATGCCAACCTACCAGACATCAAATGGGAATCTAACAGCATTCGTTCCCATCCTGCCTATGCCAATGCAATCAACGAGTCTTTTATTGACCTCTTGGATAGAACCGGATTGGATCAATTAGTAGACTTCCCAACCCGCGGAGACAACACGTTAGATATACTGTTGACTAATCGCCCTTCATTGATCAACACCTGCAATGGTCTTCCAGCTCTAAGTGACCACGACATTGTATTTGCTGATGCATACATACGCACCATCAGAAAAAGCCTGTTCGCCGCCAACTCTTGTTGTGGAAAAAAGCAGACATGGATGTCGTCCGCAGTAGAATGGCCACTTTCTCTCAGAGATTCATCTCCAACTTTTCTTCTTCCACACCAGTAGAAACCCTAGCTGATTCACTGCAGAAAGAGCTCTTGACCATAATTAAGGATTGCGTTCCCTCCAAGATCACATCATCTAGATATAGCAAACCTTGGTTCAACTCGGCCTCTAAACGTGCCATAAGAAGAAAAGCCCGTGCCTTCAAGAAAGCTCGTCACACAAACAAACAAGACTACGAGAAAGCGTTCGACAAGGTTTCTCACTGCCACCTCTTGCTAAAAGTCAAGCACTATGGCATTCATGGTAACACCTACCAATGGATCAGTGACTTCCTTCACGCCAGATCTCAAGTCGTGCTCGTTGATGGTCAAAAAAGCTCCCAATCCTCAGTGACATCTGGAGTTCCGCAAGGCAGTGTCTTAGGACCCTTACTTTTCCTAATCTACATTAATGACTTGCCCCAATGCGTCAAATCTTCAACTACCAGGTTATTTGCTGATGACAGTGTACTTTACCGCCAGATCTCTACCACTGCTGACTGCGATAAACTACAAAAAGATCTTGACGCCCTCCAAGTCTGGGAAAGGAAATGGCTCATGAAGTTCAACGCCAGCAAATGCCAGGTCCTCCACATCACCAACAAGAGGAAACCGATTACATCGGACTACACTGTGCACGGTCAAGTTTTAGATGTGGTCACGTCAGCCAAATACCTTGGTGTTCACCTGGACAGCAAACTCAACTTCAACTCTCATATCGATGCCATCACTAAGAAAGCCAATGGAACAAGAGCTTTCCTGTCACGCAACCTTAGCCACTGTGGCCCGAAAGTGAAAGAAGTTGCCTACACCACGTTCATCAGACCTTCTGTCGAATTTGCCTCTTCAGTATGGGACCCACACACCAAAAGAAACATACAGAAGGTTGAGAAAGTACAGAGAGGCGCAGCACGCTTTGTAGCTGGCGACTTCCGTCGGACCAGCTCGGTTTCTGAGATGCTCAATACCCTTAAATGGCCTACTCTACAAGACAGACGACTCCAAAGCCGGCTTGTGATGATGTACAAGATTCGTTACGACTTGGTCGATATCGATTGGAAGCAGCATCTCACTCCCCACTCATCTTCCACCAGAGGTCACAACTCACGGTTCTTCGTTCCTCACACCCTCTCTTCAGTATACACCAGCTCGTTCTTCCCTCAAACCATCAGAGATTGGAATATCCTCCCTAAAGATCCAGCTGCGTACCCTTCCCTTGATGCCTTCAAGTCTGCATTGAGGAAACCACTGAAGTAGCCTGTGTCTACCAGTTTTTACTTGCACATTGTATATATTCTACACCTTCGCATCTGGTCGTCGATGTGACGACGCATGCACACACACGCAGTGCGTCATTCTTCGTTTACATGAAGTCTGCACTTTATAGGGAGAAAGAAAGAAAGTTACGTACACTATATGTAGACATTTTTATACCATCAATCATTTTCTATTCATGTCTTTAATGTTGTCAAACGCTCTAGGCTTTTTTGCATAAATTTGGCAAACTTCTCAGGATTATTAATTATTATTATGTTGCTAATAATGTTGAGACCATTTGAGCTATTACATATGGATCTCAGTTAATATTTAAATGTAGATTTCTGTCAATCAGGGCTCAAAATACACGGGGGCGTAGGGCGATTAGCCGCCAGGCCCTCTGAGAAAATGTTGGCCTACATGTATGGGAAGATGTACTAAAAAAAGGGCTACTTTGGGCAGAATTTGCTCAAAATGGCCCTCATTGCAAAAAAGTATTGTGACCCCTGATGTCAACCAGTAAAATCAAGTGGTAACACTGTTGTTCTTGTTACAGATGGGTTTGAATGAAAACAAAATGAAAGAACTGAAAGCCCTCCTTACAACTCATGATCAGAAAGCTTATCAGTTAAAGAAGGATAGCAGAGAAGGCAAAGCTGTTGGTGAATTGGAAGCCCACATGAAAGTCAGACTCGAACGTATGTGGTATTGTATGAAACTCAATTTAAAGTAGGCCATTTTTTTTTACCAAGGTATTACATGTCTCTGTTATTAAGTGTTATTGTATTTAAGGCCACAATTTACAGCAGCAAGCAGCAACCCCAAAAAGCATCAATCAAGAATGCTTGTATGTAGTGATGGAGTACTCGAGTCCAGAGACTTGGGACTCTGACTCGGAGGTGAAGGACTCAGAGATTCGGGCACTAAGGACTCAGGAATTGTGCCAGAGTCCTCTCTGAGTCCAGTACATATTGGCTTATTTTGTATGCAGTAATTAAATACTTTAAAAGTAGTTATCCAAATTGTATGAATTGATATTACTTTTGGAACTGGTGAGATGTACTACTTTTGAGTTGTTCTAGCCTCATACAAGTTCACAGCATTATGTTATATTACCTTTTCAGAGATAATGCAACGGTTTGGCATGTTGAGAGGTGCGCAAGACAACGAGAAAGCTTCATACAACGACATCAACCGGGAGTTTGAAGATCAAAGACTTGAACAGCTATGGAGACATGCTCAAAAAAGTAGGTTGAAAAATTAAATCATCTAAATTCTCACCCACCACCCAGCACGGTGTAACCTCTTAAAACAGCAAATGGTATTTGTCTCAGTGTCATAGCCAAAGGTGGGGGCCAGGGGCCTATGCCCCCTAAAATCATAACGCAGTCGGTACACTGAATGTTGTTGGTACATCGGAGCCAAAATTCTAAAAAGAGTAATTATAAGGAAAATATAAAGTTTGGGAGCCTTGAAACTGCTTAGAAATGCCCTTAGATTCCAAATTCCAAATTTTCTTGGGGCCCTTGGGGACTACTTAAGGGCCCCATGCCGTATATATCGTCAGTACATCATGCCTTTCGTCAGTACAACTGCATGTTGTGCCCCGCTCATTTCAAAAAATTGTCTACGGCACTGATTTGTCTCACTATCTCAATTTGTGCACAGAGGACCATTTCAACCAAGAAGAATTAGAAGAGTTAAGACGGGAGCTACAGCATCACCAGAATCAAGTTCTTGAATATAACAAAGTTGCTGAGGACCTTTATGGCCCACGTAAGTACAAAGGTCCAAGATTTTACACAGAAGAAAAGTCTCTCGACTGCAGTTTGTTTAAGAAAAAGGGACAGACAGATGCATTGGTTTGCTTAGGAAAAAAGGAACAAATGCATTGGTTTGCTTAGGGAAAAAAAGGAACAAATACCATACATTGGTTTGCTTTAGGAAAAAGGAACAAATTCATTGGTTTCCTTAGGAAAAAAGGGAAAAATGCATTGGTTTGCTTAGGAAAAAATGCATTGGTTTGCTTAGGAAAAAAGAAAAAATGCATTGGTTTGCTTAGGAAAAAAGGAACAAATGCATTGGTTTGTTTAGGAAAAAAGGAACAAATGCATTGGTTTGCTTAGGAAAAAGGAACAAATTCATTGGTTTGCTTAGGAAAAAATGAAAAAATGCATTGGTTTGCTTAGGAAAAAAGAAACAAATGCATTGGTTTGCTTAGGAAAAAGGAAAATACACTGGTTTGCTTAGGAAAAAAGGAACAAATGCATTGGTTTGTTTAGGAAAAAGGAACAAATACACTGGTTTGCTTAGGAAAAAGGAACAAATTCATTGGTTTGCTTAGGAAAAAAAGAAACAAACGCATTGGTTTGCTTAGGAAAAAGGAACAAATGCATTGGTTTGCTTAGGAAAAAAGGAAAAAATGCATTGGTTTGCTTAGGAAAAAATGCATTGGTTTGCTTAGTAAAAAAGGAACAAATGCATTGGTTTGCTTAGTAAAAAAGGAACAAATGCATTGGTTTGCTTAGGGAAAAGGAACAAATGCATTGGTTTGCTTAGGAAAAAAGAAACAAATGCATTGGCTTACTTAGGAAAAAGGAACAAATGCATTGGTTTTACTTATAGGCAACTCATTTTATGTATGGACTCATTGTATTTTGCAGTTGACAAATCAGATAAGGATCAAAACAGGTCTCCGAAAGAGAGCAAGAGGAGGTCGGGTCAAGACGGTATGGATCCTGCATTAAAAAGGGCCAAAGAAATTGACTTGAAACTAAAACATAGAGATCTCAACAAGGACTACCAACGCCTCAAATCTAAGATGACTCCCGAGGAAGAGCGTGGAGGATTTACTGATCGCAGGGTAATATCATTATGGGATGATGCTGTAGCAGGAAATTTTACAGAAGAGGAGTTGGAATCTATAAAGGTGTGTAGTCTTTAACACAGTCTGTAGTAGTTAGAGGTTTATCATTTGCTTCAAGTGATGTGGAGAGATGCAAAAGTGAAAACAAAATGTTTATGAGCTCTTATATGACACGGTTGACACCCTATCTGTATGACTTTGGAGTTCACAAGCTAAATCAGAAAATGACAACATGATGTTATGGCATAGAGCTAAAAGACTAAATTTTAAAGTTTGAAAATCTGCTGTGATAAATGACTATATTCAGATACATTTTCAAATGGAGCAATAAAATAGAAAAAAAATCCAAACAATTAGTATCGTTATTTGATTGTTGCCCATTAACACTAACCCCCTTGAGTGCTAAAATATGCTACTCCTAAGTCTGCGCCTGGGCAAACGGTTTTCGATGACGTCATCAACTGACTAGCCTATATGAGCCACGGGAAGAAAGAAAACAGTTTCACAGGGCAATTTTCGGTCAATTTCTGCCCAGGAAATGGAGCTTTCCAGCCCGGTGAAGTCCAAACCCCAGTCAACTCAAGCCCACCCAATTTTCCTTTCAAAGAAAAATAGAAAATGTTGACTTTCATGTCAAAATTACACCCAGGTCTGAAATATTTAATTCCAGACCAAATCAAGCTAAATTCAGGCAATTTTGACATTAAAAGTCAGAGTTTTCCTCCCACAAAATGTCTTGCCCCGAGATGTTTTCTTGGCCTCCCAATAAAAAGGATGCTGGTAAAAAGGATGCTGGTGGCGCCTTGTCCATTTTACTCTTCCTTAATGAATAAAGACATTACATGTTGAGACTACCCACAGCTACCAAAACCAGGACGAAAATTTTACTCTGCCTCCCTTGACCGGGAAAGCTGGCTACGCGCCCGAGGCCTAGGGTATATATAATAGTAATGTGGTATATTATAGTTGGGGGTTAAAACACGGGGAATGGTTTAGGATATTAAGCCTAGGGTTATAATGAATAGTACCGTTTTATGGGAGTTAATAAAGCAACCTGGTTTTCGGGTAGGGGGTTAATGAAGTAAGGTGGTATAACTATATATCTTCCCCTTTTTCTCTTTTCTCCTTTTCCTTTTCTTTGCCTTCCCAATTTTTTCGCTCAATTTGTTTTTCAGGGGGGCACTCTGGCTAAGCCTCTGCTATATTTATTTGCCCCCCCCCCCCCCGTATGGCGGCGTGTGTGGGAGTGCGTATAGTGCCGAGGCAGCACTCCCTTGCGCAAATATACACTCAAAGCGTTACCACTGTATGATTACGCGGTAGTACGCGCAACGCACAGTATCGTGCAATAGTGACATTCTTGAGCCATATTTGAGGGTGTTTTGCTGTTTTGGAGCAAATTGATAATTAATTTCACTGGAATATGCTTTATAACACTTCCAGTAATTTTCTCTATCTTTCATACAAATTTGGCGACACTGTGATCAAAACTAATGGAGTACTAACTACTAAGGATAACAAACAAACAAACACCATTTCCAGATTTATAGTATACTAGCGGGCTACGCTCGGGTCCCTGCTAGATGAGCAGATTCAAGAGTTGTAACTTGAGTTCATGAGTTGTCAATTGCTGGAAAATTTGAATTCATGAGCTCATGAAATAAACTCCGGTGGAATATAATTATAAAATGTGGCGCCACAGGTGGTGTGTGAAACCCCGCCCTGATAAAAGCAGTACGTATACTGCCGACTAAAAACGCACCAAAATGGGCAAAAACTGTGGGTTCTGTATTTGAAGCAACCCAGTCATGTCTGCAGTTGTAATGTATTAAGAAACACATAGGGCCGTATTCTAGTACTAAACGCGGTTTTAGCTTAAAACCGTGTCTAACTAAACGCGTGTTTAGCTTAAACGTGATTTTATCTTTTAAACAATGTGTTTAACAAAACACGATTTTAAATTACGCAAATATCGTCCCCAGGGAACTCGTTGGGAAATTTCGTGCAGGTTTATGATACATGGTGGCCCAGATAAGACACCGTAGTTAAAAATCAAATACATCAAATGCATGTGTATTTTAGCGATACTTCTACATGTACCTGGCGTGGCCTATCGATCGGGTCTCAGCAGCGGTTGCCGATCGGGTGGGTGGGTGTTCAGTTTTTAACCATTATTTTGTCAAAATAAGGACTATTGCAACATAACAAACAACATTTATTCGAGAGGCACATGAAAATATCGCATGAAAAGCACACTTTTAATGATGAAATAAACAAATCGACCAATTAATTAATGGATACGACGATAACACGTCTCTTTACAACTGCAACCGCTGTGGCGAGCATGCAGGATCCTATTGTTTATACACGGCGAACACGGGTTCGATTCCCATTTTTTGCATGTCTTACATTGTTAATACATTGGTTAATTTAGGTTATTAATATCTTTTAAGAGCATTTATCTTTTATCTTTTAAAGAATTTAAAAATGCTTTCTTTGTTAATTATTCAAATTTATAGTTTTTTCTGATATCTTGATTTCCTAGTGTACTTTCGTGACAGTTGTATACAAAATGTACTAATGAATTGTATTGAAGACAATTTATGCTAAATGTCCTCAGCTAGTTGGCAGAGAGTACCAAATATTTAATGAGACAGTTTAACTAAACTTATCTAATTATGTATAGGCCTATACATTCATATAGTCGTCCGGACAATCACTATGCCTAGAAACGGGGGAAAGGGATTGCTTTTCATTAAAATATTGGTCAAAAGTACACACACAAATCGCATCAAATGGGTTCGAAAATTGAAAAAGAAATCCAATTCTGAGGGGGCCTCAGACCCCTCCCCCCCCCCCCGTGTTCGAGCTTTTAAAGCATGTATACTTGAATCAAGAATATATCAGTTACGCTCAACTTCTTTCGTGCATTATAAAAAACAAAATAGGCCTATTTACTGGAAATGAAGAGGTGGCTTTTTGATAAAATGTTGGTCAAAAGTATACACCAGATCGCACCAAATGAGTTCGAAAATTGAAAAAAAATCTACTTTTAGCGCACATAAGGGTACCAACTCAATTACCTTAACAGTTTTCAATATAAGTATTTTTGGTACCTTGCTACACCCCTGAAATGTCTACACCTTTTAAAAAACCCAAAGCACAACGAATATTAGGTCTATTGGGTCAAAGAATTTACAAATGAATGTGTTGAATAATTAAATATTTGTCTTTATATTAACGCTTTCCATGCGGCAGGCGGCTGCAGGCGACATTCCAAAATTTCACAAAATGTTTAAAAAATGTCAACATTATTGAATTCCATTACCATATTTGGAATCACCGTGTCAAATGCACAAAAAAAGTACAAACATGCCTCGTATTGGTTCAGTAATCCTTGAGATAGACTTTGAAAATTGGGAAAGGTTTCTGAAAATCTGTTTTTATATGATAAAACCAATAGCTGCGTGTAAAATGTTAAGGTCCATCATTTAAAAAATCTTTATTCCTTTTAAACCATGGTATCACGATAAGAAAATCACGACATACACTTGATGCAGAAGTTTAGTTAAACGCGAGTTAAACTACCCCCGTACCCATGTTTAAAGTTAGACACATTTTGGCGAGTTAGACACGTGTTTAAGTAAAACAAATGTACGAGAATCGCATTTAGTTAAACGCTGTGTCTAAAGTTAAAGTTAGACGCGTGTTTAGCTTAAAACCGTGTTTAACTACGTACGAGAATACGGGCCATAATGTTTAACATGTTTATTTACCTCATGCAACTATGGTTATGCCACATTACTTTATTAACACCCTACCTCTGAAACCACATAAGCCCCCTACAACACCCCACACACACACAAACCAGGTTGACTTATTAACCCCAACGGTACTTTACATATACACCACATCACTATAATAATCATAACCCTCCTAAACCATTTCCTGTGGCTACTTTCTTGTACCTCTCAAACCGCACAGTACTTCATTAACCAGTTAACCCTCGTGGATTGTTTGGCATATGCCAACTTACTTCATTAACCCTACCCCCATCCCCCACCCCATCCTCCACCCCACCCCAAAAGAAAGTAAAGAAATCAGGTTGCTTTATTAACCCCCACAAAACGCTACTCATACCCCTAGACCTATCCTAAACCATTTCCCGTGGTTTTATTTACCCCACCCGACTTATTCCCCTACCTCTGAAACCACACAAACCCCCTACAAACCCCCACACAAACACACCCCACACCATTTCCAGATTTATAGTAAGATAAAGTGATAGAATTTATGAAATATTTATGATGGAAATAACCAGATTTATTGATTACATGGATTCATATTACATTAATGAATCTTTTGTATTTGCAGCAAGAACTGCAACATTTTCAAGGAAAACTGGAGAATTATGAAGACGTACAGAAACAAGCACTACGTGAGGAAAAGATGTTTCATAATCTGAAGAGTAGAGGAGAAGAGCCAGATATACAAAAGCATTTGACCATAAGAGAAAAAGCTAGAAACCTTGGAAACAACGTAAGTATGGACCTACGGCACATAATCTCCTGGCCACAGTTCGACATACGTGGGCGCACTTCGATCAGGCTGCGCACGCATGCTTGAACTCACAAAATACTGCCAACCAACAACACCAAAGCACCTGATTGGTCAAATTTAAACTGAAGCCTTTTTAACGATCGTCACGCTGCGCCGTATCCACCAACGCAGTGTTTCCGCTGCGCCATAACCACCGACGCAGCGGGGCGTGATGGTGCGTGGAAAAGCTCATGAGTTTTTTCAGTTCTCACGTTTGAGCACCAACCAATCAGAGCCTTGAGGTCGAGATGACGTAGTGCGCACAACGGATAACCATTGCACCGTTTTGGGATGAGGTTGAGCACCTCATGTGACGTGGGCCCATTGGGCTAAAAATAAGTTTGTTTCCTGTTATCCATGTGCACTTCATTTTATTTGAAAATCCTGGAAAAAATATCCAAAAATGCTCTTTATAATTAAAAACCTATTATTAAATTGTTGCCTATAATTTAATAAATATATTGTGAAAAACATAATTTGCAAGTGATTTAATCATCAATAGACTTGAAGCAGATTTATGCTAAAATCACAACCCCAAAATATATTTTGTATAAGGCTGACTGTTATATTAGCAAAGTAATGAGGTAGGAGGTAGAACTTATTGAATGACCCTCACAAAATCAGAATACTTTCTTGTACAATTAGGTCATGTAAGCCTATTTCCTGACTTGTTTAAAAATGATATTTGTTCTCTCATGTTTACCTCATGCATCACAGATCGGAGAAACAATTAACAGTTGGAGGCAAGCCTTAGCTTCAGGACGCATACACAAAGAGTTGTGATCTAATAGATAATATAATTAAACACACATACAAACAGTGTCTTTGAAAGTCACCCTCAATATCAGTTAGTTGTTCATGGTACTTGGAGTTACAGTACTATTAAACACAATTGGCTTTTGTCAATAATTTGTTCCAACTAAATCTGAAATGTACATACCTGTACAAACAAGTATACGGTAGTTTAGTTGGTTCCAAATTGGCGAGATATAAATATTTTTATCTCACTGCGCACAATAGAAATCAATGTGCTGGCATATGCAAAATGCTGCTCTACTAAGGAGATTATTCAATTTGGAGCCAATTACAGTATAGATCTATTTTGTAAAAGGAAGGAAGCCTTGATTTATTTTCAGTGTTTTTTACTAATCTCACAGAGGAGAGTCTTAGTAAATATTTGTTGGTAAGACGACGAAAAAAAGAAACCTTGTTCTACAGGCCCGACCGACCATTTTTTTAGATATCTGTGAAAAAAATGTTCATGTGCAAATGAATACCGACCCAAATTATTTTTTGGCTTGTCAAAATACAGCAAGATTTTTACAGATGCTTCTGATTTTGAACAGCTGGTGTATCGCTCTCATTTATCATCAAATTGAGCGATGCTGAGAGAACTTGTACAATCAAAATCACCCAAAAACCTATTAAATGGACTGATAAGATCTCTTTTTGTAATGTGGTATTCTCAAATCAGGATTTGTTCCAACTTTAATCATTTGGGGTGCAATAAGTATCTTTTCTTATTACTTATGATTATGATTAGGCACAGGATTCTAAAATAGAGAGCAAATCTGATTTTTGTCGGGAAGGACTACAATCATTTCTGGTGTCGAATCTCATAATGCTATGGACATAATTCCAACAATATTTTATTAAACCTGTAAGTGCGAACCAGACGCTTTCAAATAATGACTGCGTGTCCTGATTGGTCAATCGTGAAAATGTCACACGCATGCATGCATAGTTGTTCACGCATTTCATGAACCTGGACGCTGCTCCACAAACAACAACAAATAGCTTGAATTTCATATGTAGCATTATATTATAACAGGGACTATACTTGAGGTGACAAGAGTATGTATACTTAGTTCTTTTGAAAATAAGTTTATAGCAGATGCTTAGAAAGCAATATTTGTATTGACATTTTGTTTACAGGGTCAACAATGCAAAATTAATTTTGTGTGTGTAAAAGAATGTACTTTTATGACATGGTTTGAATTCAAGAGTTTCATGCATCTGTGCATCAATCCTAAGTAGATCTTGAATACCCATGGTGAGTTATCAATCCTTAGCTAAGTGGATCTTGCATACCCATGGTGAGCTATAAAATAGCACATGTCCAGTTTTCAGGAAATTATTGTCAAATGTCAGGTGTTTTGGATTAGTCCCGTTTGTATGAAGCATAGAATGGTAGCAATACCTATAATTTATTTGAAAAATAAAATCAAGTTTGTTTATATTGTAATGTATCAACTACTGACATCCTGTAATTGAAAGGTATTGTAATCAGTAACAAAGCACCCGGATATGCTAGTCTATGCACAATGTATAAAGCAAAAACACATGGTGCCTTTGTATAATATAGGGATATTAGTAATTAGTATAGAGGGTAAATTATACAGTGCTCAGCTTTTCAAAATTATGATTCTGTAAACATTACAAAAATCAAAATCTTTATATTTCAAATTTTCCTTATCAATATTTTCCTCTGAGAGGTCAAGGCAAGTAAAATTTACTCTGTGCTTATTACTTTTTTATTACTCCAATATTATTCAATTATTTTTACAAGATTATTTAACTTAACAAGTGCTATCAATATAATACTAAGTTTTGGAGCTTAACAATATTACATATTTATAACAGTGATAACCCTAACTCTAGATCACCACACGACAACAGATTTCTTTTCCGACCCCCAAAATTCACCAGAAAGGTCACCCCGACCCCCCGGGATTTGAACCACGGACCTCCAGCACCCGGGCCCAGATCCTAGCCACTACACCACGGCTGTCAGTCGACACTCGGCGAGTATATTCGCCTCAATATATAGCCTGGGTCCGTTTTGGAGCCCAAAAACCTGCACGCCGGGATATGCCGTGTGGTGTAGTAGAGTTAGGGTTATAGATTTATTGCACCCAAACCTGTGAAGTGAAGAAATCAGGGTAACATAAAGGTCTTTATAGTGTATATTATTTGGTAATCCATTAATAGCACATAGAGTCTTCACATAGATTATTACTCAGAATAGTACTTTGTAGAATACTTATAGTATACATCTAAGTACATATTGGTGAGGATACTTGGATTTGCTGTCATCAGTGTAATTTACTGTTTGCAAACAAAGACAATGTGAGCAATTTATAGACCAATCCAACAGCAATGAAATACTGCAGAGTCCTGAGATAGGGAAGGGAATCACATTATTCCCTGTTAGCAAGTATATTGCTATAATCGAAATGCCCTTTATTTAATGTATTCAGTAGTGATTCTTGTGATATAGAGAGAACCAAAAAGGTAAATGCTTGGCTGTTTGGTGTCTATAAGGCTAAATTAATAAAATCATTTGTCTCAAAGCTCCTGCGCTCGTTAGTTTATTGATGTGCATTAGAAAAACAAAAATCTTAAAAAAATCTTTTTTTTAAATTTATTTATTTTTTCAACAAAAAAAATCCCAAAATTTCACCGATTTTTCAGATTTTCATTGATCACATCATTTAAAATACAAAAGGGTCACTTTTACAAGGATTTCAATATTTTTTATTTATTTTTATTTTTTAAAAACCTTAAAAAAACCCCGTATTCCGCATTAGGTTTTGAAAAACTGAAGAGCTTTGAGACAATTTTTTTATGATATAGTCTAATAAAGTGTCAGATTTGCCTTTAGTTAGACCATTATAAAGTAGTATAGCAGTTATTTTATAAAATAATGTTAAGTATTACAATAGGAGCAGGCCTATAAAATCAAAACACAATCCACAAATCCTTATATTGCCATTTGTAATACCGTCTACCGTTCTTTTAACTTGTAGCTTTATTTATATTAAATGTAGTCAGTTTATTTCCAGACGGATGATCATACCGTATTGTGTAAATCTATTGTATTCATGTATGTATTTGTCTGATGAGGCATAAAAGTGTTAAACAAATGGCTGAAACACTGAAATATTCCACCGGCCATAAATGGACTAGAAATGTATTTTTTAAAACAGAATTTAATTTTGTTTGAAAAGCCAAATCAGCTGACATTAATTGTATGTGTGCTTCTGTCAGTCATGTCAATGTTGAAATAGCGCCAGACCCTGGGCATATATTCTGAGATATATCTGATAGATTTGTTAGAATTAAACTTTTTTTGTTTGATTCAGCTATTATGGGCCTTCATTCATTCTTTAATATTTTGTCAAGGTATTTCCACCACTGCATTACTATATTAAAGTATAGTACTTTTATGATTAATTTAGATACCTTTTTCGAACCATGGTTGTTGAGCTTCATAGCTTTTGAGTTCATCGCGACCCATTCATTCAGCATAGTGCGTAGAGACACCGGTTACAACCTACCTGCTGTCATGTGATCGTTCAAAAGGCGGTCATGTGACAAGTGGAGCGAAGTAAACACTAAACTACCCGGATCGCTGAATGAAGGAGTTGCAAGGACCTTGAAAGCTACGGAGCTCAACAACCATGGTTCGGAAAAGGTATCTAAATTAATCATAAAAGTACTATACTTTGAAATAACATCAGAAGTTATTGATGCTTCAATGAATAATGAATATTCACTAGGTTTTTTTTATTGTAAAGACAATATAAATATACTATTATGTACTTATATAATATTATTTTGCACTGTTTTCATAGTATTTTGAAATAAAATATAGTTAATAATATGTAAAACACATACTTTTTAATTGATTCTTAATTTATGTGTATCAAAATATTGCATTATCAGTATAGAAATTAAAGATATATGCACAGCACTAAATCAATGTCCACCAACTTTCCATGCAAAATAAATGTTACTCTTTTATACATGGATGATTCATTATACTGATTCCTTACCCTAACCAGTAAAGCTAGTTTTTTGTGCGTATCGGGGGGAGGGGGGAAAAAGTGCTATTTTTTTGAGCCGAAAAATCACCCAGCACCCCCCGGGATTCGATCGCCGGACCATCCGCACCAAAGTCTGTCCCTCTACCAACTGAGCTAACTCCCTAGGTCATATGCGGCCACAAACTCCGTGGCCACATATGCCTGCGGTAGGTGACGTCATCGCGGCAATGCAGCAGCACGTGCCTGGAGATAGTTTCTGGCAGTGAGATTTAGTGAGATTCAGTGCGGTTAGGGTTATGAGATAAATTACACACTTGTCATCCACTTGTACCATTCCGCAGTGATATGCTTTTTAACGGTCACTGGTTTTGGGAACCTCTGTTAACATTGTCAACATTCTTGTAGTTATGATCTTGAACACTTAGGAAGCTTTTTCAGTCTTGGAGGTATCAGTCTAGATTTATTACCATCAGGGAGTTTTCATCTAGTTAAAAGATCATCAAATAATGTGAATAAGGTTGTATTTTACCCTCTTCTTATGACATTTTAACATTATGGACAAAAATCTCCAAATGGTAATACCGGCAACACCCAAGACTGAAAAAGGATACAGGTGTGTCAGCACAGTATATACGACTGTGAGTATGTCATGCTTGGTCAATCTCATGAATGATGCCAACGAATATAATATTTGGTCAAATTACTCTATTCAAAGGTGGGTGAGGTAATGCATGATTCATGATAAATAAGTGGTCCTATAGTATAGCCCATTTCATGTGCGCAACATATAGTAATAACAAATGTTTTGAAATAACTGGAGTCGCGAATAGATAGACGCCCATGATTAGACACTTCCCAAATTATATCGGGTAAAAATGGACATCATAACTGCGATATCTGGTGTATGCGAGATGACTTAAGCCAATCCTTGATAATACCAATCATTGGATCATAGTATGTTCTGCCTGAGTCCATCATATCCAAAGCAAGTTCAGCATGACCACCATCTACCAATATCTATAGAAACAAAACACCTAAGAGTTATGAGGGATTCTATTTTACATATATTCTTTCAATTGATAACATGGAATTAAATGGCTGTTCCAAGCGCCTTAAACAGCAGCCACTTCATGTCTTTTTGATGAGTATTTTGTTGTTTATTTTTGTAATGAGCAAAATTAGTATTTTGACAGCCAAGTACTGGTAAATGCGAAAGGTGATTCCAAATACACATGATAACTTGGTTCAGCTAACAACCTGCATATATGCTGACGTAGCTATCATGGTTAATCATGATATTGGATTTTTTTAGCAGAATTTGTCTTGTCAAAATGAAATATTTGTGTTGATTCAACTTGCGCTATGTATTTGAACTAGCATGAAGGGTACATATCCTAGTATACAGGCAGGGTGTCCCAGAATGATTTATACCCTGTTTGAACAAATATAGAAAAACAAAATTGAAGTCCAAATCTAATACCGGCGATGTAATAGGAAACTACTTGCCGTAAAACGGGGTGAATAGGGACATGGGGGTGAATAGGGAAAAAATGGGAAAAGTTTTTTAAATGTCACCCGGCCAGTTTGTGTACCATAAAACAGGCTGATTAGGGACATGGGGCCCCATGTCCCTATTCACCCCGTTTTATTACTTCATAAAACATCACAAACAGTTGATTCTATTCATTTTGTAGTGGCAATTAAAAGAGGACACAGCAAATTACCCTCATATTCATATCATTTAAATTGAGCTTTGTGCCGAACATGGTCAATGATTTTATGCGTTCTAAAAGTGGTAATTTTGGTCAAGCTTTGAATCTACCATTTTTACAAAAGAGTCTGTAATGTCCGTCAGAAATTTACAAATGTTAAAACTCTAAATTCCTATGAAAGCTCTTAGAATCATAAGTACTTTGAACAATAACAATGGTATTCATGGCTAAATAAATGCACCTTTCCCGGTATAAATCATTTTGGGACACCCTGTAAAATCAAGCCATGCAATAAGAGTTACAAACTATAATAAACTGCTCAAAATAAGTTCGGAAATATGTTTTCCATCATCAGTTTTTAAAATATTTTGTATTATTCATATTGTGTTTTATATCAGTGAAAAGCTGATGTGTTCTCCTTTCCAACAATACCTCAGTGCTTAGCCACCTGCTTATGAATGTGGGGAGGTCTGATTCAAAATGTGCCAAATTAACCACTTACAAATTTCCAAACTTTTTTGAGCAGTTTATATACCTTTAATGTTACTGGCACATTAGCAGCTGAAAGTGAATCAGTGAATTTCTCTGATGAACTAAGCGGAACAGTTGTATCCCTGGCTCCATGGATAAGTAGAAAAGGCGGTAATCTGAAAATGCAATATAATTATATTGATGTAATGAAATCTATGCATTGAGGAAGGCAGAAATTCTGATTTGCATTTTGTCCTAAATATACTTATCTGAAGAACTTTTAGATGGCTACTGATGGCAATAATGTTATCTACATGTAAAGTCAAATTACCCATTTCAAATATTCCCAATCTACTGCAGTGCATTGGATGAGTGGGGAAGTTGCACTGTTCCATCAAATCAATGTCTGATACCAATGCGCTATCAAACCATTGTTTGGCTTACCTATTAGAGACATTATCATATCAACATACCTGGTTGCGTAAGCTGGATCTAACTTTTGCACCGTCAATGTTGGTGAAAAACTATCAAAGTTTTCTAGACCAAGCATGGCCTTCCACATGGGTGACAAGTCTTCCACCCCTCTCCATGACTCATGATGGTAATGGTCCATTATGTGATATGGTCCTCCAATGCCAATCACCCCTCTTATGGAATGAAGTAGTCTGTGGGATGGTGGTTCATCTAAACTGCTTGAGGTCAGTTTTTGAGTCTCATTCAATGAAAATGTTTCACTTTTACTAAGTTGGTTTGTATTCTTGTTTAATCTGTCAGTACTAGACTCGTCATTTTGCTCTTCTGAATATATCTCTCTTGCTTTGTGTTTACTGCATTTTTGTTCAACATTACACTGTTCTGTGTCACCATCTGCAAGATAGATAACCAGCTGTGATGCCAGGTGTGCCCCAGCTGAATGGCCAATAAGAATGATGTTATCTGTATCGCTGCTAAAGGACTTGATGAGATCTGATGATTTAATAAATTGCACTGTGTCCTCCAAGTCATTGATCATATCCGGTACAGTGCCCTGAATGAGAGATAAAATGTGATAGTTTTTGCAAACCCCTTAAATCTGACGATGTATGGACGTGGAAACCTTAAGACATTCTGGAAATTGTCACTCTCCATCCTGTACACAGCCTGCAGTTCGTCGAGATAGTTAACCCCTAACCAAACCATAAGTTAGTTTCTGACCTCTAATTTCTCTAAATCGTTTTTTGACCATTTTTCATAGGCTCAAACTTAAGGAATCCTTATATTTTGGGGGGACCTTTTAAATTTAGTTTTTGCATGTAATGGGACTCCTCACATTTTTGAGCCAGTGCTACCCCTGGTCGGGAATGCCTGTTATTTTTATATATTCTAAATGGTTGTACACTATCAAAGTATGTCATAGTCTCCCATGATTATTATTTTCATCTGTCTATCATTTATGGTAAGGAATAGGTATTTGGAGCTAGCCTTTACCTACCTTGGGATAGATGCTGTAATTAGGCACACACACAACAGATCCCAGTGCATTAGCCAGTGATTGCCCTAGTAGACCATACATTCCTTTATCACCTGTACCCCAAGCTCCACCATACACAAACACAATAACAGGAATATCCTTCATTTCATCACCTTCCAATGATTCCGGTTCTGGTCCCCAGATGTCTAGGCCATTTTGGTTTCTTCCATAAACATGATCCTGGATGTGAAAGGTAAAGGCAAAATACAAATTGTTACCAAACTTATTTTAAAACTATGATAAAGCCATGCCTATGAAAAAATAATGACTGTGTTTAACTTTAGTTGTGTTTATATCCTTTTGTTTAAGTGTGTCACATGATCAAAAATAGTCTCACCATTAGGCAAGAAGACCAAAAATTCTATTGACGAAGGAGAGAGGTACTATTTGGAGAATGAAATAGTCTACTATTACCCTATGACCTCGATTTCTGTGTCAAAGTTATTATTATGACAGTTGACTTTAGGATTGACAAGCCTTTCAAAAGCAAAAATCTTGTCAAAAACCAGACGACAAAACATAAACAGACGACAACAGTTTCAACAATGGCAGCTGCTGGTTAAACTCCTCGGTTTCGGCGTGTAAATGAGGATCAATTGACTCAATTTATTGACAGCGCAGACAGTGAGAACACTAAAAACCAAATAAAATATGGAGTGTCATTTCGCGAATTTTGCAAGGAAACCAATGCCGATTACACTTTAATGGAAAACGCAGCACTCAATACATTGCTTTCCAAGTTTTATGCCGGTGCCCGTAACCGAATGAAATTTGAATTGAACAGTTCGTGAGTTGGAACTTTTTGAAACTTTTGAACAGTTAGCTTTTGACTTTGAAAAATATTGCAGCTACTCTACTAGTGCCAGGTGGTGAGTAAAATTCTTGTTTTATATTTCTCGTTGCCTAGGCCTACATGTAGGCTAAAATTTACAAAGCTTAGTCTTAACCTAGTAAGGCCTATGCTTAGCTCAGTCTTGAGAGTCGATTTTTAACAAATTAATGAACAAGAAATTTATTGATGAAGGATCTAAAACAAATATTTTCTGCTCTTTATTCGGGATCTGGTGGAATCTATTGGGCCCCTCGGTGAACTGGAGACCTTGGGGTACTATTTTCCCTCGACCTTCGGTCTCGGGAAAAATAGTACCCCACGGTCTCCAGTTCACCTCGGGCCCAATAGATTTTACCAGATCCCTCATTTAGTAAATATTTGTATAATATAGTCACCGTCATAATGCTATTGCTATGGGCGAAATTCGAGCTATTTCATGCAAGCGTGATTGTTTCTGTTCCCGAGGCTGCTTCCAAATTCATGATACACGCATGCTATGCAAAAACAACTACTATGCATGCGCGTGGTGATTTCATGTTTGACCAATCAGGAAGCGTGGTTATTTTTTAAAAGCTTTTGGTACGGTATGCACCGCCGGGTTTACGCATGTTTGCACATATTTGTGGAATTATGTCCATAGCATTACAACATTGACTATAATAAATATATGTATACAGTGTCTGAAATATAGGAAAACACCTTTAAAGTATGACCAGTATAGCGTAGCCTGAGGCGCCTACCTTTCCTTCTGCATCACTGTTATGATAAAACCAATTCCATTTGAGCCAGAGAGGGGCCCATTTCAGAAGAGCAACCTGTTCCATAAAGGCATAGTTGAGTTTGTACACTCTCTGTGGATGCAGAGCTTTGTAGTATTTGACGTCTTCTCCCTTACTGCTTGGCCATCCATAGAAGATATTAGCAGCTATGACAAGAGAATATGGAACACTGACAATAACGATGGCTGTCTTGGTAAAAAATTGCATTATGCCATGGATAAATGTCTTCATTTATTATAATGAAGCGCTGCTGAAATGAGAAGATAGAAATAAATTGGTGTTAGCTATAATAATAATAATAATCATCACAAGGATAAACTTCAATTTATTTGCCACACAGGAGCAGCTACCGATAATTCAGTAGACGTATCAGAACTTAGGAATCAAATTTGGGCATCATGTTCACTTCCCAGTTTCGAGTACACTCGCATACGGAATAGCCTTGAAAATGTACGAATTTAATCTATTAACGGGGAAGCAAACATGATATTGCCCAACTTGGTTTAGCAGTTGCATAAAGACTAAGAGAGTTATGACTTGCAGCTAGTAAAGCTCTAGTTGAAGGTGGGAAAAGAATGGACACCTGTTCTGATGATCAGACATTTCATATGAAGAAAATTCAGTCTCATAATTCCTAGTCCTAGTTAGAATCTGAATCATAGCTCTCTGTCTGGAGCTATGAAATGAAAGCATCCGAGATACGAGGAGATAAAGTTTGCTCTGCTGAGTCGAGTCGGCATCGGATATTTCATCAATATTGTTCAACTTTTCTGAATAGAATAAGTCAAACTTTTGCTTCGGATACCATTACTTAGTGCTGAGTTAGCTCTGAATCATATACTGTAGCTCTATGTCTGAGTTACTGAGATCAGCCTTTCCTGCTGAGTTATGTTATAATGTTGATGTTTTTTACTGTTTGTTTGTTTGTTTGTTTACACGGTCGGTCCGTACAGACACACGCTTGGGTCCTGAAGGGACCAGACTCAAGCAAATTGCTCGGGCCAGGCTTAAAAAGCCTATATAAGCATGCTCATCATCATCATCATCTTCCTATACTGTGCAGAAACCTCTGTAAAAGAGTATACTCGCACATGTGTTGAGGTGCATTCAGGTTTGGAGTAGACATAAAACTCCACAGGCATAAAAATAGTATATATACAAGTTAAAAATATTGTTGTGGGGCGATGACTAGGTGAAAGACTGGACGTCGCAGACCCGGGTCTTGAAGACGTCTAGTGATGGAGAGTCCACGACTTGCTGGGGTAGTAGAGATTCCACAGACGGATGGTGGCAGGAAAATACATGCTGGTTGAATTATTATTAAAAACAGCCACTCCCAACAAATAAAGTTAACAATTTTGCTGTCAGCCTTCAGACTTGAGAAAAGAATAGTCTTGATCCAATCTCATTTATAATTATGTCACAGAGGCTAGGACACAAGCTAGGACCTAAAATAATTCCCACCTCAGACACCTTTTGAAAAACCGAGGATTATGATTGTATACCCTTCTTGCGGGCTATTGTATACATGCGAAAATATTAAGTTTTTCGAAGCTGCTATAGTAATAGTACTTACATAACGCGACCTGTACAGGGAACTTACTTTTAAAGTCACTGATGTCCTTGAACTTGCACCTTTGTTTACTTTTAAGTAATTCTGCTATGAACAGCCCGTAGTTCTATGATCCGCCCCTTATTCTCGATACCAATTGAAATACGCGATACCATTGTGCACATTTCAAACTCTGTATCGAGAATCGAGGCTGTTGCTGTAACAAGGTTGGTGGTTGTGTCAAAAATCTCCAAGATCATCATCATCATGTCATCTCAAAAGCTACGATTTGATGGACGAGTCGTTCTGGTAACGGGAGCAGGTGGCGGTAAGTAAATTTTATAACTGGTTAGAACTAGCATGCAGAAATTCGTTATTACAAGGCTTGTTTCCCTCTGTAGTCTGTAAAAAATAATGCTAACACTAACAGTAACAGTTTCATGGCAATTCAGAACAGAATTCGACAACCTCAACCTTTTAGGGAGCGTTTAGTACAGGAAATCCATACGTTGGTGTGTTTATTTTTTATATATACTTTTTCTCACCCACCAAAGGATGGATGGAGACAGATAGTGAAACATGCAAAATACCCTATGACGAATAATACCAACTGATGACAAATATCACTAAGTATGATTTGTTGTACTATAATGCGCTAGACTTGGCCTTTTTGGGTTGGGTTCTTATTTTCAATGTTCTTTCGTTAACGTTTATCACGCTAATAGTAATATACGCTATTGGGGTCTAATTAGTGATAATATACATTTGTAGTAGCGAAATTAGCGTGGTTTGTCTCTAATTTCCATAGACATTAACGCTAAAGTCATGCTAAATAGCGTCATTAGCAAAAATGCGCTAATTTTGCAATAAGCCAATATCGCACATTCCTCATAAAGCATGCAGCAAGAGCCATATATAAACAATTCAAAAATCATACATGTTGGTTAGGCCCCTTACAGTCAAATGTGAGTTTACTGTTGCGTTTTTGAAAAACAGGACGAGGTGACTTTTTAATATTAATATTGTAATATTTTGAGGTAAAGTCACCTGATTTAATACAGCATTTGAATTGCATTCGTACCTGGGATAATAGTTATTAAAATATGTCTACACGCGAATTCTACCATGCGATCGATCGTGACGGAACCCCCGCGTTGTGTGGTGGCATATAAACCCAATTTTCAGTGGTATGCACTTACCGTCCAGGCTACATTTGACGTCTTAGAAAATGTCACTTGGGCTTAGCAAATACGTCAGAGTTACAAATATAATTAAAACATGAAAATCGGTGGATTACATCGTCGTCAAATTGTATTTGAAGAAAATGGTGTGGTCGGAAAAACACATGATTCGGCGACATTGTTTTGAGAACGTCACGAGGTCAGCCGGGTCAGAATGAATATGCAAAACAAGAGCCTCCCATATATGGGCATATGGGCGTGGATTACGCAAGATGTGACTCGTAAATCGAGGGCGACGCTATGATACGAGAGTCCTTATATAAGTTATAAGGCATGATGTGACGCGCGATGTGACCCGCAAATCGAGGCTGTTTGCGCACGTGTACGATATTTTGCATTCGCTTGAATATGCCGTATGGTTCATGAATTTGTCGCCATTAAATAATTTAATAAATCACTTTTATAAAGTTCTTGTATGTATTTATATGAATTCTATTTCATCTCTTGCATTGTTTTATATGTTTTTGTTGTATTTCTTCAACCTTGATGAGGTCTAATGAGATAAATTTAAAAAAAAAACACCTATAAATACTTACATGGAGTCTACGGTATATACTGCTTTGACTATCTGCTTTCCGACAAATCAGTGCGTGGAATTCCGGGACTTTGACAGTACTTTGACAGTTGTTGAAGAGACACAGGTGGTACACACACAGGAAGTCGATATCGTAATCCGTTTAGACGACATGTATTCACGAATTTTCATTTTCGCACCTCAGATAATGCGCTGTTTTTCTGCTTCCGTTTTTCGGTTTTAAAAATAAGGTAGGTAGAAATGCTCTGTAGGAAAACGTATTACTGATAATCTTATTTGCAAACGTTTTACCTTTGCGGTGTTCAAGAAATATTTTTATGTGAACTATTCGCTGCTGTGACACAGTTTTATCGGCTTTGAATCCAGGGGCTATTTCATTTGGTTGAATCATAGATCCAACCAAATGTAGTTATGTCCTACCACTACTAGTACTGCCTTGGCTTAGCATTTTGTTTCTTTTATAAAGGAGTCTACTCATATTTGCATCCCTATTTTGAATATTAATGAGATATTCGATGTTTGTATAAAAAAAATTGTTACACTAGCTCGAAGAATTTGTAAGGATGGCGATCGTAAACAAACCTGAAATATTATCCAGAATGCACTAGGAAACTCCAAAGAATATCGGCGGTTCGGCTGATAGCGGACGCTCAGCAAAAAACTAAAAATAACTCAGCAATGTTTTGATGTGACGTCATGCGCAGAAGCGATTGCGCAGTAATCAATTGCCGTGCCTACAAATATGCTTCAAATGCACACATTTCAATACAAAGTGACAGTTGCAAGTTTCGTGCAGTTTTTTTTACTTCCCAGAAATGTTTTCCCAACCCGGAAGTATTGAAATGCGGCTCATCGGCTAATTTTATCGCCAGATAAGTGTTTTAACACACAAGCTTATGAAAAAGCTTTAAACAATGAAATCTTTTTTTTAAATTTTAAATATTACATATATCACTCAGGTGACTTTTGGACATGCGCGGGCAACAGTAAACTCACATTTGACTGTAAGGGGCCTTACGCATGAACCAGAATATTTCAGTTAACAGTTCAACAATAGCTTACTTCTGATGCCCTGTGTCATCAGTGTAATAGACAAAAATGAAAGAGCCAATACATTATAAACTACCGCATGACTTGCATTGGAGGCGACAAAGATAGAGCAACAGAATTTGCGAAACATTTAATTGGGCCCAAGCTGTTGATGATCGAGCACCTGAACTGAACAATGCAGAAACCTTGGCTACAGTTGAACTTTGCTTGCATGTTTTAATGCAAATTAAGGGGCGTTATTTAATCACACATTCTCGCCAAATATGAACCTGGATTTGAATTTATTTTATTTTATTCAGCATATCATCATTTTATCATATACAAGATAGTATTGTACGGATTACACATTTATAATTACATATGTACAATAATATACACTACAGCTAAACATATAAAAATAAATCTTGAAAAACGCAAAGAGTGGGTCGGTCGGGCGTGTAAAACAGGCTTTTGTATTTTCCTCGCCTCATGGAGAAATTTTCCCTTCAAATTCTTATGTATTTCTTTATAAATTTGTATACCTAAATTTTCCCTCCAAAGCCAACAATTTCCCTCCAAAGTCAAAATTTCCCGAGAACTAGGTTCCTGAGTTCCCCATTTTTTCTAGCCATGAAGAATATAATACATGTATTGTATGTATTGTATACAAGCATAAAAAATGCCAAACATTAAAAACAAGGAAATATAAAGATAGACATTCATGTGATTCAAGAGGTGAGTTTTGTAGCATCTTTTTTTAAAGTGGATTTCAGTGAGATAGATTTAACATTGTCAGGAAGCCTGTTCCAATCATTGATTTCATTGTAATAAAAAGAGGCAGAACTGGGAGTCTTTGGTCACATGGTGATGAGCGTGTAATAACAGCTCTCACACCTTTCCTGTGTTTTGCTATGATTTTGAGGGACTAAGTGAGTTTTGTGTCCTTCTTTTTGAACCAGTGATAAATCTTTTAACATCTAGCATCTTCAGGACATTTTTAGTGACATCTATGTTTGGATGGATAATTATGCACCAGTGTGGTCACCAGGGAGGGGAATTTTTGGTGCTCTCGTTTTATACACAGGGGCGGATCCAGGATTTTTCAATAGGGGGGGCGCGAAAGCAGTGGTCAAGGGGGCAGCAGCCCCCTGCGATTTTTGTACACGTTTTTACACGTTTTTAACGTTTTCGCCTTGTCAAAAAGGAGCCCTGTCAAAAATAGGGGGAAGGGGGGGGGGGTGCAGGCGCCCTGTCAAAAAGGCGCTGTGTCAAAAATAAGGGGGGGGGCCCATCCGCCCCTGATACAAATACAACATGGTGTGTTGTCTAGAGGGACGTAGTGTGAATTACTGGTCCCAAGGTGCATCTACTTCCCAACGCAAGGAAGTAGATGCAATCATCCAACACCAGGGACCAGTATTTCACTCCTTCCTGTCCCCGATATACACCTATTTCCAAGAAATACTGGCTTGAATTATAATAAAATGTTGTATTTGTTTTCCTACACCTCATAAATATTGTAGGCCTTGCCGGTGCATAGAGTTTGATCAGGGGTGTGCTACTCAAATAGCCGATAAACTACTACATCCGGGAACTTTAACTTTTGTGTGATCATGTCTTGGTGGCGCTGTGAGCCCTGTTTGTTGTCTGCTTTAGGTATAGACTTATTTGAAGTTTACATGGGATTGTTGGATAAACTCCTGAAAAATTGGGCGGTTTTGAAAGTTATGATAACACTTATGTGCTGGACGGTTTTTACAAGCCTGTTACATTTGCATTCATTTTCTCACTTTACACCATACCGTTATTGTTTGTGTCTGACGGAATTAATGTAAGTCTGATACATAAATTCCTTGCATATTTTCGTTGACTTGACCTTATTTTTCACATAATCATGGAGTAATTCTGTTATACCCTTCACAGAGGTATTCATAGTGCATGATTTTTAAGAACGACGCATACATGTAGGCCTACTACCGATGTTGGTGTGTAGGGTATAACAGAATGATGCCATAATCATAAAGTGGCACTGTTGAATTTAACATTTAACAATTTAACATGTTAATTTCTATTGGTCAAGGGGCAGTCCTTTGAAGGTTCTATTAGAACCAAATTTATATAGTAGGCCAGTGGCAACCTACGTGTAGAGCTCTTTTCAGAGCCACCATCTCTGTTCAGTGCAAAAGCGGCAATCCATCTGAACGGCTCTTTTCAGAGCCACCAATTCTTTCACAAGTAGGAAAGGGCACCTACTCTCAAATCATCGGGCAAGGGGCAGCCCAAATGATGATAATAAGAGAAGTGGCAATCTCTATGTTTTGTTTAATATTATAATAATTTGGTTCTGAAGAAGTCAGAGCTAATCCTGACGAAAGCTTGACAGTTTAAAACTTGTCCGACGGCGAACCTGTTAAACTTTTAACTTATATTATGAATACCCGTCGTAAAAGCCTATCTCACAATATGTTTAATCACGTCAAACACATCAAATGACGATACTGAGCCAGGCTGCTCATTGCCAGAATTTATGTACTTATGAAAACGTGACCTGTTATTTACGTATGCCCAGTATATGAGTTTCCCATCCCAAAAGTAATTTAGTTAAAGTAAATTCCCCTCCTTTTTGGTACTTGGTGGTGTACCTTGCGAAATAAATTCACTGTATCGAAATGCTCCACTTTTAAAATATCAATATCCTTGGTACAACAATAGGTGAAAAGATCCCATTGCTCTTTAAAATGTTTGTTTGTTTGTTTCGCATTCTTTAAATAACCGGGCATCTGCCCTGAAGACGCCACTTTTAACCAACCTTAACAACAGAACATCGTCCCAGCAAAGTCCCTATACTACGTGGTGTGTTATACGTTTTTTCGAACTGTTGCATGTAAGGACGATATGAGATGTGGTATAAAAGTGCGGTAGTACATATTTTAGCTAATGAATATTTGTGAGGGATAGTAATGTGCCACTCCACAGAGGTTCAGTTTTTGAGAAAATTCTTAGACATGGGTCCTGGTTTTGCACAAAAATCTATAGATATGGGTGTTTTTAACTGGGTATTCTGGACTTAATCATATCTCGGTATCTGGATTAACTGGATAATCCCTAGACAAAATAACTGGAATTTCTTCCTAGGTGTATTGATGAAAATTGTATATGTCTTGTCTTTATAATAATAGTAACATTAATAATAATATTATTAATAATGCGCCATCAATCTAGATGAACTATTCCGAACACAAACAAGAAAACAGAAATACAATAATACAATTGAACTTTATCTTTGATCAGACAAACGTTGTCAGATACTACTTATTAAAATCCGAACAAGTTTAAATTTTGACCCAGTATGCAACAGTCAACTATCTCATAATATATAAGGCAATCAACAATAAAAGTTCACAGGAAAGACCAATAAAAGTTCACAGGAAAGACAATCTAGATTCATGAAATTTCAATGGACTATTTGCTTGCTTCAAAAGCAATTGTCTTTCCCAATTTTGAACCCCTTTTTGGAGGAGGGGGTGGGGAATACTGTAATAACGTAAGCAAATTGTCAGGCTGTTTATTACACTCAAAATAAAGGTTGGTTATCCAAGTGTTATGTTCAGGTCTGGTATAACCAACCGCCCGCCCGCCCGCCCATATCTGGCAAATTTTGCATCGGGCAGGTGAAGATGCAAAAATACCTGACCGACTGGCAGGTAAAATTGTTCAAATTCACAGTATATTAAAGTGAGTTACACTGGCTGGTGGAATTTCTGTGGGCAGGCATTTTTTTGAGTTACCTGCCGACTGGCTGGTTTAAACAAATCTGAGGTTTTGAGGAAATACAGCTGGGTCCAGAAAGAACACTACCATTTCATTAAAGTGCTTGATGGTAATCAAAATAATGTATTACTGTCAGGCTAAGGGAAAGATCACATGATACACTGAAAGTGTGTTAACTTTGCTATACAGTATTCCAAAGTCCAGATAACAGTGTTGATCATAAAATTGATAATATTTCTTTCAATCAATGCCATTGCTCTGTTTCTTATCAATCAAATAAACCTTTTGGAATATGAATACAGTGTGGACCCTGGGCTCACTCAGATCATGGCTCATCCAATTATTATTGAGTCATTTGAAGATACTGAAACTTATTGGCCATATTGATGTCACAATAGCTTGCAATTGAATGGTTCTTTAAACTTTTTATGAGTTGTCAGTGTTTTGTGAAATATTGTAATCTTGAAACAAAGGAAAGACAATTATATCAACACATTATTTATTTATATTTTATTATGCATAACATTGTAAGTGTGTATTTTAAGCAATACCGGTACCTCGAAGATACCTGTATCATATGAAACGTATGTATTTCATATCTTTTAATGGTTTAAAATATTTTTTTTTTATTATTTTTTTTTGTGAATCTTAACACTTTCCACATGGCAGGCGACTGCAGACGACATTACAAAAGTTCTCAAAATGTTTTTAAAAAGTTTTAAAAAAATTGAATTTCATTACCATATTTGGAATCACCATTTAAAAATGCATTGAAATACGTACAAACATGCCTTGTATTGATTCAGTAATCCTTAAGTGTTAAGACATGATAATTGTTTTTTTGATATTCAGTGTGTGTTTACTGTTTATGTGTAAATGCATGCTCTGTGTCAAAAAGAACAGCTTAAGTTTAACTTTGATTAATAAATAAATTGCCAAACGTGGAATGTTAGGGATCCTTCTTTGTTGGAGCCTTGGAGTTGGTAAACAGATTCAACCTTAGCCGATAGAAAAAAGTCTGAATTTTGAATGTCAGTATTTTGAATGAATTCAAAACAAGCTTACTGACAACATTGTATTTTTATAAATACATTGTACTGTAGATACCCCTAAATAATTCCTTTTGTGTGGAAATCATAACACGGCACCTGCCAATATTCAATAAATTAAGTTACGATTTTTGACAGATAGAATTAGCTTTACGCATTTTAATCCTAAATTTGATTGCAATTAATTTGTTACATACAGGTCTTGGTAGAGAGTATGCCCTGGAATTTGCCGCCAGAGGAGCTTCTGTTGTTGGTGAGTACTGTAACAAATGGGGGGTGGGGGGGGGGGGGGAGGGGGCAGGGGGGTCATATAGAATGTTGTCAGATGGGTGGGGGTATGACCAAAGATTTTTCAGACATCCCCTCATATAACACATATTTCTCCTGAATTCCATGTGAGGATTTTACATTGCACCAAACTGCTAAAATATGAGTAAATATCCCTTTTAAACAGTTTCAAGTGTGATAAGAGTTTTGTCAAGTAGGCCTGGAAATAGCACCCGCACACCTGCCCATAGCAGGTAACATTTGCTTTGGCAGCCAACTGGCAGGTAAAGGTTTTTAAACTCATAGTGTAAGGGAGTGGCTTGTGGAATATCTCTCGGGCAAGTAATGTTGTGAGTTTCCTGCCCGACTGGCTGGTTGAATGAAATCTGCTGTTCCAGCCCTGTTGTCAAGTTACTGATAATGTACAAGAAAACAGAGCCTGGATTCCAAGGTCATCACACTTTTAATTGCTTAAATACTATTCCTATTATGGTTATGAATGTCTAGCACATTTAAAAAGTTTAAAATGTATGTTATCTATAGAGTAGAATCTCACCAGCATAAAGTTGTACCTATTCCAGTCTGATGCAGGTGCATTTCACCTCTCGTGATGGAAAAGTCATCAAATACAGGGGGTCACTCTGAGACGATTGGTCACTTTTGTCCATAGAAAATAATGACATAAATAACTCACTTCTTATCTAATCATCAATTTATTTTGGCAGTGAATGATCTTGGTGGTGATCGTAAAGGTGATGGCAAGAGTTCCTCCGCTGCTGATAAAGTTGTTGAGGAGATCAGAGCAAAAGGAGGCAAGGCTGTAGCCAATTATGGTAAGTAGACATCTAGCAACATGGAGGGCATGTTCTAACATTTTATACCATTTTTAAAAACATAATTTGTTAGTAAATGTTAAATCACGCTTAGAAAATTGGTGATTACCTTCCATAGAGTGAGTGATCACACAGATTTTTGGGATAAACATTAAACATGAAGTTCTTAGATTAGATACATAATGAAAAAGAGAAGTTTGTAAATGTTGATTTGTTATAGTACAATTAGTTTTTCAATTAACCATTGGAGTCTCCTTTTAAATTTGAGATATTTGTAGGCAAATTTGTTACAATGAATGGGATATTATTTCTGTAAAAATGTCAGCCTTTCCCTTTAAAACATAACAATAATAATATTGCAATTTACCAAATTTTGTGTGTGCATTCATGATACTGATAGCAATAAATTATCTGTATCTGAGGAGTAATTCTGTTATACCCTTCACAGAGGTATTCATAGTGCATGATTTTTAAGAACGACGCATACTACCGATGTTGGTGTGAAGGGTATAACAGAATTATGCCATATCTGATATGAGAAATGTGAAATAAGTGAATAATAAAAGAGTTTATCCATCATAACATGAGATCATTTCATTCTTATTTTGTGTAGATTCAGTTGAAAATGGTGACAAAGTAGTGCAGACAGCTTTGGATAACTTTGGAAGGATAGGTAAGTTTATTTCCTTGAATTATGCACTCCTAACTTTGGAAGGATAGGTAAGTTTATTTCCTTGAATTATGCAGTAGGCATGCGATTGTGACCCGGAATTAAGTGTCACACATGGGAGGTGTTGTGTCCCGTGTTTAATGTCATCTTACTGTGTCTATGTGGGATTACATGGTCAGTCTTAGGTCATCTATTTCTTCCTTTTGGTCACTGTATTTGTCGTTATTGTCATCAAAAAGGTATAACAATGACGCTATAACCGCTGTGCTGTATGGATAAATTACGGCAGCCATTGTGATATATTTGCCAACAAAAATTACGATGTGTGTTCTGTGGTTTTTTCCCAGCAGCGTTCTTGATAATTTGCGATCTCCTGACTTGAATCATGTATGTGTGAAATGAACTGTAATAAATATGTCACATACATGGAAAAATGCATTATTATGGAGTTAGATTTTACAAATGCATCTTCTCAAGAATGTTACATTCCCTTGGTGTTTTATCATGTAGGGAGTGTGTTTGGCAGATGTACTACAATATAAACGCTTCAAAAGAAGTAAGTTCCCCTTTAGGGTTTCCCTTATATTTCCAACACAATACATTGGAATGAAATGGGGTTTTCAGTCAAATGATTATGGGCTTCATACAAATCCTTTACCAAAATTTCAAATCAACAGGTTCTGTCATGCTCGAGTGAGCACGTATTGAATGATGGAATGTCCCATTTCAAAAGTTGCTAAAATAACGTTTAATTTCAAAAGTTGCTAAAATAATGTTTACTGTAGCGGGTATATCCACCGTGTTGTTGTATAACTTGCCGACATCGATGTCTCATAGTGTTGATGAGGCGCGCCACTCGATGCTGTGGGATGGCATCCCACTCTTGTTGTACCAGAAGACGTAAGTTAGCAAGATTAGTGTGATCATCCACTCTACGATCCACGGTCCGCTTAAACTGATCCCACAGATGCTCGATTGGGTTGAGATCTGGGGAGTTCGCGGGCCAACCAAAGGCTCTATACCGTCATCTTCCAAGAACTGATGAACAACTCTTCCCCTATGTGGGCGCGCATTGCCGTCCATCAAGACAAATCCATTTCCTATAGCTATGAGAAATCGATGTCGTCAATTGATACACAACGTGGTGGATACATACACTACTAAACATTATTTTAACAACTTTTGAAATGGGACATTCTGTCATTCAATACAAGCTCACTCAAGCATGACAGAACCTGTTGATTTGAAATTTTGGTCAAGTATTGGTATGAATCAACCCAATGAATATTTTTGAAAATATAAGGGAAACCCTAAAGGGGAACTTACTTCTTTTGAAGTGTTTAGTTGTCTATTTAAAAAACTCTCCATTTGTTACTTTTTTATTAATTCTTGTATGGTTTATATACTTTACAGATGTAGTCATCAATAATGCTGGTATCCTGCGAGACCGTTCTTTTGCTAGAATCAGTGATCTTGACTGGGGTAAGCTAACATTTCATCAGGTTGTATAAAGTGTGGTTAAAATATACATGATGAGAACACTGATTGGTTTCCCCCTTTTCACTAATGAGTGAGTTCTTAAACAGGTGATGCAAACTCACTGAAACATTCCCTCTATACAAGGTAAATAGGAAATGTGCTGTATTCTCATTTACAAACTAAAACTGAAACATGATTGAATCTCTTTCACCTAAAAATGCACCAATCACAGTGACTACTATAAAGAAGACATATCGAGTTCCATATCAATGAGTGAATATAATATTTAAATAATTGTTATTATTAATTTCCCCCCCCCCCCCCTAAAAACTCAAGATTTTAAATTTAATTGGTATATTCTTATAGTAGTTCTTGAATCATTTGTGATACACAGGGAGTTTTGTTTTCCAAATGTTCACACTTTCTTTTATTTTCAGATTGTTTTTAGCCATAACCCTAACTCTACTACACCATACGGCAACTGTGCGGAAAAAGTGTTTCTATAACCCGGCGTGCAGGTTTTTTGGCTACAAAACGGACCCACGCTATATAACGAGGCGAATATACCCGCCGAGTGTCGACTGGGAGCCGTGGTGTAGTGGCTAGGATCTGGGCCCTGATGCTGGAGGTCCGTGGTTCAAATCCCGGGGGGATCGGGTGACCTTTCTGGTGAATTTTGGGTGTCAGAAAAAAATTCTGTTGCCGTGTGGTGAAATAGAGTTAGGGTTAATGGCCAATTTAAATACACCTTTTCAGGTTTTAAGGTTTTTTATTCGTACAAATTCTTTCGCATGCCTGATAAAGCGTGATTGTTGTATCTAATGATAGTTTTGTTTTTCCACCTGGTCAGATTTAATCCATCGTGTCCATCTACGTGGATCCTTCATGGTAACCAGAGCAGCATGGCCTCATATGAAGAAAAACAATTATGGACGCATCATTATGACATCATCAGCAGCTGGTCTCTATGGCAACTTTGGACAGGCCAATTACAGTGCAGGTAGATAATTTGAGGAAAATGGGGGTCCACCTTTTGGTAGGAGTAGGCCATCATTTGGTTCTAGTGTAAACACGGCTGAAGCAGCTACCTAAAACCTGAAAAAATCAAGGATATTTTGCAGCTATTTTCCTGACTCTATAAAGTTGTGGGGGAAAATTGAAAAAAACTATCAAGTTGTGAAAAGTCAGGTCAAATTCAAATTATAAATATTTTTACCCATAGTAGCTAGGGCCTATACAAGTGTAATAATCAAGTGCCGTCCTGTTTTCAAACCATAATTTCCCATAATTGTCTCTTTTCTATCCACAACGGCGAACCTGTTTAAAATATTTATAATTTGTTTAATACCCGTCGTATATGCCTATTATTTCTATGTATTTTCCCTCTACAGGGAGGACGGCACTTAATTATTACACTTGTATAGGCCCTAGCTACTATGTGTAATACTTGTGGCAGGAGACTGGGAAACAAAATCGCTTAGGTTTGAATTTCAGATGCTTTACCATGCGAGGTCTTGTGGCCCAATGGATTAGACACTTGCCCAGTAAGCAAGAGGTCCTGGGTTCGATTCCCGGGCGAGATCGTTTTCCCATAATTGTCTCTTTTCTATCCACGACGGCGAACCTGTTTAAAATATTTATAATTTTATTTCTCTGTTTCTCTTATAGCCAAGCTGGGCATGATAGGCCTGGGAAACTCACTGGCAAAGGAGGGTGTCAAGTATAACATACATTGTAATTCTATTGCACCTTTAGCAGCTTCTCGTCTAACAGAAGATGTCATGCCACCAGGTTAGTGCAAAGTTGTATAACATACATTGTAATTCTATAGCACCTATAGCAGCTTCTCGTCTAACAAAAGATGTCATGCCACCAGGTTAGTGCAAAGTTGTATAACATACACTGTAATTCTGTTGCACCTATAGCAGCTTCTCGTCTAACAGAAGATGTCATGCCACCAGGTTAGTGCAAAGTTGTATAACATACACTGTAATTCTATAGCACCTATAGCAGCTTCTCGTCTAACAAAAGATGTCATGCCACCAGGTTAGTGCAAAGTTGTATAACATACACTGTAATTCTGTTGCACCTATAGCAGCTTCTCGTCTAACAAAAGATGTCATGCCACCAGGTTAGTGCAAAGTTGTATAACATACACTGTAATTCTATAGCACCTATAGCAGCTTCTCGTCTAACAAAAGATGTCATGCCACCAGGTTAGTGCAAAGTTGTATAACATACACTGTAATTCTGTTGCACCTATAGCAGCTTCTCGTCTAACAGAAGATGTCATGCCACCAGGTTAGTGCAAAGTTGTATAACATACACTGTAATTCTGTTGCACCTATAGCAGCTTCTCGTCTAACAGAAGATGTCATGCCACCAGGTTAGTGCAAAGTTGTATAACATATATTGTAATTCTGTTGCACCTATAGCAGCTTCTCGTCTAACAAAAGATGTCATGCCACCAGGTTAGTGCAAAGTTGTATAACATACATTGTAATTCTATTGCACCTATAGCAGCTTCTCGTCTAACAAAAGATGTCATGCCACCAGGTTAGTGCAAAGTTGTATAACATACACTGTAATTCTATTGCACCTATAGCAGCTTCTCGTCTAACAGAAGATGTCATGCCACCAGGTTAGTGCAAAGTTGTATAACATACACTGTAATTCTATAGCACCTATAGCAGCTTCTCGTCTAACAAAAGATGTCATGCCACCAGGTTAGTGCAAAGTTGTATAACATACATTGTAATTCTATTGCACCTATAGCAGCTTCTCGTCTAACAGAAGATGTCATGCCACCAGGTTAGTGCAAAGTTGTATAACATACACTGTAATTCTATAGCACCTATAGCAGCTTCTCGTCTAACAGAAGATGTCATGCCACCAGGTTAGTGCAAAGTTGTATAACATACACTGTAATTATATTGCACCTATAGCAGCTTCTCGTCTAACAGAAGATGTCATGCCACCAGGTTAGTGCAAAGTTGTATAACATACACTGTAATTCTATAGCACCTATAGCAGCTTCTCATCTAACAGAAGATGTCATGCCATGAGGTTAGTGCAAAGTTGTATAACATACACTGATTCTATAGCACCTATAGCAGCTTCTCGTCTAACAGAAGATGTCATGCCACCAGGCTAGTGCAAAGTTGTATAACATACACTGTAATTCTATTGCACCTATAGCAGCTTCTCGTCTAACAGAAGATGTCATGCCACCAGGTTAGTGCAAAGTTGTATAACATACACTGTAATTCTATTGCACCTATAGCAGCTTCTCGTCTAACAGAAGATGTCATGCCACCAGGTTAGTGCAAAGTTGTATAACATACACTGTAATTCGATTGCACCTATAGCAGCTTCTCGTCTAACAGAAGATGTCATGCCACCAGGTTAGTGCAAAGTTGTATAACATACACTGTAATTCGATTGCACCTATAGCAGCTTCTCGTCTAACAGAAGATGTCATGCCACCAGGTTAGTGCAAAGTTGTATAACATACACTGTAATTCTATTGCACCTATAGCAGCTTCTCGTCTAACAGAAGATGTCATGCCACCAGGTTAGTGCAAAGTTGTATAACATACACTGTAATTCGATTGCACCTATAGCAGCTTCTCGTCTAACAGAAGATGTCATGCCACCAGGTTAGTGCAAAGTTGTATAACATACACTGTAATTCTATTGCACCTATAGCAGCTTCTCGTCTAACAGAAGATGTCATGCCACCAGGTTAGTGCAAAGTTGTATAACATACACTGTAATTCGATTGCACCTATAGCAGCTTCTCGTCTAACAGAAGATGTCATGCCACCAGGTTAGTGCAAAGTTGTATAACATATATTGTAATTCTATTGCATCTATAGCAGCTTCTCGTCTAACAGAAGATGTCATGCCACCAGGTTAGTGCAAAGTTGTATAACATACATTGTAATTCTGTTGCACCTATAGCAGCTTCTTGTCTAACAAAAGATGTCATGCCACCAGGTTAGTGCAAAGTTGCTTAACATACACTGTAATTATATTGCACCTATAGCAGCTTCTCGTCTAACAGAAGATGTCATGCCACCAGGTTAGTGCAAAGTTGTATAACATACACTGTAATTCTATTGCACCTATAGCAGCTTCTCGTCTAACAGAAGATGTCATGCCACCAGGTTAGTGCAAAGTTGTATAACATATATTGTAATTCTGTTGCACCTATAGCAGCTTCTCGTCTAACAAAAGATGTCATGCCACCAGGTTAGTGCAAAGTTGTATAACATATATTGTAATTCTGTTGCACCTATAGCAGCTTCTCGTCTAACAAAAGATGTCATGCCACCAGGTTAGTGCAAAGTTGTATAACATACACTGTAATTCTGTTGCACCTATAGCAGCTTCTTGTCTAACAAAAGATGTCATGCCACCAGGTTAGTGCAAAGTTGTATAACATACATTGTAATTCTGTTGCACCTATAGCAGCTTCTCGTCTAACAAAAGATGTCATGCCACCAGGTTAGTGCAAAGTTGTATAACATACACTGTAATTCTATTGCACCTATAGCAGCTTCTTGTCTAACAAAAGATGTCATGCCACCAGGTTAGTGCAAAGTTGTATAACATACATTGTAATTCTGTTGCACCTATAGCAGCTTCTTGTCTAACAAAAGATGTCATGCCACCAGGTTAGTGCAAAGTTGTATAACATACACTGTAATTCTGTTGCACCTATAGCAGCTTCTTGTCTAACAAAAGATGTCATGCCACCAGGTTAGTGCAAAGTTGTATAACATACATTGTAATTCTGTTGCACCTATAGCAGCTTCTTGTCTAACAAAAGATGTCATGCCACCAGGTTAGTGCAAAGTTGTATAACATACATTGTAATTCTGTTGCACCTATAGCAGCTTCTTGTCTAACAAAAGATGTCATGCCACCAGGTTAGTGCAAAGTTGCTTAACATACACTGTAATTATATTGCACCTATAGCAGCTTCTCGTCTAACAGAAGATGTCATGCCACCAGGTTAGTGCAAAGTTGTATAACATACACTGTAATTCTGTTGCACCTATAGCAGCTTCTTGTCTAACAAAAGATGTCATGCCACCAGGTTAGTGCAAAGTTGTATAACATACATTGTAATTCTGTTGCACCTATAGCAGCTTCTTGTCTAACAAAAGATGTCATGCCACCAGGTTAGTGCAAAGTTGCTTAACATACACTGTAATTATATTGCACCTATAGCAGCTTCTCGTCTAACAGAAGATGTCATGCCACCAGGTTAGTGCAAAGTTGTATAACATACACTGTAATTCTATTGCACCTATAGCAGCTTCTCGTCTAACAGAAGATGTCATGCCACCAGGTTAGTGCAAAGTTGTATAACATATATTGTAATTCTGTTGCACCTATAGCAGCTTCTCGTCTAACAAAAGATGTCATGCCACCAGGTTAGTGCAAAGTTGTATAACATATATTGTAATTCTGTTGCACCTATAGCAGCTTCTCGTCTAACAGAAGATGTCATGCCACCAGGTTAGTGCAAAGTTGTATAACATACACTGTAATTCTGTTGCACCTATAGCAGCTTCTCGTCTAACAAAAGATGTCATGCCACCAGGTTAGTGCAAAGTTGTATAACATACACTGTAATTCTATAGCACCTATAGCAGCTTCTCATCTAACAGAAGATGTCATGCCACCAGGTTAGTGCAAAGTTGTATAACATACATTGTAATTCTATTGCACCTATAGCAGCTTCTCGTCTAACAGAAGATGTCATGCCACCAGGTTAGTGCAAAGTTGTATAACATACACTGTAATTCTGTTGCACCTATAGCAGCTTCTCGTCTAACAAAAGATGTCATGCCACCAGGTTAGTGCAAAGTTGTATAACATATATTGTAATTCTATTGCACCTATAGCAGCTTCTCGTCTAACAGAAGATGTCATGCCACCAGGTTAGTGCAAAGTTGTATAACATACACTGTAATTCTGTTGCACCTATAGCAGCTTCTCGTCTAACAAAAGATGTCATGCCACCAGGTTAGTGCAAAGTTGTATAACATACACTGTAATTCTGTTGCACCTATAGCAGCTTCTCGTCTAACAGAAGATGTCATGCCACCAGGTTAGTGCAAAGTTGTATAACATACATTGTAATTCTATTGCACCTATAGCAGCTTCTCGTCTAACAGAAGATGTCATGCCACCAGGTTAGTGCAAAGTTGTATAACATACACTGTAATTCTGTTGCACCTATAGCAGCTTCTCGTCTAACAAAAGATGTCATGCCACCAGGTTAGTGCAAAGTTGCTTAACATACACTGTAATTCTGTTGCACCTATAGCAGCTTCTCGTCTAACAGAAGATGTCATGCCACCAGGTTAGTGCAAAGTTGTATAACATACATTGTAATTCTATTGCACCTATAGCAGCTTCTCGTCTAACAGAAGATGTCATGCCACCAGGTTAGTGCAAAATTAGTGAAGGACATGGGGTTAGAGAACCCTATTGTTGAAGTGTTTTGACTAATCTACTAATCTAATTAGCTAATCAACCAACCACAAAATGTTGCTTATACAATCTAAAGCCCATATGTGTTACATAGTTTCTCACAAAACCAAGAATCAGCAAGTGGCCAGCTTCATATCATTATCATATTGATAACCCCTGATGATGCCTGATATTCTGTTATTATGACCACATGAATGTTTGAATACTCTTATTCTCAGATATCTTCAAGATGTTGAATCCCAGCTACATAGCGCCTGTTGTAATGTACTTATGCCATGAAGAATGTGAAGCTAATGGGGATGTGTTTGAATGTGGAGCTGGATGGATGGCTCAAGGTATAGTAAATCTGATCAGAAAACAATCAATACATTTCACATAATTAATGCATAATCATGTATTGATATTTCATCCTCATATGGCAGGAATTTCATCAGAATCAAAATAACTTGACATTTTTCTACAGAAGAATTCATCCACAAAATTGCCAATTGGTTTCTGTAGTAATTCACTTATACATTTATGTAAACTAAAATGTTCACTCCATCGGTTTAATGGCTTAATAGTGTTTTACGCTTAGACATGCATCTAAGCAGCGGCACCTGTCGGGGCGTGGCCGTATCACTAGCCCATGGCTACATGCTTTACAGGACCATCCATCTCTAAACCAAGTATTAACCTACACTTGAACCTTGGCCACCATGCTAATGTAAGCAGAGGTGAAATTGATCTTGCAAGTGTGGTCTTTTCTGTTTCAAAGGTTTCTATTCAAGATTTAATATTTTTATTTCATTCAACAGTTAAACTTCAACAAAGTGAAGGAGCCATGTGCATGAGAAAAGGACACCCCTCTACACCTGAAGATGGTGAGTCAGTACTACACCTTTTATAAGGGCCAAAGATATCAGAAAAACTTTCTTCAAAACAAATGCCTCTTGACCACAGCTGTTAGTTGATTTCCTTAATAAATACATTGCATTGACATTTTTTTAAGATAATAATTATCTTCCCTTGCTTTTTATCATACTTGTAGTAAAAATATTTAAATTTAAGATACAAACATTGTACATGAAACCACCAATGACCAATTATACACCATTTATTAACTCTGTGCAGTGATATCAGAGCATATCTGAGTGATACTAAATCAAAACGAATAATTGTGGATTTGAGCGCCAATTCGAGCGCCCGCGTTCATCCAAATGTTGAGTGTGATCTTGCGATGCACTGCATTCCAAAACACAGGCACACAACACTGTACTTGTACATTTTGAAGTTACATAGTACACAAGAGAATGGTTTAAAATTATTGACCATTATTTGTTTGGATACTAGCACATGCGTTATTCCATTCCAAAAGTCCATGGATAAGTCCATGGTTATTCTAATTCACTGGCGAATGTATTCGCTTGATTGTAGATGAATTCCGGCCCTCGACCATAAATTCTACATTAATCATTGAAATATTCTGTGAAGTCCCAGTAAACTAGCAGATGAATTGAGAAAATTTACAAATAATGTTTGAAATATTTAACATTTACCCCGCTATTTTGTTTGTACCTAGTGCGAGATAACTTTGAGAAGGTGATTGATTTTACCAATGCAACTTATCCAGAAGGAGGAGCAGGAGGTAAAACATTTTTGTTCTTTGAATAACTACTTGAAAGTTTTATTAGAAAATAAATCTCTTGTACAGAGTTAAAATTGATTATATTCTATCACCTCAACTGGAGGTGACTTAACCCTAACCGCACTGAATCTCACTAAATCTCACTGCCAGAAACTATCTCCAGGCACGTGCTGCTGCATTGCCGCGATGACGTCACCTACCGCAGGCATATGTGGCCACGGAGTTTGTGGCCGCATAGCCGCTAGGGAGTTAGCTCAGTCGGTAGAGGGACAGACTTGGGTGCGAATGGTCCCGCGATCGAATCCCGGGGGGTGCTGGGTGATTTTTCGGGTAAAAAAAATAGCACTTTTTCCCCCCTCCCCCGATACGCACAAAAAACTAGCTTTACTGGTTAGGGGTACATATTCTGGTGATTGCATCATAAGGCAAACAAAAATTGTTTGGTTGTCCTCCAGGGCCCTCTGAGAGGAGGGTGGGCGAGTGGATTTTATTTAATTTTAATTTTTTTTAATTTATTTTTTCTTATACCAGCAGAAGCTCAAAGTTCAGCCAACAAGAAGTTGAAATCACACTAAGAGTCGCACATATATGTTATAAACACTAAGTTTAATATTAAATACCATTTAAACTGTTGGGAAGTCTCAATGATCGTGTAAATGACACAAGGAATACCAAACAAGATTGGTAAAATTATGGGGGTACACAGCAAAACAGACACAAAACATCACATATGTATTATAGAGGGCGACAAAGAAGCTTATCGTCAGTCTCTTTTAAGGTACTCCAGAAGGAATTTTATGTTATCATCAATCAGGAAACACTCACAGAGTTACACAAAAGAGTGGTTGTTAAAAACTGTTTTACATTTGAATTATGTAACAATTTTGTATCAATCAGCTGTAGCTATGTCTGTGAATGTCATCATTACACACGCCGTATGTAAGACAATCTCATGTTTTATTGTTACTAAGGTTCAACTGCCAAGATGATTGAAATGCTAACATCGTTTAATGAGGGGAATACAGGAGGAGTAACGACACGTCCAACGTCTGGTGGTGGCAACAATCCAGTAAGTAAATAAAAAGTGCACTTATTTTTTATTAACTGCTGGCTAAACCCTATATCAGTTGATAATGATAAGAGTTGCATCGCTGTCGAAAGCTAACTGGTTGTTAAGGTAAAATGAATTGTTTGTATACATTAAAGGGACATTAAGTGGTGTTGACAATTTTAAATTTTTAAAAATTTACTTCAGAATTCAAGATGAACATTAAAAATTGCCATTATTGTTGTTTCTACTCACAAAAACACAGCAAAACTTGATTAAAACAATATCATCGCTATTTATTGAAAAATTGAGGGCGCAGCCTCCAACACATCTCTTAGTGTCCCTTTAACTGCTGGCTAAACCCTATATCAGTTGATAATAATAAGAATTGCATCACTGTCAAAAGCTAACTGGTTGTTTGGGTACAATGAATTGTGTGTATACATTAATTAACCTACAGTACTGCACCCAAAGTGATGCTATAATATAACAAACTAGTGTTACAATGTGTGATTTGAAATAATGTTTTAATCCGAGAACCAAATGTGTGATTATATATCAAAACATCATACTAGTCACAAAAACGAATACAAACTGCCATCACTCAACATGCAATTTTTTGCTTTGGATCGCCGCGAATTTTAAAAATTGCATGTTGAGATATGGCGGTTTTTATTTGTTTTTGTCATAAGTGTGGTGTTTTGTTCTATATAATTACAAAAGCTGGGCTTGACAGTTATTTATCTAACATATAGTGTACAATGTTATGCTTGCGGGACACCTCCTTTAAATAGAGTGACATGTGTTTTGGTTGAGAATCTTAACACAATTGTTTTCCTGATTATTCTTATACAGTCAAAAGCCATTGGATTTGCGATGCCAGCAAAGACGTTTACCTACACTCGCAATGATGTCATATGTTATGCCTTAGGAGGTGAGGTCTTTGTTTTCATCATTATTGTATGACGTTTATATTTGACAGTTCGGGGTTCATAAATGTGTTTTTTAAATAGAGATCCTTTCAGTAATGAAAGTTTGTTAGGGTTTTTTGAAGGAAAGATGAAAACCCACAGTAAAGAATGAGTGTTTGTTTGTTACAATTATGTAGTAAGAATCTTGGAATAAGTATGTGTATCTATAGCTATCAGACAGTCATTTATAGGTCAATAAATGCGTATGTGTTGTTTCGAGAGAAATTAGACAAATCAATGCACGCATACTGATGTTGATGAGTGAATAATGGCACGACCCACAGGGGAGTGCCATTGTGAGCGTATCAACATTTTCCCAAGTGCATTGATTGGTCTAATTTTTTGAGAAAATATATGCATGTATTGACCTAATTCATACACGATCGACACTAAACAAATCGTAATTCACAATTTGAGCATACTTTTGATCTATGTGATAACGAATAAAACATGTTTACAGCTTTGCTAACACCCGCAGTGTAACTCGGCGAACCCACGATGCCTGAACAACGAATTAAAACAAAGTGTGTGGCGCGCGCATTAAACGGCGCACACACGGAGTGCATTAGACACTTTCAATGCACTCCGCATATTTTAGTTTCTTGCTTTCTGATTGGCTCGACACTACGAAGAGTGTATGAATGATGAACAATGTTCTAAGGCCAGACAATAACTTCAACTAGAAAGTGAATGAGGGTTTTAAACACCATTGTTCCTGCCATGCTTAAACTTAAAGGATGATACTTCTATTTCAAAATCATTTGGGTAATTTTTCCAAATTAAAAATAAAGTCTCAGATTTTTCAATTGCAAATTCAAAGTTCAAATTCAAAATTCAAATGTGTTTATTTGTCATATATAAACACATCACCAAATAACAAACAAGCTACATACAGAGAAAACAATATGAGGAAAATGCTGGAAGGCCAGCAATTTGAGGTCAGTCAGAGAATTTTGAATGAGTTACCTTAGTATGTTAAATTTAAGATACTATATTGTCGTCTTATTTTTATATATTAACTCTGTTTTACAAACAGTTGGAGCATCAACAACGCAACCAGACTATCTCAAATTTTTGTTTGAGATGAACGATAGCTTTTGCACACTGCCCACATACGGCGTAATTCCAGCACAAGATGGCCTTATGGGACTGTTTGCAGGAAATGTACCTGGGCTAGATGGAGTTGATATTGCTAGGGTTAGTAACAGTCGCTAGTGTTTCTATATTATTTCATGCTGTGTTTTTATTTTGTATTATCTGTTCTGTAGTGGGTATGTCCACTTCCCAGCCTGACCACCTCAAGTTCTTGTTTGAGATGAATGCAGAATTCTGCACCCTTCCTACATATGGTGTGATACCTGCTCAGAGTTCAGGCATGTTTAGTGGCTCAGTGCCGGGACTAAATGGGATAGATAAAGCTCGGGTTAGTCATTTATTTTATTATTTTGTTCAATGTCCATACACTTGAACCATACCAATAGTTCACAATAATTATATTTCATCATTCTTTATTCAATCATTAAAAATACAGTAAAATTGATAAAAAGAACGTACATAAAACACAGGACTCGATGTTGGCCCGTGAATGACCAGCACTGACCGACCAATATACAGGCAGGGAAAGACAGGACAGGACAAGACAATACAAACATCAACATTATAAATAATTTAAGATTTGAATCGGGTATATGGCGGAGACCCGAAGCCATTGCGCACTGCGTGAAGGTTCTTGGGTCATACTTTTAGACATGGGCTGTGTCCCATTGGGGCTCGTTTCGAGCATTCCAGATCGTGTAACTGCACAGCAATGAGATTTTACTAATCTCTTTAATGACAGGATTGGAAAGACAAACCTAAACGCAGTATGCTATGCAACATTAAATCACATTCGTCAGAATAGTCAAAAGTGAGATTATACTAGAAAACATGGAGGTTTTAGACTTTCCAGAACTGTTTTTATCTTGCCTGAACTATTCAAAAAAAGAGCCAAAGTGATACTCTGTTGTGTGGTGGTGAGTGTGTCTGTGAGTGTGTTGTTATCAAGCTGTCTGGGTGTTTCTACATCTACATCTATGCAACTACTCGTCAACGCCTTTCAGCAACTAGACATGGTATCCCTGGAACCTAGGAATACAAACATGAGCGTACAGACACATACCGGGATGATCCCCTACTCTTTACGAAGGAGTCTGTGACCTTTTAACGTGCTCGGGGATAGCTCTTCCGATACACAGGACCAACATTTCTATGTGACTTCCGAACCACGATGCGCCATGTACATGCCTACTTCAGTCTGCACGGTCTGAAGGAGGCATGGCCATGGGGACGAGGCTGTGTTAGTGTATCGTATTGAACTCACGCGCAAACGATCCACCAACAGAACTACGATGCGCAACAGTGTTACGACGCTCTAACCGACTGCGCCACCTCGCCCCTTAACAACTGTTTCTGCAGTTAAACTTTTGTGAAAACATCTCAAAAGAACCATAAGATTTGTGGTAATGTATGTTAATGGAGGTAGTAGGTGCCTGGTCATAACCTGCATGTTTAGAGTATCCAACAAAGCTTATGCTATTTATTTATTCTAACATTTGCATTAATTAGGTTGTACTTGTTACTGACATTGGCTACAAGATACTATTCAGACAGCATTGAAAACATGCAAGAATTAATATTATTTCTCCATCGTGTTTGTTGTTAGAGAAGCGGGAGAACTATGGGAAGTTAAACCTTAAGCCTTTATATGTATTTCTAATTATTCGATACCAATGGTTCTTGATAGTACAGTTGGTAGAGCGTCTGTCTGGAGTTCAGGAGGTCCCGTGTCCAAATCCCAGTGGAGAAATGAATTTTTCATTTCTTGACCACCACGAGGGAAAGGTTAATTGTTATAATGCAAGAACCTACTTATGATGTCAACCAACAAATCTAGTAAACAAACTTCAATATTCAGTACAAAGACCACAGGGACGATGCCAATTTTCACGCAAAGTCTTATTTCCATTGATTTGTGTAAGGTTTAGAATCAGTTGTATACTAACAGGCAGATGAATCACCATGTATTTTATGGAGTGTGTGTGTTTTAAATGAGATAACATAACATAAATCTTGCTATTTCAGATTCTACATGGAGAACAATACTTGGAGGTTTACAAGCCCTTACCGACATCAGGAACACTGACCAACAAGTATGTAGTATCCGATGTGATGGATAAAGGATCTGGAGCTGTTATTCTCTTAGATGGTAAGGACAGTTTCATTGGGAAGGTCGTTGTGGTGGATTATGCCATAAATGTGTGCTTATAATACATTGGTTCTTGTTTTCAGTGGATATAAAATCCTGTTTTTTGTTTGTTCAAAAGAGCCTCCCACCCCTCAAATGTAGGCGAAATCCACCTCTCTTTAACTTTTTTCCGTGCACTTTTTCTTGTGTGTGCTTTGAGACACAAATTGGAATATGTTATATTTACAAGCCCTGATTTATTACATTATTATGACAAAGCAATCAAGACAATTGGTTGAATAGTAAAAACTCATAACAGTACACCATGCTAACACACTATATTATAAAATTCAATACGGTTGAGCAGTAGTGTGGGTCATCCATAGCACTAATAAAACTCTATTGTACATTTCACGGACATAAATTATGCTAATGAGCTCATTAAATGACGTCACTCGCATCATCTGGTTTTTCTGATGATTGAAATACGTTGATTGAAATTCTAGGTCGAGTAAAATGATGTTCTTATTTGTTGTCTGTGAGCTTTTCTGGGTTTTTTCCCGTATTGGAGTATTTTTTTATTGAAAATAGACAGTTCAAATTAAACGTTGGTTCCAAGTTCAACTGACAGCACATGTATTAAAGGCGACAGCAACGGCAATATGCAAGCAACATTTGAGAAAAAACGATGCCCGACTTTGCAAGAAAGTGTACGGGGAAGTGTACGGGTGAACATGACAAACCAAAACAGCCTAGTAAATAATCACCTCCGTGGCGCAATTGGTTAGCGCGTTCGGCTGTTAACCGAAAGGTTGGTGGTTCGAGTCCAGCCGGGGCGTTGTTACTTTTTGAATTTAATGCAGATCGACAAATCACAGTAAAAATATAATATTGACAAAATCACAGACCACTTACACAAAAATCGCATCTGCGCATGCTCCTGTCGTGATCGAAATCCACCACACAAGCAATGGGCGAGTTTTATAAGTGCATAGGCATAGACTTCATGGTTAGTATTATATTGTAAGACCTATAGTTTGTCTTCCTCATGCTTTTGCAGTAAATGCCAAGAAAATTTGACTCAGGGCACAGTAAAAACTAATATTCATGCTGTTTTTAATAACATGTGTCATTTTGATTTGTATCGCAGCTTGATAATTGCAATGAAATGAGGGTATGGTTGAAAAAGCAAAGATGTGGAGGATAATGACACTACATAAATGATTGAGTACAAATAGCATCTTCTTAAAAATACCCAGAGATATTTTGTAGTAGTTTTAAAATATCTTATGGTTTGTGAAAAGCAGTAAAAATGGTATAAGATACAATATTGTGTTTATTTTGTAGTGCATACGTATGATGAATCTGGTGACCTTTTGTGCTTCAATCAATTTTCTACATTTGCTGTTGGTTCTGGAGGATTTGGTGGCAAGAGATCATCTAATAAGATCAAGGTAAAAGTCCAGATCATCCTCCACGTGGAGAGATTAGTTTGTATTCCAATGAGAAATGCAGCATATATGACAAGTTTATAGATCAATTAGTTCCAAATTGGCAATAAATATGCGGTTTTTATCTCGCCTCGTGCAAAAGTAATCCAAGTGTATGTGAGCGATGACATACACATGGCCATACGTACACGATTTTGGCTAAACTCATGTGTCACATATTCGATATACAATGCGCTTGTTGCTATCATGTGCGCCTACACCCTTCTGTAATAATTTGCTGCTGTAAGGAGGCTCGCCAATTTGGAGCTGATCAAACTGATTTCTCCTTCTGTACTCAGTTTAATATTACATCTTTTTTACTTAGGCCTAAAATAAATGTTTGATTGGCCTAACCAGACTATACATTGCCGACCTTAAATATTGTTTTATTATTTTGATGGAGGAAAAATTAATATGGAGAATAAAAATTCTAAAAATGTAACAATGTATTAAAGTTTCTGACTGCAATTTTTATTTCGGCAATTGAATGTCCCCATCGAAGTGATATATTGTGGAACACAACGATACATATAGCAATTTCATGTCGCAGTCAGCTGACACTCAGACTGGTTCTGGAGTAGTATTATGAACGCTTTCTTCAAGTATTCAAAAGCAGGTGATTTAGAACAAATACCTACCTACCTACCTACCTATGTACCCTAATTGTGTTTTTTATGGTAGGCCAATCAAACATTTGTAGGCCTTATTGGTGCGATGTAATAATGTTATGCTGTAATAATGGTCATGCTACACTGATCTCCTGACATAGACAAAGGTAAAAAGATGATAGTGAGTTTTTTGTTTCATGATTTCTGAAGGTTGGTACACTTTCTCAAAGCATTTGCAGTATCTTTTGCACCCTTACTAAACTGCTCACAAAAAGTTAGGAAACTTTTTTTAATCAAGTATATTTTTATTATTTATTACCCTCTTTGTATATGTTAGCCCGTGCCATTACCTATTGACTGTTTTGATTTGTCATTCATGTGGCCAAGTCCAGCAACATGTCATCATTGCACATTTGGTATCATTTTAAAGAAGAACACTTCAGCTTTCCATTGATATGCAACATAATACAAGAGGATAATAAATAATAAAAATATACTTGATTAAAAAAAGTTTCCTAACTTTTTGTGAGCAGTTTACATCGTGCGTGTTACTCTGACATTTGCATAGGTCGTATCAGATAGTTAGGAAACTGATTCAAGTTGTGAATTGTACAATGCATACTATTATTAGGGATTCATTACCGATCAACAAAGGCATCCATTGTTTACATGCTTTCTGTATGAGGTCAACAAAATGCATATTCTTGAAACACAAGTTGATCAAATCAATTAACCCCGGGTTCTACCGGCCGATTTGGCTTCAAAGCAGTATTTTGATTGGTTACTCATAACATTATATCATCTAATGAGCCAATCTGGGATGCTGTTAGAAAGGTACCAGTGCTACAGCGAGTCAACATACAGAGAAATAGATGCACTATTTTGATTGGTTACTCAGAGGGTTATATCATGCAATGAACCAATCAGAGAGACTGTAAGAGTAGTCCCCATGGGGTTAAGGAATCTTAACAGGTGTCATCTCACATATTATTCTTGTTGCAGCCTACAGTGAAAGCGCCAAGCCGTGCCCCTGATGCCTCTATGAAAGAAACTACAACTCAGGACCAAGCTGCACTGTATAGACTCAGTGGTGACTACAATCCTCTACATATAGATCCAAATTTTGCTGCCATGGGAGGTACGTTAGGCTTTGATAAGGGATTCAATTCTGGTAGTAGAAACTTAAAAGATTGGTAAAGATATACTGCACCCAATACCCTGTTTCAGCCTCCTTGTTTATTTTTTTAAACAAGCTGAAACGAGAGTAAGTGCCTTGAAGTAAAAATGTAAGCAGTCATTACAGCTTTGAATGCAGCTTTGCTTCAAACTTGTTTTTATTACAGCAAATTAAATTAATTTTGTCATGAATGAGTCTATAATTAAAACACTGACTTTAAATAATTTCTCCAATTTATCAGTTTAAATGTTGGATGATAAGACACAAGATGCTAAAATTGGTATATTTTAATTAGATCAAATAAATGTTTCACACCTAATGATTTGTTACTCCAGGTTTTTCAAAGCCTATTCTGCATGGATTGTGTTCTTTTGGATTTGCTGTCCGCCATGTTCTCAAAACGTATGCAGACAATGATGTGACCAAGTTCAAAGCTGTCAAGGTAAGCTTTATATTATATATGATTTATTACATTAGGTAACTTAGTGAGACACATAAAGCATAGCGGATAATGCAATGACCTCACAAATAATCAGTATGAGAAGAACCAAATAACAATGTACCTCTTATCCTTATCCATCATACATGATGTGGATGGTATGAGTTACAAAGATCAGTTTGCAGTCCGTATTAAAAAAATGTTTGTAAAGCCTTTGTAACGTCCCTAAATGCTAAAAATACTACTCTACTATAGGTGCTGGTAGCGCGGTGACTCTGGCTATCGTATTCATAGGAAAATATTAGTATTGTATATTGTATATTTAGGTGCGTTTTGCTAAGCCTGTGCTTCCTGTATTGTATATTGTTGATTTAGGTGCGTTTTGCTAAGCCTGTGCTTCCTGGTCAGACCATAACAATATATTGTATACGTTGATTTAGGTGCGTTTTGCTAAGCCTGTGCTTCCTGGTCAGACTAACAATATATTGTATATTGTTGATTTAGGTGCGTTTTGCTAAGCCTGTGCTTCCTGGTCAGACCATAACAATATATTGTATACGTTGATTTAGGTGCGTTTTGCTAAGCCTGTGCTTCCTGTATTGTATATTGTTGATTTAGGTGCGTTTTGCTAAGCCTGTGCTTCCTGGTCAGACCATAACAATATATTGTATACGTTGATTTAGGTGCGTTTTGCTAAGCCTGTGCTTCCTGGTCAGACCATAACGATATATTGTATATTGTATATTTAGGTGCGTTTTGCTAAGCCTGTGCTTCCTGGTCAGACCATAACAATATATTGTATATTGTTGATTTAGGTGCGTTTTGCTAAGCCTGTGCTTCCTGGTCAGACTATAACAATATATTGTATATTGTTGATTTAGGTGCGTTTTGCTAAGCCTGTGCTTCCTGGTCAGACTATAACAATATATTGTATATTGTTGATTTAGGTGCGTTTTGCTAAGCCTGTGCTTCCTGGTCAGACCATACAGACTATAACAATATATTGTATATTGTTGATTTAGGTGCGTTTTGCTAAGCCTGTGCTTCCTGGTCAGACCATAACGATATATTGTATATTGTTGATTTAGGTGCGTTTTGCTAAGCCTGTGCTTCCTGGTCAGACCATAACAATATATTGTATATTGTTGATTTAGGTGCGTTTTGCTAAGCCTGTGCTTCCTGGTCAGACTAACAATATCTTGTATATTGTTGATTTAGGTGCGTTTTGCTAAGCCTGTGCTTCCTGGTCAGACCATAACGATATATTGTATATTGTTGATTTAGGTGCGTTTTGCTAAGCCTGTGCTTCCTGGTCAGACCATAACGATATATTGTATATTGTTGATTTAGGTGCGTTTTGCTAAGCCTGTGCTTCCTGGTCAGACTATAACAATATCTTGTATATTGTTGATTTAGGTGCGTTTTGCTAAGCCTGTGCTTCCTGGTCAGACTATAACAATATATTGTATATTGTTGATTTAGGTGCGTTTTGCTAAGCCTGTGCTTCCTGGTCAGACCATAACGATATATTGTATATTGTTGATTTAGGTGCGTTTTGCTAAGCCTGTGCTTCCTGGTCAGACTATAACAATATATTGTATATTGTTGATTTAGGTGCGTTTTGCTAAGCCTGTGCTTCCTGGTCAGACCATAACAATATATTGTATATTGTTGATTTAGGTGCGTTTTGCTAAGCCTGTGCTTCCTGGTCAGACCATAACAATATATTGTATATTGTTGATTTAGGTGCGTTTTGCTAAGCCTGTGCTTCCTGGTCAGACCATAACAATATATTGTATATTGTTGATTTAGGTGCGTTTTGCTAAGCCTGTGCTTCCTGGTCAGACCATAACGATATATTGTATATTGTTGATTTAGGTGCGTTTTGCTAAGCCTGTGCTTCCTGGTCAGACTATAACAATATATTGTATATTGTTGATTTAGGTGCGTTTTGCTAAGCCTGTGCTTCCTGGTCAGACCATAACAATATATTGTATATTGTTGATTTAGGTGCGTTTTGCTAAGCCTGTGCTTCCTGGTCAGACCATAACAATATATTGTATATTGTTGATTTAGGTGCGTTTTGCTAAGCCTGTGCTTCCTGGTCAGACCATAACAATATATTGTATATTGTTGATTTAGGTGCGTTTTGCTAAGCCTGTGCTTCCTGGTCAGACCATAACAATATATTGTATATTGTTGATTTAGGTGCGTTTTGCTAAGCCTGTGCTTCCTGGTCAGACCATAACAATATATTGTATATTTGATTTAGGTGCGTTTTGCTAAGCCTGTGCTTCCTGGTCAGACCATACAAACTATAACAATATATTGTATATTGTTGATTTAGGTGCGTTTTGCTAAGCCTGTGCTTCCTGGTCAGACCATAACAATATATTGTATATTTGATTTAGGTGCGTTTTGCTAAGCCTGTGCTTCCTGGTCAGACTATAACAATATATTGTATATTGTTGATTTAGGTGCATTTTGCTAAGCCTGTGCTTCCTGGTCAGACCATAACAATATATTGTATATGTTGATTTAGGTGCGTTTTGCTAAGCCTGTGCTTCCTGGTCAGACCATAACAATATATTGTATATGTTGATTTAGGTGCGTTTTGCTAAGCCTGTGCTTCCTGGTCAGACCATAACAATATATTGTATATTGTTGATTTAGGTGCGTTTTGCTAAGCCTGTGCTTCCTGGTCAGACCATAACAATATATTGTATATTTGATTTAGGTGCGTTTTGCTAAGCCTGTGCTTCCTGGTCAGACCATAACAATATATTGTATATTGTTGATTTAGGTGCGTTTTGCTAAGCCTGTGCTTCCTGGTCAGACCATACAAACTATAACAATATATTGTATATTGTTGATTTAGGTGCGTTTTGCTAAGCCTGTGCTTCCTGGTCAGACCATACAGACTATAACAATATATTGTATATTGTTGATTTAGGTGCGTTTTGCTAAGCCTGTGCTTCCTGGTCAGACCATACAGACTATAACAATATATTGTATATTGTTGATTTAGGTGCGTTTTGCTAAGCCTGTGCTTCCTGGTCAGACCATACAGACTATAACAATATATTGTATATGATTTGATTTAGGTGCGTTTTGCTAAGCCTGTGCTTCCTGGTCAGACTATAACAATATATTGTATATTGTTGATTTAGGTGCGTTTTGCTAAGCCTGTGCTTCCTGGTCAGACCATAACAATATATTGTATATTGTTGATTTAGGTGCGTTTTGCTAAGCCTGTGCTTCCTGGTCAGACCATAACAATATATTGTATATTGTTGATTTAGGTGCGTTTTGCTAAGCCTGGGCTTCCTGGTCAGACCATAACAATATATTGTATATTGTTGATTTAGGTGCGTTTTGCTAAGCCTGTGCTTCCTGGTCAGACCATAACAATATATTGTATATTGTTGATTTAGGTGCGTTTTGCTAAGCCTGTGCTTCCTGGTCAGACCATAACAATATATTGTATATTGTTGATTTAGGTGCGTTTTGCTAAGCCTGTGCTTCCTGGTCAGACCATACAGACTATAACAATATATTGTATATTGTTGATTTAGGTGCGTTTTGCTAAGCCTGTGCTTCCTGGTCAGACCATAACAATATATTGTATATTGTTGATTTAGGTGCGTTTTGCTAAGCCTGGGCTTCCTGGTCAGACCATAACAATATATTGTATATTGTTGATTTAGGTGCGTTTTGCTAAGCCTGTGCTTCCTGGTCAGACTATAACAATATATTGTATATTGTTGATTTAGGTGCGTTTTGCTAAGCCTGTGCTTCCTGTATATTGTATATTTAGGTGCGTTTTGCTAAGCCTGTGCTTCCTGGTCAGACCATACAGACTATAACAATATATTGTATATGATTTGATTTAGGTGCGTTTTGCTAAGCCTGTGCTTCCTGGTCAGACCATAACAATATATTGTATATTGTTGATTTAGGTGCGTTTTGCTAAGCCTGTGCTTCCTGGTCAGACCATACAGACTATAACAATATATTGTATATGATTTGATTTAGGTGCGTTTTGCTAAGCCTGTGCTTCCTGGTCAGACCATAACAATATATTGTATATTGTTGATTTAGGTGCGTTTTGCTAAGCCTGTGCTTCCTGGTCAGACCATAACAATATATTGTATATTGTTGATTTAGGTGCGTTTTGCTAAGCCTGTGCTTCCTGGTCAGACCATACAGACTATAACAATATATTGTATATTGTTGATTTAGGTGCGTTTTGCTAAGCCTGTGCTTCCTGGTCAGACTATAACAATATATTGTATATTGTTGATTTAGGTGCGTTTTGCTAAGCCTGTGCTTCCTGTATTGTATATTGTATATTTAGGTGCGTTTTGCTAAGCCTGTGCTTCCTGGTCAGACCATAACAATATATTGTATATTGTTGATTTAGGTGCGTTTTGCTAAGCCTGTGCTTCCTGGTCAGACCATACAGACTGATATGTGGCAAGAAGGAACTAGGATTGTATTCCAGAGCAAGGTAATTACATTTTGTAGTTAATTTTGATTTACAAATCTTGAAAGCATTTCATCTTTAAGTGGAGAGTGTCTGCGCCTGCGTATTTCACATTGCCGCGCTTACGCTCCCTTAGTGTGCCGCGTTCTGCTTATTGTCTGACGCTCTTGCTTACGCGCGTATTTCTTCTTTTATTATTATTGACTTCGTATTCGCATACACTCTCCACTCCGTGACGAAGGTCTGTCGACCGAAACGTCGGATTTTGTAATAACATTTTGTGTGGATACTGACTATTATAGACTTTGGCGCTTGTGTTTAATGTCATGTTGGTTATATTGTATGTCATAGATTCTACTATATACATGTCATATTGTTTAATTGGTAAACATGTAATATAGAGGTTGGCAGTTTTAGTCAATGTATGATATACTTGAGTGAGGCTACCAGAAGCCAGTGCAAATTGGTACCATCATTATAGTCAGAGTCATGATGCAATGGACAAAATTCCAACAATGCATGCATTTATGCATATGTACGTTTATACGCATACATGTGTAAACCGGAAGAACATACTGGACGCTTTCAAAATAGACTGGGCATCCTGATTGGTCAATCATGAATTGTCACGCGCATGCATGCATAGTTGCTCACACATTTCAATCATTTATACACAGCTCCGCCAACAGCAACAAAACACGCTCGCATGAAATAGCTTGAATTTTGTCCATAACATTATGATTTATTCAAGAAAATCAAACTAAGTTGCCATATTTCAGAGGTTAAAACCCTCTTTTGTGTAGCATAAGTGTATTATATGTAGTTGGTGCACTTTAAAGATCACTTTGATACTTTTATTTAGGTAGCCGAGACTGGTGATGTGGTGATATCTGGTGCATATGTGGATCTAGCTAATGTAGCTAAAGCTGGTGCTGGGGAAACAGCTGAGGAGGTAAGCTGGCAGGATATGTTACACATCATTTCTCTTTCTTAATCAATCTTAATGAGATTTTTGTTTCATCTGAGCAAGGAGTTATCATAGTTAACTGGAGGAGGCACTAGGAATAAAAGTCGATAGTGCCAAGTGCTTCTTTTCAACAGACAATAGACACTCCACTTCACGCGTCTTTATTATCACGGTCGACGGTCCCCTTTCAACCTAGGTATGTCCCAGGAAATCCTCTTACTACGTCACAAGATCGATATGCTAATGAGGCAATTCGTGAGGAAACCGCTGAACCAACTCACTTCTGCATACAAACAAGTCTCGTTCTCATCTTCTTTGCATCTCGCCCAAGTAGTTTTCGTTTACGAAACTGTTGTTTTCAAATTGTTGAATTCAACAGCTTTCGTACGATACCAAAATTATTGTAGTGCGATTTTCGATTGATAAGTTGCTGTTTTACCGATATTTTTGTATTTTTCAATCAAAAATTAATTAGTTTCTTGTTAATTATCAAAATAGTCGTACACTGTCGCACATACTGTTGGAAATAAACGTGAACACGATGTTTTTAGCTACATTTCGATGCACAGATGGCGACCGTACGATACCGTATGGCAAAGTTAATTAAGATTTTGCACATCGAGCTCAATATCGGAATATTTTTAATTTCTCCGATAAAAAGCAGAATTTAATTTCAGGAAATGTGGAAGCATTTAACAGAAAAAGGCCTTTAGTTTCAGATAACCTTTTTAGATTTAAAAATACTGTAGTTAAATTTACAATTAAATATTAAAGATAGTCTAAGTAAAAGATTTTTCAAAAATTAAAAATTAAAAAGCTAAAGCATGAAAGTCTCAGTTATTTTACTTAGAATGCATTATTAATATTTTTTGTCTTGGGTGTTTCAAAAATACAAGCGTTTCGTAAAAGAAATAATGAAGAAGCTGGGAAAAGGATGGAGCTTGGAATAAAGTAGGATGGAGTGGGCGGCATTTGTGTTAGTGGTTTGATCCATCTGTGTTTTTAGGTGGGATATCGGACGAAAAGTGTATTTTGTTTTTGAACAATCGGGGCTTTTTTCACAAAAAATATTGGAATTTGGCCTGGGAATTTATTATTAAAATGGAGCAGCTAAGGTCACCTTTCCTGAACAGAATGGAGGAGTAATGAATCATGAATGGCATATAAAATAACAATAAAAATAACAAAATGCCAATGGGAATGAAGATCTTTGAAAATGTATAGTTGCGTTATAATGTACAATTCTTTGTGTTTTGTGTGTCATATATTTTGTCATCGTGTACAATTTCTTGTGTTTTGCGAGTTATTTCTTGTGCATTATAAATCATCTATTTCGTCAAGCCCACACACCGCCACCAAATGGAACCATTCACCGCCGTATTTGTCGGGGTAGTTTGCACTCCACTCGTCCCATCGAACCCGATGATGTTTTTGGACGGGGGCTTTGCACAAACACAGTATTTGTCATTCTCTGTCAAATCTACATCATCTTTTCCCCCTAAATCATCAATATTTTCATCGCAGTCTTCCTCAAAATCACTAAAATCGTTCGAAGAAAATTCCACGGGAGAAAATTCCACACCGTACCGTGTGCGTACATGTTGTTACAAACACCAAACACGCAATGAACTATGGGTAAAATTGTGACGAAAGCGTAAACATTGGCAAAAGGATGTGTCACTCAGCGATCGATCGGGTCAATGAAAACCACTCGTCGGACAAAAGGACTCGTTAGCACCTAGGACAGAGTTAGTTGAATGGCTTCGGAAGTCGAGCCTACTCCAGTTAATATAATAACTCCTTGATCTGAGATTGTTTCACCTAAGATCAACTAAGATCAATATCATACAATGTTGCATCTTTTGTGTAGTTTATTTCTCATGGACTTAATCCTTTGAAATCTGACTAGCACCAAATATTCTCTTCACACCAACTATATGCAAACAATACACACCTGTAGGTATTGTTCACACCAACCATATGCAAACAATACCTACATTTGTGCATCTTTACTACTACATAACCTTTATTATGGAATTGGCTTAAAGGAAGTGTCCCGCAAGCATAAAAGTGTGCATTATATGTTAGAAAAATAACTATCAAGCCCAACTTTTGTAATTATATAGAACAAAACACCACACTTATGACAAAAACAAATAAAAACCGCAATCTCTCAACATGCACTTTTTAAAATTCGCGGCGATCGAAAGTCCCAGTGTCGATGATGTCATAGTTATACAATGCACATGCGCAAATTTTAGCACCGATACCCGTGACGTCATCGACACCGGGACTTTTGATCGCCGCGAATTTTAAAAATTGCATGTTGAGTGATGGCAGTTTTTATTCATTTGTGTGACTAGTATGGTGTTTTGTTCTATATAATTACGTAATTTCGGCTCGATAATTATTTTTCTAACAAATAATGCTCAATGTTGTGCTTGCGGGACCCTTCCTTTAAAGCCACCTTTTTATCACCCAATGTTTGGATACATGTTTTGTATTTCTGTTAGCTGAGCAGCAGCTTATAAAAATCATCAATGAACAGTTCTACATGTAAACATATTAAGATTGATGTTCCTTTTTATTATTTAGCCCCATGACCAGATCAAAAAGGTGTCTTAAATGTTGCTGTAAATTAACTCGATATGTGAACAGATTTTAATTCAATCTAACCATATACTGGTATTCGGGAATGGAATTTGCTTCCAACTCAGGTTAAAACATCCAAAACCCACGGGCAGTTTAAAAAGGCAGTAAAAAGTCACTTTCTATCTTAATTTTTCATCCGTTTTTTTATATGCAGTTGTTTCATAAAAAGTGCAATATTATTTGTGTGCAAATATATGTGCTGTTTTAATATTTGAAAGGACCCCAATGGAAATAAGCCCTTTTTAGAGCTTTCTTAGGCTATCCTTGGCATTATATGTTTTCTTTTATTAATATATTGTGTTAATTGTTGTAATTTTTAAGATTTGTATATTTGATCTGATGTATTGTATCTCTGTGTCTTTATATGCCAAATAAAACTAAACTAAACTATTGAAACCAAACTTTTTCTAGAAATATCCCACAAAATATTTGAAATATGGCATACATTGTGACTCAAGTATTCAGCTATCCTCATCATTTGTCATATGCTATCAGACAGTACTCAACTATGTTTTAGGCCAAAAAAACCAAAACAAGTTTGTTTCCAGTAGTGCACGCGCATTTCTCTGAGACGCTTGATTCTTGCGCATTTTAAAAATATAAAACGGGGAAAATATTGTTAGGGCGCCATCTTTTGTCGAAACTATGTCCAACATGTTTTAAGATGGCGATTGGCCACATACGGCAAACACGGAAGTGAAAATTTGCAGCGAATTTCACATTTTAGCGAGCATAAGAGCAACAAAACTGCATAGATTTGACTAAATAAAACCATTTTTAGAGAATCTCCTATGAATTTGAGCGACAACAACAACATCAACAACAACAAAATGGCATTTGACTTTTCAGGCTTGCTTCTTGAAGCAAACTTGTTTTTTCCCCTTATCATCATATGTTGTGTTCATGTTTCAGAGCAACCAATCAGGACTTCAATCTGCAGTGTTGTTTGCTGAGGTTAAGAAGAAGCTCCATGAATTTCCAGATCTTGCCAAGAAACTTAGAGGCATTTTTGTCTACAACATCACGGTGAACAAGAAACTGGCTGCACAATGGAGTAAGTACAAATATGTGACCCAACATGAGTAAATGAGGCACAATGCGGCAATAGCAAATTGGATTTAAGAGCACAAATGTGGAGAAATTTATAAAAAGTCTTATTTCTGATACATCTTGTATCCAGCCAAATTCCAGCCAAATGATACATCTTGTATCCAACTCAAATTCATGAAAATAAAGAGTTTAACTACATTTTGAGGTATATAATTTTCATTTACTCCATTGATTTGTTAACAAAACCAAACTTTAAATGTCTGTAAATCAATGATTTGTATTTGATGTTTTGAGACAAAGCGATTTTCAACAATCCATAACTTTGGTTTGGAATGTGATATAACATTGACTTTGGTACCAACATGACCCTTAACTAATACATATTATCATAATATAAAAAAAATCAATATTCATATTTCCCTCATTGTGCCTCATTTCACATATGTTTGTAGTATTATAGGGGAATTAAGGTTTGGGTTTATGAGAAGAAGATAATGTTTGAAGATTTGAATCAGATTATTTTAACTTCATTGTTATTTGTATTATTGTAACTTTATTGTGGTTTGTATATATGTTTTGAGCAAAATAAAAAGAGAAAAGAGAAAAAAGAAATTGGAAGAAAAAAAAGAAAAAAGTTTTGAATCAGAAAACCTTTTTTTTTTAGATCTGAAAAAAGAAGAAGATATTACTAAGAATCACAAAGGCATTGCTGCATTTGTAATTACAAAAGAAAGTATCTCATAACTTATTATTCTAAAGCCTTTGTTATACAGAAACCTTATATACCAAACTGAAAATAAGGGGTTCGCTTTCAAATAATTCAGCAATATATACCATATTGACATGACTTGACTTACTTTGACTTAGGGCGGATGATTTTTCCGAAACACAATGCCTCTCCAGATCCTCCTATCCAACATAGCTGTCTTGATTTCTTCCACCTGCAGTCCTGTATCACGTTTGAGTATGTCAATGTAGGTCAGGGCTGGTCTACCACGCTTTCTTGCTCCGTGCTTTGGGATCCAATGTATAAGTTTGTGTACAAGCTCCTTAGACTCCTTGGATCCTCTCAAGCAGTGTCCAGCAAATCTTGCTCTGCGTTCTCTGATCTTGTCCGAGACTTTTGGCATGTCCCCATACAGGTCCTTATTTGTCACATGCTGACTCCAGTTGATGTTGAACACAGATCTTAGCATCCTAGTGTAGCATCCATCCAGTTGTTTACCAAGCTTTGGGGTGACTGTCCATGCCTCACATCCATAAAGGAGGATGGATTCTACTGTAGCTATGAACAGTCTTTCTTTGAGCTTTCTGGATAATGATTTAGCCTTCCATAGCTGACTAAGTTTGCCACAAGCTCTCCATGCAGCTGCCTTGCGTGTTTTGATGTCCTTTTCAGTGCTGTTCATCCAGGCTCCAAGGTATTTGAAGTCTTCCACTTTATCAAGGCGCATGCCTTCACTTGTGGTAATTACAGGTACTTGCGTCTGGTTGAAGGACATGTACTTTGTCTTTGCAGCGTTCTATTGAGTAGTGATTACGCTTGAGACACTTCCTCAGACAACAGTGCAATGTCGTCAGCAAAGTCTAAGTCTGTTAATACGGTTGGTCCTATTCTTCTGCTGCTTCTTTTTGTTAGGTGGAATCCTAGCTCTTCTTCTTTGCCATCTATGGCCTCTCTTAGGGCATAGTCAAGAACAATGACAAAAAGATATGGAGCCAGGGTGTCTCCTTGTAGTACTCCAGCCAGTATCTCAAACACTTCTGTTTCTCCATCTGGTGATATGACCTTTGCCTTGGTGTCTTTGTATATGTCTGCTATCGCATTTGTAAGCTGATCGGGTACACCATAGGCTTTCAATATTTGCAGCATTCGTCCCCTATGTATTGTGTCAAACGCTTTCTTAAAGTCGATAAAGGTTATGATGGCTGGCAGGTTATTTGATCTTATTCCCTCAATAATTCTTCGAAGGGCAAGTATATGACCTACAGTGGTACGTCCTACTCTGAAGCCATTTTGATTAGCTCTTAGGTGGACGTCGAGCTCCGGTCTAATTCTGTTGAGTATCATCTTGTTGTATAGCTTGGCAACAATTGAACTCAGGCTTATTCCACGGTAGTTACCTCCCAAGCTGAGATCGCCTGATTTCGGTATTGGTACTATGTTGAGAATGGACCACTGTTCTGGTTTTTTCCCGTTCAACAAGGCATCATTGCAGAAGTCGAGGATGATGTTATCCAAATCACATCTTTTGAGCATTTCAGGGGTAATACCATCTTCCCCACAGCTTTTCCCCTCTACTAGTGCCTTCTTAGCCTTCTCATATTCCTCCAAGTCAAAGGTTCCTACTTTAATGTTGAGATCTGATAGTATTGGAGCAATTTCCTCATCTTCATTACTTATATGTGGTGGGCTCCCAAGTAGATTTTTGAAGTGAGTGTACCAGTTGTTTAATCTCTCCTTTTGCGTGGACCCTTTGATTTGCCCCTTTCTTGTTGTCAGTCTTCCTGATATTTGGTTTATCAGTTTCCAACTCTTACCATGCTTGCTGTTTATGTGAGCATTTTCTACCTCTCTTAGCTTATTGGTAAGGTCTTTCTCTTTCACTTGATCATAAGCCTCCCCTAGGCTCTTCTTAGCATCTTTATAATCTCTGCTATTGTCCTCATGGTTAGTGTCTAGTTGATATTTTGCGTAAGCTTCATCAATTTTTGTTTTCGCCCCGATAACCTGGGCGTCTTTTGAGAAGTAGGTTCTTTTCTCTTTCTTCCTCGCCGGAATGACTTCTTCTGCAGCTTCTTGAGTGGCTGTAATGAACCTTGTGTATTTCTCAGTTGCAGTTTCTACGTCATCCTGAAGGGGCTGGAACCTATTGCGCACCTCTATACTGTATTTAGCTTGTAGATCTTGATCAGTTGTCAATAGATTCCAATCGTACTGCTTTTTCCGTTTGATGATCTTACTCTTCCTGAGGCTTAATCGGATGCTAGCAGAGACTATTCTATGGTCAGATCCCACACTAGCAAAGGTGTTGTATGCTTCAGAATTTTGAACACTGTTTCGCCATTTCCGCCTGACAAGGATGTAGTCCAGCTGTAGTTTATTGCCGCCTGGGCTGACATATGTCCACAACTTGCCTTTTTTCTTGCGAAAGTAGGTATTTGCGACTATTAGATCTTTCTCTTTAGCTAGTTCTGCTAGATACTCTCCATTTCTGTTTGTATCATCATGGTATGAAAATTTGGCGTCATCCTTTCCAAGTCTGGCATTGAAGTCGCCGACAACAAGCAAGATGTTGTGTGCTGGAATGGAGTCAATCGCCCCCTTTAGACTGTTGTAGTGCTCTTCTATGATGTCCTCTTCCGCCACATTTGTAGGGCAGTAGGTCACCACTACAGTTGTTGCTGGGTTACCATGGACGTTAACTATGAGTGTACGATCAGAATGTGGTTTAATACTCGCTAATGATCGGAGTGCTGTGTTGTTGAGTAGTATCCCAACTCCACCTACAGCTGCACCTGCTTTATTTCTTGTTGCTGAGGTAGTGATCAGTGTTCTGCCCAAAATGATCTCATATTTCACTGGGTCATCATGGACAATGCGGTGCTCCTGTATCCCGATCATGTCAATTTTATATTTGATTAGATTTGATACAAGCTCCTCCCTACATCGACTCTGTCTGATAGTTCTCACATTCATGGTAGATATAGTGATATTTGTCTTGCATGTTGCAAGTCATCTCCTCTTGCGCGCTCTGCCGTCAAGCTTACTCCTCCCTTCCGGGTTTGGGGGCATGCCGTCATCAGTTGATTTTGAAAAATCCGAGTCTGCTCCAGAATACTTGCCAGCCAAGGCTAATGAGTATATTCTACCCGAGTCTCAATATTTTAGATTGAAACCTAGTAAGCTATGTTCAATAGACCTTCAGACTACTCCAATAGTCTTAGATCTACCGACCATTGCCCCCCCAGAGCTCCGTCAGTTAGCATTAACCACAAGGTTTGGCTATCCAGGTGGCACGCGACTAACATGCACTACATTGCAATGCATCTTAGTCTTCGAGGACGTGGAGATGGGTAACTGCAAGGGAAGCGATTAGAGACAGGAGGGCTGATGGAGGTGCCTCCTGTATCTACAACCTAGAGCAAAGCAAAGTATGGAAACAGTTGCATAGAAGAAGCATGCAGAGTAGAAAGAGATATGAGATAGGAGAAAGGAAGATTAGTGGTAGAGGTGAAGGTTGGAGTTGCGCTACTTACAGCCAGTTTTAAACCACCCTAGATTGACATACCAGGCTGTAATATCATCACATTCCAATTCCTATAGAACCAGGACATCATAAGAGGTATAGATAGAAGTGGGAGGCTTATATTGGTAAGAGTAAGAGTTCAAAAGGTTTTAGGGTTCAAACTGGCAATCGTTTGGTCAGCCTTATCCCCTACCATTCTTTTCCTGTATATAGCTGTACTCTAGTTCAGGCTTTTTCAACTAGATTTACTGATGCGCCACATTTTAGTAACCAACTTGTTGAAGCTCCTCCACTTGGTCATTTTTTAGAATTTACAATGGCAAAATTCCCTTTATAACATTAATTTCAAAATATTTTAACATATGCAAGCAGCATAATAACTAATATTACTCTTTTGAGGGCACATGCGTGCATAGCGCGAGAAAAATTGCTGTATTTATACATCTGACCGTCATAGGCCTATGAAATCTGGCTATATCATGATATGATTTAAAACAAATTTTACTCACTCTTGCGCTACTTAGGATGCCTTGATGCGCCACCAGTTGAGAATGCCTGCTCTAGTTTCTAGAAACATTAATAAATGTATAATTGTTTTTCACCAGCTCTTGATACCAAGAATAGCCCAGCATCCATTTACCAAGGTGAACCTCCAAAGGGTGTCAAATCAGATGTTTCTATGACAATAGATGATGCAGACTTTGTGGCAATAGCTATGGGACAGATGAGACCAGAACAGGTGAGTAATAGACAATATAACCAGATGTATCTATGACAATAGATGATGCAGACTTGGTGGCAATAGGTATGGGACAGATGAGACCGGAACAGGTGAGTAATAGGCAATATAACCAGATGTATCTATGACAATAGATGATGCAGACTTGGTGGCAATAGGTATGGGACAGATGAGACCAGAACAGGTGAGTAATAGGCAATATGACATTAATAAGGACATCCACAATGTGCATACATTATCATCACCTGTGCTCAATATTGAAAACCTGAGGTTAATATTATGGTAAATGTATTTACTTAATTTTCTCACACAAAGTTACTAACAAATATGCCACTTGTATGTGAATATAAACAATCCAGAATGCATAACAATGGATGGCTTCTTTCCACTATTGCAGTTATTGACTCACCTTGTATATCCTGAAAGTGCAAAAACTTATTATGCAGGTCATATAAGATATGTTTCTATACATGATCATGTATAATTCGGACTGCGTACCAATTATTAAAATAACATTCCACCCTATGTGAATTAAAGTACAGGGTGTCCCAAAATGATTTATACCATGTTAAGAATAATAAAGATATAAAAACAACATTGCAGCCCAAGTCTAATGCCTACAATATAATGAGGAACATGTTTCCTACTTACCCTGCTAATTTCATCAAAATATCTTTATCTGTTCTGATATGGCATGACATTATTAGTTATCCCCTATTAGTCCATAATTTCTGTCAGAAAAAAAAAAAAAAATTAAAATTCAAAATTCTTAAAGCCCCAGGCATCTACTAAATGGTGGATAAACTGACTGTGAATCTTACTATATATTATTTACAAAATACAGAATCTATGGTGTTAAATTAAAGAAAAAAGGGGCATCGTCCAAATAAGAATTTTACGTTTTTTTATCGTTTATCTTTGTTATATCAACTGATTTATATGAACAATATTTGAAAATACTTTTAACAATATTTTTCAAAAGGAATCCGAGTGTACTCAACATGGATATCAAGAGTAAAAGGCATTTAAAATATTTGGTATTGCAGTGCCCTCTATTGCTCAAATATGTCAGATTGGCAGATTGGCTGGATTAAGCCACTGGTGGAATGAGTAGATGCCTGGGTCTTTAAGAAAGCTAAATATATGTAGATGTTAGAATGATAAGCACCGTGACCAATAACAATGGTTTTCAAAGCTAAATAAATGCATCTTTCCCGGTATAAACCATTCTGGAATACCATGTATCGAGCTCTGAGGCAGCATATTTGAAATATCCAAATAAATGACACATTGTTTCTCCTTTACAGGCATTCTTCCAAGGCAAAGTCAAGATCAAGGGCAACCTAATGTTACTGCAGAAAGCACAGGCACTCCTCAGCACTATGCAGGCAAAACTATAGATGTCAAGGCAAAGTCCAGATCAACCTATACTACTGCAGAAAGCACATACACTCCTCAACGCTATCCAGGAAAAACTATAGATGTCATCATATGTAACAGGAGCTGTCTGAAACAAGATCCATTAAGAAGCACAAATATATACTAATTCAATCCCACTTTGTGTAATAGCAGTACATTCAGTAAAACAACCGGCTAATCTCAACAATGGCATCCCCATGTGTGTAATTTCAGATAGTTTTGAGTGTTGTTATATGCAACCATCTAAAATAAGGTAAAACTTTTTATTGTGAACAAATCAAATTTTTATTGTTCGTCTTTAAATATTGAACAAACTATAGAAAACCTTTGATCATTTAAAGGTAGATGTTCCGATTTTCAACTTGAAGTTTTCTATTCTACATGAAAGGTCATCATTAAAAGAGTTGTATTCCAAAGTTTGAGTTGCATAACTCTAATGGTTCTTATTTTAGACGCACTAGATGCCGTGATATGTGCCCATTGAGTTGTATACAAACTATATTGGTGGTTACCACCTTTCGCGGTAATTCGATGCTATTTCACAGATTTCTTCGTAATCGTACTGATTTGGACCGTCAATTTTCAGTATGTTCATCAGAAAAATATGATCTTTCATATGATATGAAAATCTCCATATGTTTGAGAAAAATCTGTGCTATGAAAATGTGATCGGGTCATCTACCTTTAAAGTAAAAGTTTCCAGACTAATTATAAAGATATTATATAAATATTTTAACCAGGTTCACCGTCGTGGGTAGAAAAGAGACAATAATGGGAAATCGAACCCAGGATCGGTTGATTGCTTGTCAACTGCCTTGTCCATTGGGCCACAAGACCTCGAATGGTAAAGCATCTGGGCCACAAGACCTCGAATGGTAAATACCTCGAATGGTAAAGCATCTGAATTTCTACCCACGACGGCGAACCTGGTTAAAATATTTATATAATTTGTTTAATACCCGTCGTATATGCCTATTATTTCTATGAATTATAAAGATGATGATGTGCAATTATATATTTTTAGGAAATTTAAAAAAGTATATTTAAGGGAATACTTACTCGATGGGCTTGCCTTTGTTTTGAGATGGGAAATATTCTAATCTTTGGCTAACTTAACGCTTTCCATGCGGCTATTATTTTTACCACGCACAAAACAGATTTTTCAGAAACCTTTCATAATTTTCAAAGTCTATCTCAAAGATTACTGACCAAACACTAGGCATGTTTGTACTTATTTTAATGCATTTCTCATGGTGATTCCAAATATGGTAATGAAATACAGTAATTTTGACATTTTTGAAACATTTTGTGAAATTTTGGAATGTCGTCTGCAGCTGCCTGCCGCGTGGAAAGTGCTAATGAACAAGTACTGAATTTCATGCTATTATGTGTCCACTGACATTGTGTTTCCATTGTTCGCTTAAAATAATCAAGTACCAGAGAATTGAATAGTAAATTTCGAATAAAGATTACTTTTTGAGAAACGAAATTAATATGGACATATATTTACCAGAACATTTGATCTCCATAGTCACAGATGCATGCAATGTGAATCGGAGTATATCAAGTGGCGCTATTCTTGGTAACACATCAAGATACAATATGATTTACTGCTCGCATGCCATAAGCTCATTAGACGCGAAATGTAACTCTGACAAATTGCTAATTTGAGGGCGCTAGCACACTGAAGCTTTATTGGGCAATAACATGCAAGCATGTAGTAGCACGGATCTGGTTGTATTATTTCAAAATTATGGGTAAATAGTAACAGCCAAAATTGTGAATGATCTTGCCAATTAAAATACTATTTTGATGCTGGCATTATAATGTATGATATTTTTCTGATAAAAACCTATGCAGTCTGAATGTGATTTATACACCAAAAAGAAATTCTTTGGTTTATTTAAATTCTATAAGTTACTTTATTATAAGACTTTACAAAATATTCATATTTAGTGCCTGATTTTTCATGAGGTTTATGCGCAACCCAGGGCAACATGTAGACTTGTAGCTTCAACAATAAAAAAAATCGCTAATAAAGTTTACATACATTTAACAAAAATAACATAATGATATTTTGGACTGCATACTAATTGATGTTTATATTCTTATTGGTATTTTGTTTGTTACAAACACCTTTACCAAATAAATTCCTCACCAGCTACTGTTCCACAAGCTTATCCAAAATCTATATTATGGGTATTTTTTAAATCTGAAATAAACAAATCAGGTTCAAATCCCTTTTCCATACACCTCATAGTTTGAGTAAATACTTTATTTGTTATTATTGTAATATAAATGTATCATGAGGTGATCAAATAAAAGTTGTAGCTAATGATATTATCAATGGGATTGAATTGTAATGTACGAACTCATTTCATTGTAGGGTAAAGTCGCAAGTTTTCGGTCAGCGCCTATTTTCGGTCACTTTCGCCCAAATTGTGTAATTGCATCGGTTGCGCCATTTTAAAGCAATACCGGGCATAAACTATACAGCGGTTTTTTAGCCGTCAGTTTATAACGACGAGGTCATTTTCATTACACGATTTGGGCGAAAGTGACCCAAAATAGGCGCTGACCGAAAACTGGCGACTTTACCTTACTTGAATGAACCACTGATTGATTCTATATTATGGCATTGACACTGTGTCATTTACTGTAACTTTAACTATAACGTAAATTTATTACCTCTTGATGTACAGTTAACTTCAAAATATTTACTTAAGTTTTATTAATTAAGTTTAAAATTTTGGGAAAGAGAATTGCTCATGAATTACTCAAACTGAAGGTTTGCTACTTCCATAAAAGTACCTGCAGTTGGCCATGAACCTTCGGGTAAAGGTGTATGAAGGGTTTCAGAGCAAATTGCAGTAAGCACCATTTACAATCTGTTGAGATAACATGTATCAACAATTTCTGTGTCATCTTTTGGTTGAACCTATTTTTTAAATCAGTATAAACTTTTGAAAATATGATCACAAATAGTGTATATTTTCTCTTCATTTTCTGTATTTGACCACATATTTGTTGCAAATTATATGAAATAAGCACAAATATAGGCCTATATATTTTGTCTTTGTGATGAAACTCTTTAGATGTTTACCAATATGAATCATATAATTATGAAATATGTCGCCTATATTATTTTTAAAATAAATTTATACAAGAGAACCAATCAAAACCGGTAAACAGAATGTCTATATAATGTTGTCTGCTTGTTACATATTCCTTGCAAGGGTAGATCACATATAAACACAACACCAAAAGTAAGTCCCCCTCTCAACAGTTCGTCATAACATCGTAAGGTAAAACATTTTACCAATAAAACTTAGTTAGAAATTATTCTGTGTCTGTTTCCTAAGTGTTGTTTGAAAATTATAGATATCCATGACTTCATGGCTGAATGAGCTCAAATTAAGACAAAAACTGCCCTTCTCAAAAGTCACAACTCACAGTGCTTAAAGCTCTGTGATACATGGCTGAATGATCATGAATTGATTACACATTAGAGTAATTTTCATTCAACCACAGGTGTTTTTCCATTAGTAAGAAGCCATTCATTAACTTATGTGACTTTTGAGAAGGCAGTTTTTGTCTTCCATTTGATCTTATACAGCCATGAAGTCATGGACATCTTTCATTTTCAAACAACACTTTAAAAAACAGTCATAGGATTATTTCTAACTAAGTTTTACTGGTGAAATGTTTTACCTTACGATATTATACTGTTGGAAGGGTGACTTACTTTTGGTGTTGTGTTTAGCATCTAAGGCCAAAATATTTTTTGTTTTTTGTTCCGACCTATCCATATTTTGAAAAACTGTACATAAATGAATGCAGACCCTAATTTTGAAAATTTCCAGAAAAAGGGTTTTTCTTCCAGAATTTGGTTTTGCAGAAATACACTAAAATATTTTGAAAAACTGTTTCTTTACTTCCAAACAAGAATGAAGTGATTAAATAGTAAAATATTCCTATTAACATATAATTTAGAAACTATTATACCGGGTGGTTCAAAAAAAAGTTGACCCAAGTTCAAAATAATTTTTCAACCACATTAATAGTTTCAGAGAATTTGTGTTTACTTGGTCTTGATCAGCAGTAAGTTTTGAAATTATCCTGAATAAATGGCGCGTTGAGCTTGTTTGGTTATTCAGATATGGCTCATTACAGAAAGCATGCACAAGACTGGCTTGTCCACGGGAGCGTCATTTAGTTTTTGTCTTCAACAAAACAGCATGCTCTAGATTCAGAATTGAAAAGCCCGCCCAGACAAAGTATCCCAATCTCTATGCATATGTGCCATTCACATTCAACAAAGAAACATAAGTACGTATGTAGGTAATGTCATGCACCAGACAGATGTTTCAGATGTCTCTTTTTTTTCTTCTTTTTCTCCTTTTTTTCACAATTTGTGACCAATCGTGTGTAAGACCACTTTGTGCATTTCATCTCTACTAAAGGATGCTCCCGTGAACAAGGCAGTTTTGTGCATGCTCTCTATAATGAACCATATCTGAAGAACCAACCAAGCTAAATTTACCATTTGTTCAGGATAATTTCAAAACTTACTGCTGATCAAGACTAAGTAAACACAAATTCTCTGAAACTATAAAATGTAGTTGAAAAGTTACCTTGAACTTGGGTCAACTTTTTTTTAAACCACCCGGTACATACAAAATCATAAGAATCCGACCTACCAACACTATGGACAAACAATCACTTTTTTTGCCTAATGGAAATATCTGTGAGGCATAACATTTTGCAGAGGTAAAGAGAAAATGATGGGCTTTCCTCTTATTCCAATTTTGAACTGGTCCTATTTGCGAGGAGAGCCTCAAACTGGTACTGCAATGAATGGGACTATTCCATAACATCATGAAACTAGTTTGACTCTCATTGCACAATATGACTGGTCATACAGTGAGACATTGTGAAATGATGCAACACTTTCAATCAATCCGATGTGAGTATGAGGCTCTCCTTGCAAATGGCAGATCTATAAAAAGAGCGAATATGGCATTGCATGGAATCCAGTTTAACTATCAAAAACACCCTTGGCATGTTGAAAATGACTTTAATATCAAATGTTTTTAAAACATGTTAAATTTCAAAATACCAATTCTGTGTATAGATGGGGTGACAGCTATGTTTATCAACAAAAGCAACGGTCGAAGGGACTGGACTATCAATACATGCTTGAGGGAACAGCATATGACCACAACACTGTCCACTTATTGCCCTTTATGTTGCTTTGGCGCGAGTTTTAAAAGCACAGGTCTTAAATAAAACAGGATGCGCGTGCACACTGCCGGGCAAAGAACAATGGCAACTGCCGACCAAATGCCCAGCATGACGTCATATGTCACCCCATCTATAGATTAACACAAAATAAACGGAATCAAAAAAACAAAGGTATAGACAAATTCATAGTAATATCTTTATTCTTTACTAAAAACAAAACCCAAATTAAAACAAAAATAAAAACCAATATCAGTGGGAACATTTCTTACAATATGTCTTTGATTTTAAATATAGATAATATATTAACTAAACAAAACATTAAACAAATCCTCATCTATAAAAATATGTAGACTGGCTTCAACAAGGAACACAGTATACACATTTTTAATGTAATATAATATACATAATACTAGTTTACAACATAATTCTTTTTACTATACAAGAGAAATATTTATAGTTATTACCTTGGCTTATAATTATTATATATCAAAAATGTTGTGAGTACTGTTCTGTTTTTACAAAAATAAATTATATACAACAAAAATGGCCATACAATAAAGTGCTATTTTGTTACAAACTTACAAAAAATACAATTGGTAGCCTGCTGTGATACAGATAAATTTAGAAGAAACCCTTATTCGTGAACATCATCACACTCATGTGACATGATCAAGCGGAATGAGTCGGATGTCGGGAATATTCATTTTGAGTTATAGGTCAAAAGAAGTGCCAAATTCTTATGTTTTATTTTGATTTCTCAGTTGGTAAATTGGTTATAACTAAAAAAGAGAAGTTCAATTTTAGTGTGGTTTGGACCATACTGTAGCATTTTCCACCTGCTTTTTAAATGATGGACAAATATCAAAATTAAAAACTGCTGACATATGACTCATTTCACTTTTGATCATGTCACATATCTACAGACGACTCATTGCTATACGATTCATCATTAATATGAATAGATGCGATGACAAGTAACTAGTGTAAACATGGATTTTGCATAATGTCATTCTTTGGTGTATCAATCTTAAGTATGAATTAACAACCTTAAATTAAAAAACAAGCAAAACAGTTCCAAATCAGCAAAGTCCGAAATAGAATTTGCACAAAAATTGCCACTTTTACGGTATGTCACATACAAGGCACTTTTTAAAATCAGTATTCCAAAAAAACTAACATATCAAAATTCTGTTTTGTACAAAATAATTGTTATAATGTCGAGTATTATGTTTGTGCAATACATTTATTTTTACTGTAAAATTGAAGAATCCATCTATAGGTCTTTAAGAATGGCCATCAAAATAAACATATAAAGAAAAAAATAGAAAAAATCCTCCGTATGATTTTTAGGTCACATGTTCAGCCACAATGTCTGAAGAAATCATTGAAAAATATTAAAACTCATTAAAATGATAAGACCAAAATAACTTTTTGATTATTGCAGCTTAAAACAGTATGCAAATTAGATGCAAATCAAAAATGTCTTTAAAACCAACACAAACTGGATGCTATACAATTTTTAACTCTGTGAAAGTATGAAGTTGATTGGATCATCCCAATTTGAATGACAATCATGAATCCCATTGTTAGGTATTGCGTATATACCACCCTTTCCCAGCACTTATATTGTCGTTTTTATTGCGCACATAGAATCAATTGCCACTCGCTCTTGATGACAAGTCTTATTGTGAAACACAATTTCCTGAAAGCTCTTTATAATAAGCGGTATACACTTTGACAATGAAACTAATAGGCAAATCAACTCTGACATCCTATGAATAATCAAATCAATAACATTTAGTACAATATTTTGTTCAAGTCTATGGGATTTGGATTTTGGTCAAGAATATATTTTATAAAACGAAGATATTTTATGATAATAGACCTATGCTATTGGCCTAATACTATTTTGTATTCAATCGTATAGTATTCTTATAGCATAGGCCTAAATACTATTAAAAGCCTGTGCTATACAGGCATGATACTTTGTAGATACAAATCGGAAAGTAATTATTTTTCACTCTCAAATGCAGATATTTTTGCATTTATTTATCCCCATTTGAGGTTTAGGCCTATAACCAGGCATGATACTCATATCAGGTGAACAAAACGGAAATTCCCTGAAATATTAGAAAACAGCAGACTTTTGTGCTAAATAATAAGGCATGATACATTGTATATATACTAATACTGCAATACAGATGTGACAACCTGTGAAATAGAAAATGGGTCCAAATACAAAGCATTGAAGAATAGACCAGGGCACAAAATCTGCTGGCCACAGTCCGACATACGCTGGCGCTGCTTCAATCACAGCTGCGAGCACATTCTTGAAAACTCACGCTTACGTAGTGCGCACCCAATGACCGTTGCACCGTTTTGGGGATGAGGTTGAACTTTACGCGAGTTTTTAATTAATATTATTGTCAATTGTGAAGTGCAAATTAATAATTCAATTGAGATGATTATACATGTTCAATCTTTTACCTTTATAATGTGTATAATATCTTTTTTTAAACATAATTTTCTAAATATTTTTCATTGTGGGTGGCATATAATTTTGCCTGCATGGTCCATGGTTTGTCTGAATGAAATAATATGAATGTACAGGGTATACATAATTGTTCAATTAACAAACACTTATGACCACTCATATCTAACAGGTTTTTTCGGCAGCATGCATGTTAAGATGTTGATGAAGATAAAAAATTAAAATTAAAAAAAATAAGAAGGAATTTCTGCCTAATATTTCGCATAACACCTGAGTGCATTGAGCAAATATAGCACACAAGTAGTCATTTTAAACTTACAAATACACTTATGCATTACAATAAAATCTCATTTTGAATGACTAAATGACAAAAGCCCCTTTTGATGTGATTAGTCACATTCTATGGTGTACTACAACTTGGCAGCAGCATTAAGAGAGAATGAAAGGCAAAGGTAGTTTTACATTACATCATACAATTAGTAATACTAATGCATGATGAGAATAAGCAGCAAAATCTACTAAGAATGCTTTTGATAAATAACTTTGAAGCTTGGGCTAAGCTATAAAAAGCATTGGAAGTAGATGTTGCTGTAAGTATGAGAGAAAAAGATTTATGCTATATTAAAAAATCTTTTGTCTCAAAGCTTTTCAGTTTTTCAAAACGTAATGCGGAATGCGATTTATTTTTTATTTTTATAAATATAAAATATTGAAATCCTTGTAAAAGTGAACTTTTGTATTTAAAATGATGTGATCAATGAAAATCTGAAAAATTGTGTGCTATATTTGCTCAAATCGGTGAAATGTTGGGATTTTTTTTTTTTTGAAAAAAAGAAGAAAAAAAAAGATTTTTGTTTGTTTGCATACGCTCGTGGGAGCTTTGAGACAAATGATTTTTTTAATATAGCCTTATGGACTGAAATATAAAGATCCCAATGAATTTATATACAACTATATATAAATTATGCATGCATGCATGACAAGTGCCTTACGCACGTGTCATGCATATGATGCACAGTGTGCTTGTTGCCTTCATGTGTGTGCCCACATCCTTCTGTATTCATTTGCTGCTGTAATGAGGCTTCGCTAATGCAATCTAAAACTATACATAAATCTGGCAAAAGATGACCATGTTTAACCCTGATAAGTCACAACACATTCTATAACCCACTGGATAGTTGATTTCTACAACCAATGAATAATGCATACAGCGCACAAAATCTCGATGCAGTTCACAGAGACATGTATAGCTCTAATTCTGCTGATGACAGCCAGATCTGTGTATAAGATTGTGGCTGTTTATCCTGAATGTATGAAGTGACTGCGCAGGATACCCATATTTTCTGGTATGCACGCCCTATTAACCTTCCCACCGTGGTGGGTATTTCAGTATAGATGCAGCATGGATATTTTCAGTTCTACCTATGAGAGGCTATCACAAATTAGTCCATAGTTCAAAGACTTTTATATCATGATAGACCTAATTTCAACCATGTGATAGTTTTTACTATCATTATGGCTGGACAATTAGAATGATGTGATATCATGATATAAAACAAATATTGAATGCCTTTTGTTTGTGAAATAGTAAAACTATATCACTCGGTCCAATTTGGATTATTCCATTACACTCGGCTTCGCCTCGTGCAATGGAAAAATCCAAATTGGACCTTGTGATATAGTTTTTACTATTACACGCTCAGGCATTAAATATTTGTATACTATTGTATGAGTTACACAGATTTATTCCGTAATAAAGGAGGGGACTGTTTGCCTTGGAAACTCCAATTAAGGTTGCAGGGAAATTAATGATTTCTGTGGATGTCACATTGAAGCCACTTATTAAATTGGTCGATCCAAAAAGCTGCTTTCTCCACTGCTTGAATTCAAGCTGTCAAGATTTCCTTTCATCCAGTTGTTATACACTACGGTACTTGTAAAGTAACAAATAGTTGGATGGTAATACAGGCTCAAACTTTCTTTGGGCTCTGTTGTTGAATAGCCCCATACGGAGTTGTTGATACCTGATTAGCATTTCCATTCTCCAATGTAGCTGCGTTATTCAGCAGTCTTTCTGCTTGTGTATCCTTACAACATGTAATAGTATCTGGTATTATAGTCTCTGCGACACTATCTTCAGCACTATCAGATACCATTGAGTCGTCTGATAAAGGCACTGTGTGTAAAACAATGACATTATTATAAGGATTTAAGATAAAGATAAGCATTTACAGAAATATAATAATGGTAATTGATCTTAACATTTTAATAATAATAATAATAATAATAATAAAACGGTGCTTCTAAAGCGCCTCCCACCGAAGTCTCTATGCGCTTAACAGATAACATAACAACACATTACAATATAAGAAAAATACAATATGTGGATGAACATGCAAAAACATTGTAAACAGGGAAAATCAATCATCAAAAGCAATTGTGAATAAGTGTGTCTTTAGAGACGATTTGAAATGGCTAAGAGTTTTGCAGTTCTTGATGTGAAGTGGAAGTTGATTCCAAAGTTCAGCTGAAGCATGACGAAATGAACGATGACCATAAGTTTAAGTTGACACAGAGGTAATGATAAGTTGTTGTTTTGAAGCAGATCGTAAATTTTGAGATGGTATATTCCTGTATGAGTTCTTGTAGATAAACCGGACTTAATAACAAATAAGGCTTAATAACAAATAAGGCTTAATAACAAATAAGGCTTTAAATTTAATAAATGAAATATTCTATTTAGGTGGCTTTAATGCTATTTTGACCCCCCCCCCTCTCTCAATTGTCTCACTTGGCAGTACATTTCCCAACATTTATGAAAAACATAACCCACAAAAAACAAAACAACAACAGACGCCCGACTGACCGACCCTACCTAAGAGGTCCATTTGTCCGTAGAATGTTTTTGTGTGTGTGTCCTTAGTGCTATTTTGATGCATTGAATTTGAATTGAATCAAAATCATTTTTAGGTAGCAATGGATTTAATTTAAATTCTATATATGTTAATATAGCTCTTTGTCCTGTCTTGCTCGTAGGCCATGTGAAATGGAATTTAAATACCAAGTCAATCGAAACCAAGAACATTTCAAAAATCGTTCTTGTAATAATGCTGTAGCCGAGCCATTAACTTTTATTACAACACATTTATAGTCGAATTGTTAACATAGATAATATCATTAAACCAGCCTCACTACTTCCTTAATAGTTTTTTGTTTTTTACAAAGGCTGCATTTAAATGTGGTGAATTCTTGATGGGTCCTAAGCCATATGTGAAATAGAATTTAAATAAACAAGTCAATCGAAACCAAGAACATTCTGAAATATTTCTTGGAATAATGCTGTAGCCGTGCCATTAACTTTAATTACAACACATTAGTCGAAATGTTAACATAGATAATGTTATTAAACCAACCGCACTACTTCCTTAATAGTTTTGTTGTTTACATAGGCTGCATTTAAATTTGGGGATTTTTAAAAATTATTATTTAAAAATAACAAGTCAATCAAAGCCAAAAACATTCTAAAATGGTTTTAATAATAGGCCTACTGTAGCTGAGTCATTAACTTTATTTACAACACATTAGTTGAATTGTTAACCTAGATAATATCATTAAAACAACCGCACGGCACTACTTCCTCAAAACATTTGCTTTTAACTTTAAGACTGCATGTGAATTTGGGTGAAATTATTTTAGGGTAGCAACGATTAAATTTAAAATGGATCAAAATTAAAATAATTTGCCCAATTTTTTCATCTTCAGACCCTCCCCCTCTCAAATGTCTGACTCGGCAGCACATTTCCCAACATTTTTGAAGAAAAAAACCAACAACAAACGCCCGACCCTACCTGAGAAGTCCGTTTGCGCATAGAACAGGGTTAATATTGCTCTTTCTTGATGGGTCCTGTCTTGCTCGTAGGCCATATTTGAAATTGAATTCAATAAACAAGTCAATCGAACCAAGAACTTTGATAAGTTCTTGGAATAATGCTGTAGCCGAACCATTAACTTGATTTACAATGCATTAGTCGAATTGTTAACATGTCATTGAACCAACCACACTACTTTTTTAATAGTTTTTTAGCTTTTTACATAGGCTGAATTTAAATTTGGGTCAAATTAAATTTGAATCAAAACCAAATTTCTGGATCGAAAAACGCTACTTGCTAGAGCCCAACTAATTCTAAAAGGTAAACTTTCTGTGGATTTATGTAACTGAGATCCAAAGTGTTATTGATAGACTGAATCTGTTGTCCTTTTACTATTAACATCTTTCAAATTGGTGTTTCAAAAATATATAGTATTACATTGCTCCCATAATGCACATAAGTGTCGAAAAACAAATTAAAAGCACTAGATTGGTTTGGACCACATGAATTAAATTGCAAGTGCATAATTTTCGAGCCTCTTTCTTTTTTGATTTTCTATATTGATCCCTTATTCACCAGCCTCAAAGGCAACATGGGTAAATATCTAAGTGTTGAGATTTAGCCTAAGTAATGTATGCCCATATAGGGTCAACATAATGAACATAAATTCTTAATTTTGGTGGTTACCTTCTAGGTTCCTGCTGCGTTTTCCAATTTGTTTGGGTGCCAATGTTGCTAGAGCAATCAATGCTATGATCCCAGCACAACCAGGGACAAAGACGACAACATCCTGATAAAACGCATGGCATGCTGGACAGTTATTACTGCAGAAGTAGAACGATATAAGGATTCATTAAGGTTAAGATTCAAATTCTACAATAAGATACATATATTTATGTACAGGGTTGGCTGAAAATGATTTTGAGATGAACGTATGAATACTGAACTTTTTATGTCCTTATTTTACAAATGGTGATATGAGTGCATGTTCTAGTATAGGCACAGATTTCCACACCAGGCTGACATTCTGACTGTGCGGGTCATATACTCTCACTGTGTATGTAGGATATGGTCACTACAACACCCACATTGTGGTGAAACAGATTGTATGTGTTAAAGTTGATGTTGCACTTCATCAATTAGTGTGTTTTCCTCGATCAAAGCATTGTCCAAAAATGAAAATGTTGCAAATATATTTCTTAAGTGTATGTAAAAATCAAAGTAGATCGGATTTAACTTCAAATCAGGGGGGGGGGGGCTTTGCCAGTGTAGTCAATTTTGAATTTATTATGTGTGCTCTCAGAGCATTTTCTGAGCTTTAAAATGACACCAAATGTATCAAAATTGATCAAGCATTCAGATTTTACGAGTGAAAATGACTCTTGAAAAACACACAGCCACAAAGTCCCCCTTTTGATGTGCTGCATCGCAAATGAAGTTTCATATTTACATACATGTTTCAGTATTGTTAGCAAAATGTGTATAAAATATGTAAACCAATATTAGATGGGAGCATTTTAATTCTTGGATTAGGTCTAAATGAGTCTCAAGTTTAACCTGCTCTATAGCTAATTGTTTATTTGTTTCCATACAAAAACCCATATCCAAAATAACCATAGGTAAATGGGGGAAAAACAAATTTCAACAGCTTGAAATATTTTGGAAGAGAAATGACATATAAAGCACTCCCAATTTAGTTGATATGTAACTGCTCAAAAAAAGTTTAGAAAATGGTTTTCAATCACTAATTGATTGCTATGAATGAGTTGTCATTGGAAAGAGGAACACATCAGCTTTTCATTGATATGAAACATAATACAGGGTGAGTCAAAAAAAAGTGTACTCAACTTCAGCGATTTTTTTTTAGAAAAAAGTATTCGTTTGTTTCAAAACAATTTACTACGGTATAAAGACAAATTAATTAGCTTTAATATGAATTTTATCTGGTTTAGATTGGTTGAGGGAAACTTATTTTACGCTGTTTTGAATGAAAGTGACCAATTTAACGTCCGAACACGCTTCCAGATCTTGACCATTATATTTCATAAGATACGACCAATAAAAAGTTACAATACCGACAGCGAAAAGATCAATTCCTTTGTTATGAAATGATTAAAGTGTGGTAATTTGTGTCATAAATAGGCCTTAAAGCTGTCTATTGTCCCTCAGTGCAACCATCCTAAGCACACTCTCAAAGATCAGGAGAAAGACCAAACAAGATGCTGGATTATCAAGTGGGTTTCTATTCATTAACAGGAATACATTTTACATGTAGAGAGAGAAAGAGAGGGATAGACTATTACTTACTAGTCTTACTGTGGACATTGACAATTTTTGATTGGTTCAAGGATAATGTTTACTTAAAGGCATATTATGTGATCTTTTTCAGAGAGCGCCCTCTATTCATTTTTTTTTTTAGAAAGTAGATTTTCTTGCAGATTTATATTTCTGATCATAAATCATACATACATTCCAAGTTACAGAGCGAAACGATTCCTAATTACCTCAAAATCATGGTTTTAGAGTGAATTTAAGAGTGAAAATATAAACTGTCGGTTTTTCGTCAGTTTATTTTCACTCTAAAATCATGATTTTGAAGTAAATAAGAATCGTATCGCCCTGTAACTTGGAATGTATGTACGATTTATGATCAGAAATGTAAATCTGCAAGACAATCTTCTTTCAATTTTTTTTCGATGTTGAGGGCGTTCCCTGGAAAGATACCTTTAATCGGACATATTTACGAAAAATAGGTGCAATATTATGTTTATTGATTTTATCAAAATACTATATCGTTTATTATTCACATTATCAGATAGTCACTGGTGACAATTTTTATTACATATCCTCATCTAGTTTTATCATGTTTATGAATATCCCTTGCGGACTATTTAATCCTTGCAATTATTATTTATTAACTGACAGTGGTGATACGATTTAATCCATATTTCATGTTTTAATCTATTAGGAGACAATTTTGAACAAGTCTATTGTCTACTTAATTCTTTTAATAAACAAGATGTGTAAAGCTTTACATCATAATCCTAGTAAACATTATTAAGCTCGTTAAGCTTGAAATTAAAAACCGTGTTTTTGGTGAAAAAACAGCTCCTGTACAGAAATAGTCATTTTTTAATTAACGGTATCATCAAATAGCGTAATTTATTTTCCAGATGATAGCAAAGAAATGGCGCAATCATTTAAAGTTTTATTTGCCTTGATTTTGTGGTCAGAAATATTTCTTTTGATTTTTTCAATTAGGGTAAACTTTTTTTTGACTCACCCTGTATGACTATATCACAAAGTATTTGAAAAATTGGCGATTGGAAACAAATTTCCGAATTTTTTGGAGCAGTTTAGAATACAGAGAACATGGAGTTGCCATGTAATGAGCTGACTTGGCACAATCTGACCTCAAAATGACCATACAACTGGTTATATTGGTGTGTGTCATAACATAAACATAACATAACAATGAACATTTATATAGCGCTCTTACACATTACACAATGGTACCACAGCGTTTAACAAAATACAAACATAACATTAACAACAGTGTTAAATATCACTTGCACTATGATGATGGAATAAGTGAACTTTAAGAACCATATTCAGTAAGAATCAAGGAAATGTTGAAAAATGTGGCAGACTGAAAAATATGAATTTTCTTCATACCTTGTGCATGGATGGACCTATGGTCAAAGTCAACAAATATGGAAAAAAAATTGGTGTCACATGTATGTTACCATGGTAACGGGCAATTCCATTAATTTGATGATTTTTCTCTTTTTTTGCTGTTTTATATGCTAATTTTAGCTCAACTTGGATCTCACATTTGTAGCATACAAAATACTTTTAACAAATTCTTGTTTTTATATATGAAAGGGCAGTCCACAGTCAAACTAATCCATATTTTAAAAAAAATCTTGGAATTTGCAATTGGACTATACCATGTTTCCAAATAGGGGTGTTTCGTCCCTTTTACAAACTATCAATTATTAGCCAAATCTAATCACCGTTAACCCTGAAAGTGGCACTTTTTTTTCAAAGATATTTTGCATGTAGAGAGTAACAATGTTGCTCAATTGAATTCTAATGAGAAAAGTGTGGGTAATCTTTAAACATGGCAGCAGTGTTTCCAGAAAGATAGGTATTTTTGAAAAATCTTAAAATGCCTATTATCGAAAAACGGACAATTAAACAGTAAATTACATATATATAAGCGTTGATTAGGAGATATATTGAAGATATTACTTTGTTTGTGAATGTTTGCAATAACATAATATGAAATTTACTTGTTAAAGTTGCCAGAGTTCTCTTTTTTGCCTCAAATTAGTAATATTGCAACATATGCCATGTTGAGTATAGTATTAACATATATGCGCAAACCGTTTGTGTGATAACTTCTGAGTTTATATCAGTTTATAAATATAAATCTACATGCTGCTAACTTTAGAGTCAATATCTCCACAAACAGCCTTTTAAGGCTCAGTTTGATTAAATATCCCTTAAACACCCCTATTTTGAAACATGGTATATTCCATGTTTAATTAAATCAATCTCTTGATGTTTTGTTATATTTATTATGCTTTTAAATCTAGCTAATAGAGGGTCATAGTTTCAGATCATGCTTGCTACATGATTTTTTGATGACTTATATGTAGGGGAAGGTGGGGTAATGGCGGACACATTTTGTTATAGTATACGTCATATAACAATAAAAATCATGTAAACACAAAGCACTGTGAAGGTTCTACCTTTTATCAAGTTTTTATCAACTCATCATTTTGAAATTCGAAGCTACGATGCAATAAAAAAAAATATGGCGTCGTCCGGCATTACCCCACACTCTGGGGGTAATCCCGGACCGTATTTATCAATGGCAGCTCTCTTTTTATTGGAATATAGCATTTCAATGGGAGTTAAAAAATACCCTTTTTAAAAGTGTAGCAGAAATCAAAGAACAATGTCACATATTTATATGGTTAACAACTATTACAGATTTATGATGTTAAATTGACCACGCCCATATTGGTTACCATGGAAACGGTTCATGTCCGGGATTACCCCAATCCATGTACAATGTATGGGCACATCCTCTCTTATTATTATGCTCATCATTGTGACTCCTAATTCATTTCTTTTTTTATCAGAAGGTATCATACATTACATAAAAAAATAATAAGACTTTGTTTTCCTTGATGTAGAAATACCAGTTTCAAAGAGAAATTAATGCACCAAAATATCAACTTGCCCAAAAAGTGATTTTTGTAATTCTCGCGAGAATTTGCGAGACAACCATCCCATTTAGGTTTTGTGTGATTTCAATGGAGAGGCACCTAACATCATAGGGTGGCAAAATACCACCTTCTTTCACCTGCCTTTAGATACAGCCCTGTCCGCGATTACCCCGCGTCCGCCATTACCCCACCTTCCCCTACTGACAACATTTTCAACAACAAAAATTGAAAAAAATTGAAAAATCCAGGGTGCTCCGGCCAAAAAACCACAAAAAGTCGGCCATTTTGGAAAAACAGTATTTTGATCATAAATCAATCATGTTGGTCCAATCAATTTGATTTTGGTGGCAATACCCATGTTTGTTGGGACATAGAATAATCTTACACAACTTTTATCGCATGACGATGTTTCGTTTTCCTGAAAATGGCATTTTTAGTGAAAATAGCTCTGTGAGGGCGCTGTTTAGGAGTTACATTTTAGGCATTTCCTGAAAATCTAAGTAAAATACCATTGTTGTTTTGAAGCTACCCCATTTTGAACATCTTTAAATTGTCTCCTTCGAAACACACACTAATGAAAGTTCGTTGATCCCTGTACTATCCAGTGGCGGATCCAGGATTAAAATTTACGGGGGGCTGACAACAAAAAAATCGTAAAAGGGCCCCGATTTTTTTTGCCGTCAGCTCGTGAAATTCAGCTAAGCATTACATTCCAGTTGCCTGTAAGGTTTGAGCCCAAGTTTGATCCATCCAACACCATTTACCGCATGCTGGGGGACCTTGAGTGTGGCAGCGGTGGAACTAGAAACAAGCCTGAGTGGCTGCAGTATTGCCACATGACTATTTCCACACGTGGTGATTTTCCGCAGATTTGGGCTAGTTTTAAAACTGAAATCCGCTCTTTGGATAATATAATGTGATTTTTTTTTCTCGAAATTTGAACATTTGTTTTTATAAAATATGATATAGCACTAGTTTTTTATGACAAATTGAAATTAAAAGTTGGAATTTGCTATCACAAGAACATTTTCTATATAGAGCTTCTAGTTACGCCAACACTAAAGAGCCTTGAGCTATGCTTAGGATAGCGGTGGAAATGGTAGCACCCATGCTGGCAAGACACAGTTGGTGTAAAATAAATCAGATAAATGGTGTAGGAGGGGATGATTTATTACCCTGGATATGTCATCAAAGACGTGGTCAAGAAAGTTGGATTTTATACAGGGCACGGAACCGTAATGGTGTGTGTGGGGGTGTGGGGGGGGGGGGGGGGGGGGTAGCGATGTGGTTGTCCCAAAACCGGCAAAAAAAATCGCAGGGTACAAGTGGCAAATGTACCGACGGAACCTACCTATGTCTCTGAAAAAGGTAAAGTGGTACACAAAAAAGGTATATTGTCAAATTTTACGAGGGCGCGTACAAAAAAAAAGGTATATTGTAAAATTTTGCGGGGGGCGCCCGCCCCCAAAGCCCCCCCCCCCTGTATCCGCCACTGCGAGTCCTATGGAAGTGCTTTTAACGCGTTCTTTTGATTCCACGGTAAAACGAAAAGAGGTAACATGCTCACATCCTCAGACAATGTTTCTCGACACACTCTTAACACATTTCATTTATTCAAATTCATTTTTATTAATGCGATAGCTACTTTTTTGCAAAGCGCCCTCACAGTCCAAATTTGACCAAAATCAGCTATTACAAGAAAACGAAGGGGTTATATGAGACGAAACCAGCATAGAATGACATCTTGTACCTTTAAACATGGGTATTGCCACCAAAATCAAATAAATTAGACCAAAAATGACTGAGTTATGATCAAAAGTCTGTTTTTTCCAAAATGGCCGACTTTTTGTGGTTTTTTGGCCGGGACACCCTGGATTTCGCATTTCTTTCAATTGTTTTGTTAAAAATATTGTCAGTAGGCATAAAGTCATCAAAAAATCATGCAGCAAGCGTGATCTGAAACTATGACCTAAAAATGACCCTCTATTATTATATTGCTGATGATCATATGCGTTCACATCATTATTATGACACATCTAAGGGCTATTAACCAGTTCTACTAACATGGCAACACTGTCTTGACCTTTTGTTATTCACACATGCATGTAAATAAACTTCACTTATAGTGATACAGTAAATGGATGTAGCTGTCAAAAGCAGATTTAAGAAGAATTATGTTTGTTTAATACGAGTCTGTTCTGCCATGATGGCCCATGAATAAAGTTAAAACTCAACCTACCTGGCAACACTTTTTTTAATATGCACTTTGAAACATGAGCAACATTATCCCTGATCCAAAAATAGTTGTTCTCTATTTTAGACATAACAGGATGATTTATTAAATAGTTTGCTGAAATTAAACGTGTATTTTCACACCATGTAATACCGATTTTTTTTGGAAAAAGTCAACACTTTCTGGCAACACTGTTTCAACAGGTATGAATTACCCATGGATATTTTTACATATTATTATTCAGACATCCCTCAAGCTTTTATTCGTAGAAGGTGAATGCAAAAAAAACACCACTTTGCTAGTTGTGATTAATTTACGAAGGTGTATTTTTTTCACACGATTTATTATGAAAAACACCCCTTTTTCAAATAATGGTATATCCCATAATACAATTTGTACAAGTTTTTTTGTTGGACGGAATGAAAGTTGAGACATGTATGGTTATAATGTTGAATGAAAATAAAATCCTGGTTGTATTGTTTGTTCAAAATGATATGTGTAAATTAGCAGTTTTAAATTTCTGAAAAATTGAAAATTTTGTTAAAAACCATGAAAATTCTAATATGTGTCGTTGTCATGGCAACGAAGGCAATAAAAAAAAGAAGTTCCATTTTAGTGTTTATTGACCAAAGGTCTATCAATGACCAAAGTATAATGGAAATTCATATTTTTATGTCTGCCAACAAAAACTTGATTTTTAGGGACAATGGTTCTTAAACATCTTCTTAAATTGAGTCAGTGATGAGGCATGCCTGATGTGACGCCGTAAATAGTTCCACACAAATGGACCAGAGGCATAATTGCAATGTCATTCATTACGTCCATCACAACAATTCTGCAAAGTCATGCATCAAATCTAAGAAACATATCATAAGTCATCGCCACTGATCTATGTGTGATGAACTTGGATCTGCCTATTTAGGTGAAAGAAGAATCTTGGCTGAAAACCAAATCGTCATCTTGGGGGGAAATATTTAAAACTTCATTAACCCTAACCTCCTACCCACATTTTCAACAACAAAAAGCGCGGAACGCTCTACCAGTGCGCCACAGGGGAAATCATAGTTGGGCGAGTACTCGCCCAACTTTATAGCCTGGGGCCATTATTTCATCAAAAAAGTGCCACGCCAGCTTACACAGACGGACTGCACCGTGGCCATTTGTGGCACTGGGGGTGGTTAGGGTTAATGAAACCATACATAGACAAATTTGAAGAAGAAAAAAAGAAGAAAACAAATCCGTTAACCCTAACCTCCTACCCACATTTTCCAATGAAATTTTTGTCAATGACAAAAAGCGCGGACAAAAAGAGTGGCCACGCCCCCGGGCTTGAACCCACAACCTCTCTGTTGTGAGACGAATGCTCTACCAGTGTGAATGGGGGGAACATAGTTGGGCGAGTATACTTGCCCAACTATGTAGCCTGGGGCCATTATTTCATCGGGTTAAACTGTGATAACAAAATTAATTAGAAATATTTAAAACATTTTTAAGATAAATATCAGCTTCATCAATTGGAGCGATATTTACTTAAGTTTATTATTACATGTGTTTGGTTTCTGTCCAAGATTCTTCTTGTTGTGCCATTTGTTCTGATGGTCTTGTTGGAATGGATTATATGGATTATATTGTATGTGTACAAGTGTATATTGAAAGTACAAGTCAATATGGTTATTAAGGCTGATGGAACTATTATACCGATTTAATTTGTACATTCTATAATCTCTTTAGCAAGGATAATCAGAATTATTTCCAAACTCAAGTTTATGATAAAGCATCAGAGACAAGTCAAATAGGTAAGTATAATGCTAATGTGGTTTATAATTGTGAGATAGGCTTTTACGACGGGTATTCATAATATAAGTTAAAAGTTTAACGGGTTCGCCGTCGGACGAGTTTTAATCTGTCAAGCTTTCGTCAGGATTAGCTCTGACTTCTTCAGGACCAAATTATTATAATATTGAACAAAACATAGAGATTGCCACGTCTCTTGTTATCATCATTTGGGCTGCCCCTTGCCCGATGATTTGAGAGTAGGTGCCCTTTCCTACTTGTGAAAGAATTGGTGGCTCTGAAAAGAGCCGTTCAGATGGATTGCCGCTTCCACTGAACACGTAGGTTGCCACTGGCCTACTATAATAGCTATTTACTCATACAGCCCATAACCACTTTCTAGATGATAGGGATTATTTGCATATTCAAGTTTATGTCACTGAGTGGTATACGTTAGATGAGAGTTGGTTCTTTATTTGTGTACTTAATTTCAAGTTACATAAAGCTATTTTCCCTGAGATTTTCTTCATGTAAAAGGTTACATTTATTACCGCATAAGAAATGTAGGAAATGGGTGAACTTTTTTGAATAGAATGAAATGAATACAAATGATGAACACATCTGGTAATATTTTAATACGCCAATTACAGATAACTACAGCGCAACATTCATGTACGGCCATCACCGGATGAGCAATCGATGGCAATTAATAACCAGTGATGTTACCCAATGTTTCCCAATGGTTTCATTAGGACAAAGTTAACACGGCTCATAAATGGTGTTGGATTGTATGCAGTGGCGTAGCTAGGATTTTTTTCAGGGGGGGCAAGATTTCTAAAATTTTCGTAAAAGGTTGCCCCAAAAAAATTTCTAGCCACTTACCACGTGAATTTCACGTAAGTGGGGGGGGGGGGGGGGGGGGGCTCAAAAAAATTCGCACAGTCCAAAAAAATCGCACAGTCCAAAAATATCGCACGGTAAATGTACTACATTTAAATTTTTGCCTTCTATTTGGCTAATAACCTCGGTCTTTTTTCTCATTTTTTTCCTAATTCCTTTTTTTATCACCCCTTTTTATTTTTTAGGGGGGTGGGGGGCGGGGGCACAAATTTGATTTTTTCGTCAGGGGGGGCATTTGCCCCCCCTGCCCCCCCCCCCCTGAGCTACGCCACTGATTGTATGGCAGAGGTTAATACAAACAAAATCAAACCCTTGTATGTAGACATAGAAATGTGTCCATAACACCTTCTGATAGGTCACAGAGTTGAACAAAACCGAGGAACACTTTACTTCATAACTCTTGATGTATAATCATAAAGAAGGGAAAATGTAAATACTCAGCTAAACAAGGGCTTTTCAATTATATAATTTCTATTATTTTTGATAAATCATCTAAAGGTTCTATTGAGCACCTATCGGTGTAATATATGATTTGTTGATTATTTTCAAATATATTTGATTAAAATCAATGATTCTTGTACACTACATTGAATAGATTCACAACCACTATTATAATTTGTGTCACCTCAATTTGCCAAGTAACATGAATTCTAGTGAAGGCATCATGATATCATACGCATAACATCAATATGTCGGCCATTTTGTCTGTGCCATCAAAAAAGAATGTCAGCAATAGTGCAGAATGTGCTACACCTATCACTATATTACACTCTGACATCACATCCTAGCCTTTCATCAAGGCATTGTTGGTTGTGCTGGTGTGTGGGAGAGCGCCCTCTATAAAAAATAGTCTACTACAACACCTTTTTCAGAAAATCTTTGTGTAATTATGTTTCGTCTTGTTTTACGGATGATTTATCCAGAAAATTGTGTTGGCTGATTGGTTGATAATGTTGTCATGATTTATCGGGCAAAGTCATAGATATCAAGTGCTATATCAAAAAGTTGTTGGAGCAATCATGTGTTGTGATGACAACATTGTTTGAGACGACATTGTTTGATCGACACATAATGCTTACACAGTAGCTATTTGTGCAAAACACCTCGTTACGGTCGGCCTCCCGGCGTTCGACCGGTAATTATGCGAGGTGTCTTTGACAAAGACTAATCACATCCCAACAGATACAGACTATAGCAGATATGTTGGGGCTTAGTCTTCATTTACAATAATTGTTGATGGGCACAGGAAAATATGAGTAATGATACTTATTTCACAAGCATTTTGATGGTGGTGCATACAGACCAGTGTACAAGTAGCCCTAACAACTTCTTTCGAATAACGGGTGCAGTTGAATTCATAAGGGACAACTTCTTTCGGATAACGGGTGCAGTTGAATTCATAGGGGCATGTGAGTGTGTACTTTCAAATATTCAAAACACATACACACATACTTTACCTATCTACTTCAGGATCCCACATTAAAACTTCGACATCAGTTCTGAAGATGATAATATGTACAAGAACATAACATATATGCTACCTCCCAATAACCAACCCTAAATATACATATCTCCTGTCATATGTCATTGATTATAAGCATTAATCTTCAAAATAGTATACTCTACACCCATTGTGATTGCTTGAATAGAGGAAAAGAATATTTTAGTTAGAAAGGAAAAGGTAACACAACTTAAAGAATCTAGAATCACTACTTTGATTGGTTATCCAAATGGTTTATATCATAAAGTGACCAATCAGAGACTTTAATAAATTGATAGCAGTGCCCATGGGTTTAAGTAAATACTTACAGGCAAGGTTGAAAGTACTGTATTATTAGTACTGCTGCACCGTTTGATAGTTTGTCAGTGAAACTCATAGCACCAAAAACAAACGCTCCACTTTCCTGCAAAACAAAAATGTAGAATAATCTTATTTACCTAAGCGCATTGCAACGTTTGAGCGCTAAACGTTCTTATTTTCTTAGAAAAAAATAATTAACTTATTAAGGTACCAGGCGTGCATCAAGTCTTTCACAGATTTAAGTGTACCATATTATATGACCAATTTTTTTATAATTTGTTATATATATATGCAACTTTCTAAATTGAACATTTGATTATTGTATGGAACATATTGTTAATGAATAATTTGTTGGTAGCATCAATGTAAAGGCTTTGACTATTAACCCAAACCCCCCTGAGTACTATAAAATACTACTATCTTGAAGTGTGGACGGTTTTCGATGACGTAAAAAAACGAGTGAGTGCGTTATACTGCAGGAACGAGTAGCTGTGGGTCATGGCTTAGTGGGTGGGACGACGGTCCCCAGATTAATTCCCGGCCGGTTCCTGCCAATTTAGTTGGTGTTTTCCTTTCCAAAATTGTGATCCCATTTAAAAACCGGGTTAGGGTTTACCCTAACCAATACAGGTAGTGTGTAAGAATAAGACTAATAGGGGGAAGTCTCAAACCTGGTGCGCTGCAGTGCGAGTCCAGGTGATTGTGCATCATGCTCCCAAATAAATTTTCAGAGCCTATATACCGTAAAACACTATAATTTTGCGAATACTTTGTTTCGCGAATTGAAAATGACTGCTATTTTAGAGGGAGTTTCATTTCGCGAATCTGGAAATTTTACTGATACTTTCAATGCAAAATTGTTAGTTTCGGGGGTATTTAATTTCTCCTATCCACATCCCTCGTGAAATTCGCGAAAATAAATCCCTCACGAAATTAAGTGGTTTTACAGTACACCTTTCCGTGATTGAGCAAATAGACTGGGAAAACAGGAGCTACAACGCTTCTGTCGGATTTGATTTCATTTGGCAAGGTTAAGGGTTCATCTATGTGTACAAAGGTGTGCCATAGCGGCAAAAGTTAAGTTATCTTGAAATGAAAATAAAATGTATGAATTTATCATTTATAAATACAGTACCATCTTCTAATCATTTTGATTTCCCTTTAATTCTCTTTTCATTTTGTCATTTTTTAGAAGAATAGTACTGTATTTACACAAAATTTTAAAATGTAAAGAAGTAAATTAAATTGTACATTAATATCTTACTGTATTGTCTCCAATAAGATCTGCAGTTACAGAGAGTGATGAGACAAGTACCGTTGATCCCCCGGCTCCAAGTAACACAGATGCCCCATACACTTGCATACCGATATTGTCACCCCACAACCAAACGCAACCACCTAAGAAAATACAGGCGCCTAAGAACAATGTCATCTGTTGATGAGAGACATCAAAAATTAAGTTAACAACAATCATTTTGTTGTTATAGTTTGTTAACAACAATCATTTTGTTGTTATAATTTGTTAACAACAATCATTTTGTTGTTATAATTTGTTAATAACAATCATTTTGTTGTTATAATTTGTTAACAACAATCATTTTGTTGTTATAATTTGAGATACAAGGTGTTAAAATGTGTTAGCTGAGATCAGATTTCAATCATTTGTTATCTTTTGATTAGAATGCAAACATGATCATTCATATTTCAATCAAATTTATTTTGTTATATGCATGAAGTAATCATAATTAATGTAAAATAAAAGTTAAAATCTAACCTTTCGACCTAGAAGCTTGTTGACTAACTTCATGAGAAAAGTAGAGAAGTATCCACTGACATATATAACTAAGGGTACAATGGCTATAGATTCCTGTAACATGCAAGAATAAAAACAAAGTCAATCAAATTATGAAATTAGAAAAAGAAATATCTAGTGTATGAACAAATTATGCTTCCTGGTGAATACATGAATTATTTGTGACCCAACACGTGTAAATGAGGCACAAATGAATACTGTGTTATTTATTATATCATGATGATATGTACCGTATTATCCCTATTAAGCGCCCAGGGCGGTTAGCAAAGTCATTTTGGGTGGGCGCTTATTATGTTACCTTTTTAAAACTCATTTATCGTACTAAATAAAATGTACAAGTGGTCATTTGAAGATGCTGACCATTTGATGGTCATTTGAAGATGCTGACCATTTGATGGTCATTGGAGGAGGCTGACCATTTCATGTACTAAATGAAATATATGTACAAGTGGTCATTTGAGGATGCTGACCATTTGAAAAGGTGGGCGCTTATAAGGGATTGTTTGTTGGTAGTCATTGTGAAAAACAGGGGTGGGCGCTTATAAGGTCCTGGGCGCTTAATAGGGATAATACGGTATATGTAAAGAGGCATTTTGGTACCAAAGTCAATGTTATATCATATTCCTAACCAAAGTTACAGATCATTGAAACTCATTTAATCTCAAAACATCAAATACAAATCTTCAAGTTATAGCCATAATAAATGGTTTTGTTAACAAATCATTGGAGTAAATGTGAATTAGATACCTCAAATTGTAGTTTAACACTTTATTTTCATGATTTAAATCTTTGGTTGGATACAAGATGTATCAAAGACCACAAAAGACTTTTTGTGAATTTGAATTATTATGATCCCACATTTTGTGCTCTTAAAATCAAATTAGCTACTGCCGGATTGTGCCTCATATACTCATGTTGGGTCACATTTTATGATTATGAATTACATGTAGATATCATCACATAATCTATTTTTAATTATATGAATCTTAAAATACGGGTAACTCCTGTGTGTATTTTGATGGTTGAAATTGTGAAGTTAAACTACAGGCCTCAAAATAAAGTGAACTCTCTGGCAAATATAGCTTTTTTCTCTGCTACAGTGAATGGCAAAAATAAACAACATAAATATATACAAATTGTGAGATAGGCTTTTATATACACTGTATAAATATATACTGTGAAATATAATCTTTAATATAAGGGCAGCACAATAAGTTTTGACGTTATGCCATTTCATGTTCAAATGATGATTGCTTTTACCATTTGACCAAACATTCTCATTACTTATTCACTAAGCAAATGAAATATAATATTGTTAAACCTACCTTATCTAATTCTAATGTCTCTGTCACATACATAGGTATATACACTTGGGATATATTGACCATAAGTCTACTACACATATATAATAGAGCAACCTGTGGAAGAGGAAGACAAAATAATAACAAATTACATTAAATGCACACAAATAATTCATTGCACATTCAATTGCAAACAAACGCCTAACATTAATTGAAAAATGTCCATGAGAGTTTGATCATTTTGTCTCAATTTCCTGCTGTAATTCTAGGTAATCTTTTTTCAATAGGGTTTTACACAATTCTAATTCCATTGGCTTGCTCCTACATATAATTGATGACTTAATTATTTGTTCATTTGGTCAGGAAACCAGTGTTTGAAATGAGTTACATCGCAAATAAATCTCAAATTCTTTAGCTACATACAAGTGTACAGCTTTAAATTGATTATAAAAATCATTGAAATGATCCAACTTTAGAAATCAATCATGTTTGATAACATAAATCTTAATGTTACAAATTTAAAAAATTTAAAATCTTGAGTTGGCTCAAACTACTAATAAAATCCATATATATTTGATATAACTATATTTCCCTCAATGATCTATCCCACATTTCTTTGAAAATATCAACCAATATACTCCGCAAGTCAACTGTTAAGTCACTGATGTAACCTACCTGATAAAATTGCACTTCTTTCAACCAGTCTTTCCAGGTCATTGGTATAATAGATGCTTTTCTTTTTCTCCGTCTCTTTGTTCCTGGTGAATTTAAACAGTCATCATCAAGACACTTCTCCTTTGTACCTATGTGAAATATTGCTGCAAACACTAAACCTACACCAACTACTGTTATTGATAATATCTGAAATAACAAATGGAGAGCAACATATATAATCATTACTATATTTCGGACAGTTATTGCAAATCTACAATGCACCCAATAAGCACTAACTAGACAAATTGTGAGCCTCCAAAACTTATTTGAGTGGCTGCTTAACCAAATCAATCTGACAGGAAATATGCACACAATTCTCACATGTATACACTGCTGTGAGGAATAATATCTGCATATAGGGCCATTAAAATGGCCCATATTTATCCTTACAGACCAAACCTGATCACCAGCCTTGATCACTGAAGTCCTTTAATAGTGCCAACATCTTGGTTAATTTTTACTTCTTTAGGGAAACAAAGAGATATACACAAGAACACATATTTTGAAGAATGCTGATGAACATGCATCTTTCTTCTTTACTTAAACTCTTAACTTTTAATTCAACAAATAAGTGAGTTATTGATGTGGCAGAATTTGGGTGCAATTATGTCGCAGTTAAACATAAACAGAACATATTTTGTTTTTGGCATAATTCTGTTATACCCTACACACCTACATCATGTTCTAACTTTGAATAACAATATGAAATTATTGCAAGCTTTGTTGGCGGGACATTCAAATGTGAAATTGGAATGTGTGCAGTATCAATTACATATAATTATGCCTGTAGAAAAGCCCATACATTTGGTTGTGCAGTTAAAATGGTTTGTAACATATATGTCAATTTTCATAACATGCAAAAGCTTCAATCTTATTTGAAAACAAGATGCTTACTTTCCACTATTGCAATTTGTTTGACTCACGCTGTACTTGAAAGGACATCCATGAAGGGCTGGGGTCTAGCCCAGTGGTGAATGAAGATTTATGGACATTTAAATTTGTATAAAATGAAACTGTGCAGCATAAAAATGTTACATCTTTTTGAACTTAAGTGACCTATGTATTTTGATATAGGTTTACCCTTTCCATTTTACCAACTAAGACCCTAAAGCCATTTGCGTTCTCCCCTGTTTGAAATAAAACCAACTTACTCTAAATTCTGGAACATTATTTGCTAATGTGGTGGCCGTACCAGCTACTATATCCTCAGTAGGGGGTGATGGTGTAGATATAACAGAATTACTTTGTGATAACAGAAACCAGGTTAGTCCATATACTAACACACTGGACATAACAGTAAAACTATACCTGTACAAACACACACAAAATAAGCATATTAGTTGATATCATATCAGTTTTTTTGTTTGGTTTGGATATTGTTTTAAATTTTAATCAAATGATTATTAACACACAGTTTCAGTGCTCAGATTCAGTTGGTAAAATTAGGTTATTCAAAAGATTTTGATTCCATTTCCAAACAATTTGTATTTTATATTGGCGCATATATTGAAAACTGAGCGTTGTTTATGTATAATTTATTCAATTTTTCATCTGCAAGATAAGAACACATGGACAATTACCACACATTGATTCAAAGACACACAAATAAAAATGATGCATTACAAAATAAAATAAAAAACCTTTTTTTTTCTCATTTCCCCAAATATTAATATTTAAGACTGATACATACTGTTGTGCCTGTTCTCACTTTGGAATTGAATTGAATTTGAAATTGAAATTGAAATTTTGAAAATTGAAATCAAAAATCGAAATCGGGATCGGAATTGAATTGAAATTGTATAAATGTGTTCAACTTTATAGGGATGATATTCACACTGTATATTACACACGTTTTATAAGTTTAGATCATAATTCCTTCTGATTCACTCACACACTCTTCTTTATACACACAACCAGTCTATAGAACAAATAGATAGATCAATTTTACATAATTATGCTAATCCAAGCTGCATTTTCTGCTAAATTGAGATATTGGCACAATAAAATGTACATGTAGGGTCTGTCAAAGTATTTGAAAATGACATTCCTCAATTCAGGAAGTAATATGTTAATATTCAGCATAACACGAGAGAGATCAATATTGGTAGGGCCTTTTGGTTGCAAAGAGGAAATGTTGATTTTCAACCAACTGATTTTACATTATTACAAGAATTGCTGGTAGGTCAAAAATAAATTGGCAGCCAATGTGTTCATACTTTATTTATTATACACTAACATTAAAGGGACACAAAGTAGTGTTGAATTTTTTCAGAATTCAAGATGAACGTTAAAAATCACCATTAGTGTTGTTTCTTCTTACAAAATCACAGCAAAACTTGATTAAAACAATACCATCACTATTTGTTGAACTTTTTCTTAATAACGCCCTCTATGTAAATATGGTTCACGTTATGTATCACACATGCTGCAGGGGATACTGTCTGACGTAAAATGCAGATCACGGCTCGATCAGCATTTTTGAATCTACGTTATGTTGTACAAAGAGGGCTGATTTTTCTTAATCCTTATAGGTATAAGTTATATATTTTCATTGAGGGCCAGCCTCCAACACATCTCTTATGTCCCTTTAAATTATCTGATAATCCATAACTCTGTCTTGTTCCCATGGGTTTATTGACCTTTTTGTCCCAGACATTCTGCTGTTAATTCATCCCTGGTTTTGTCTCTGCACGTGAGACTATCATTAATATTTAAAACAGTTTAGGCAATCACATGCTTCATAATCAATTATGTGGTTTACTTTTTACAACAATAATCATGCATGAATAACCCAAGAAAGCCTCAAATAAAAGCTTATTTCCTTTTAGGTCCATTGTACCGGAATTGATTAGAACAATCGGGGACACCCACCATGCTGTTTTCAAAACTGACTATAATTTGCATTATGCAAGTTGATTGCTCTGTATGAGACCCCTAAGCGGCTTAATATTTCCTCACAAGGTCAACATGATATTATAAATCAAAAGCCCAATTACAAATAATAATCCATGTGGAGAGCAGATTTTTTTAATCAATTGACAAGGTACAGTACACTAAATTTCTGATTTCCTGCTAAAAAAATCCTGTTAAGTCCCAACACCGATTCGAACTAGGGACCTCTCAAACCATACGCTATATGCACCTTAATCATTTGGCTGCATAGTCAATGTGTCTTTGTAAAATTGGGAGGAAACTATTGCCACGCCCAAATTTGGACTATTTAAACTATTTTAAGGCGTACAGCTTACTTGTACATGTATAAGCCAAAATAATATTTCCTTGGCATGAAAATGCTCAACATTATAGTTACTTATATTCATATTTCAAACACACGATACCGGCATGTATGATAATGCTCAATCATCATCAGTTCCTAATAATAACCAAAATATTCAGGCCTGGAATTAGCACCCGCACACCTGCCGATAGTGGGTAACCTTTGCGTCGGGCGTGTGAAGATACCAAAGTACCTGTCCGGCTGGCGGGTAAATATTTTCAAACTGACGGTGTAAGTGAGTTACACTGGCTGGGGGGAATTACTAGCGGGCAGGTATTTCTTGTGAGTTACCTACCAGACTGGCTGGTTGAAAAAAATCTGCAAATCCAGACCTGCAAATATTAAGAAAAACACTAACAAAATTTCAACCCCTGAAATATGGCACAGCGGCCATACCCACTCTGAACACCAGATCATCCAGATTTGTCAATGTAATTTAAATTTGAATCGGCAGATTCTATTATAAGCGAGTCACATGTGAGTCATTTGAAGGGCATCAGAACAAGTGGTATGCACACTACAGTTTAACAACATATATACAGGGTTAGCATTCGAGCCCTTTCCTATGATTACAGATTACGTAATAAGTTTACCTGATTGCATTTAATCCAACTCTTTCACTTTCACAACCAGTCAGCTCTGGAATAAGAGCAAGATGTGAGATCTGTGTGCTTGCCCAACCAAATTGAAAGATGACCACAAAGGGTACGTAGTAAATAAGCTTGGCCCAATCATCTGCCATCTCCCCACCAATAGGAGGGTTAAAGATGAATACAAAGGTTGTCGCAACACATACAGTTCCTGGAATAAGAAAGAACAAAATTGAGATTTAATTTATCAAACTTTAACTATAAAACTGCACAGAACTGTCCAATCAGTCAATTTGATGTGTTACAAAGACCTACATTAACTGATATTCATACACTCTTAGTAGATGCGAACCAATCAGAAAGCAAGAAACTAAAATACGCAGAGTGCATTGAAAGTGTACAATGCACTATTGAAAGTGTACAATGCACTCTGTATGTGCGCCGTTCAATGCGCGCACAACACGCTTTGTTTTGATTCGTTGTTCAGGCATCGCGGGTTTGCCAATTTCCCTGCAGGTGTTAGCAAACTTGTTAAAATGTTTTTATTCAATATTACATAGATACAAATTATGCTCAAATTGTGAATTTTGATTTGTATATATAGTGTCGTGTATGAATTAGGTCAATACATGAGTATGTTTTGTTTCTCAAAAAAATCAGAAAAATCAATGCACTTGCGCAAATGTTGATATGCTCAAAATAGCACTCCCCCTGTGGGGTCGTGGCATTATTCACACCTCAACATCAGGGCGCGTGCATTGATTTGCCCAATTTCTCTCGAAACACCACAAACGCATTTATTGACCTATAATTCAAATTGATTTTGGAGTATGCTACAATTTACTGGAAAGAAAAGACTATGTAATATTAGTTTTTTAGTGCCACCCTGTAGGTAAACCTCAAAGACAAATTGATGTTAGTATGACTTATAGCACGAGGCAGCGCAGCTGCCTAGTGCTATAAGGAATTAATAGCACTCATCGACAGTGACTATTTTAGTGATGATTTATGTGGCAGAGCTCTACTCTACACACCAGATACACACCACTTTCACAGTAGGACACCTTTCACTCACCCAGACTTAGACAATCATCTACTAAACACACACACACACCAAGTTGGGTAATAATTACAGTGCTGTAATTAATCAGGTTAACGATGTCAAATTTACAGCATTCTGAAGCTGTACAATAAGTGAAATTTGTGGAATTCTGGATTGGCTGTGTATGTGCTATTAATCATCTTTTAGTCCGATTCCATAACCTTTAAATGATCATCCATCTAATGCCTTGATTAGAAATAAGACAATGAAATGTGTTTCCTGCTAATTTGAGATCAAATATTGTTGTATGCTTATTTTTCACACCTACCTACTAAATGCCATGACTTGCGTTTTCCATAGCGACATCTATCTCCTGTATTGTCTGACTCGTAGCCAACCAATGGTGTGCATAATGCATCACTTACTTGCCCAATGAGCATTACATAACCTGCCATAATATTACTGCAAAACAATAGAGGAAAAACATGATCAAGCAGTTTACACTGTGAGGGGGAGGGGGCACTATTGTTCTAGTTGATGAGTCATTAGCATTATCTTAAGCATGGACTGAAGAAAGAACTAAGTTTAATTTTTTTAACAAAACAAGGGACTCTGGGACCCAATTGTTTTAGCCATTGATATGCATGATTTGATTTTTGTGATTTCTTTTTTGTGATACAATACAATGACCCTTCATTGCAACTCCTTGAACTCCCCACTATTAACCAGTGTCAAATGTTGCCAATTCCTTTCTTATGACCATTAAATTACTTTTCCTTTCATTTTTTAATTATTAATTAGCTACTGTTTCCTATCAAATCCAGATGGCAGATTGAACTGGTGATGATGGTACACCATCTGAGAGCAACGAGACGGGGCGGGCCAGTGGTTAGCATGAATAATAAAACTCGTTGATTACCATGTGGTGTTGATGCGGTTGCCTGATACATGTATGTCAAACGAGTGATTGACAGTTCTCGCTTCAGTGATTGCCCAATAGCACATAGATAAGTGTTATGGATGGCGCTATTTCAATATGAACCAATTCTAAGACATGCACAGATACAGAGTTTCACACCCCTGGGCCAGCTCTCTTTCTCACTTCTTCCTGACTTGGGATGGACGCTGTTGAATACCATCTTTATCATTTCATCCACATTTCTGTTGGCATGATATATTTAATTTCTGAGGAGTTATGAATAAATGCAAGTGACAGAGATATTATATCATTTTGCCATGATTCTACTTATTTAACCAGTGCTATATCCCTCGTAGTCAGTGAGGACATTTTATGATTTAAAATACAAAAAAACCTCACATTTGGTGGCAGTGGTGGGATAAAGCTTTGGAGGGAAAAAAATCAAAGCTTTACTTGCACCCATCAATTTTATCCATATGACTTGTATGTGCTCTCACAAAGTAGCGGTTAGCTAACTAACCATTTTATGTCATTCACAGGAATCTGTGATGAGAAAACATGCAGACCCCTATTAGCTACAAATAAATTTACAAACATCAGGAAAACATGATCTTACCTGAATTGCAGAACACTGTGAAAATACACTAGTAGATATGAAAACCACATCGCTGCACATAAATCATTGAGTACATGTCCAACACCATAGGTATAACGGGCCACAAATGGGAGCCTACTTCCCCCTTGTCCAAACACTTGACCCATGGTCAACTAGAAAGTCACAAATGCTATTGTAGAACAATCAGGACTTCCCAAATTCAAGATATTTTATCTTATTGCTTCTTATTGAAAACAATCATCTACAGGGTAAGTCTGACAGATGTGTCGTTCATTTTCATGAGATTCCTATGAATATCCATGATGGTCCTGCTGAGTATAATGGTTCTGTTATGACATGTTGAACTTTGTCCACTGCTCCACATCACATCGTCGACCACATTAGTGTTATTTAAACTGCAAAAGAATTGGATATAATTACAAATTATAATTGCAGTTTCATCATACTTTTGTTAGCACCATTCACAGAGCAGAGTATCCCACACCAGTGACAAATGCCAAAATAAATGGAACACTGGTAAACAAATTATAACTTATTTCGTAACAGTACTATACCATGACGCCTATCCATTGGGCTTGTGACTTCCTGGTAAAGCAATTATTGAGCTACACTGTATCTATATAACAATATGATATTGGAGACAAAAGGGGGAAAATGCCATATAATACAAATGTATGATTGTAATATTATACAATTACCCAAAATGCCAGTTCCTATTTTAATGTATTATTTTAATGTCTGTAAATTTACAAATTAAAAATCTATGGCCTTCATCTTGGAATGATATGAAAAAGGGTGTGTTTTAGATTATCATTTGGATATATTTTCAATATGTTAAAGTGGGTCGTCTTACGACTACGATCGGTTGATTTTAAACATGAAATGACAATGCTAAAATTGGTGGCAGCTGTGGGATTATCTCTCTGTTACATATAGGTGGCAACCATGGGATTTAATTAATTATAGGCTACAAAATTGGACTCAAACTATAGAGTCCCCTCTAAACTTTTCTGGATCCTCGCCTGTGGCAGCTTTGAAGAAGTGGTAATTGTGATTCGTTTAGGAAAGAGGGAAGAAGGTAACACAAGACATAGGCTGCTGATGATAACAGAGGAGAATACAATGTACAACTAAGAAACATGAATTACTAGCAAATGCCAAGAAATACAGAGAAGGTGATTCGTGGAAGAACATTCATATAAATCCGGATCTTACTCCAAAAGAAAGAGAGCAGAACAAAATGCTGAGAGAAGAACTGAAGAAAAGGACCGAAAACGGGGAAGAAGCCTTTTCATATGAAGAGGAAAGATCACAAAGATTTTTCTTCGTAATAAGTAAGTCTAAATTGCAAAGTAAGGAGCATAGTGATGTCAGGACAAGTAACCAGCAACATGAGACACGTAGCTCCACATGAAAAAGGGAAAAGCAAAATTCCAACAACTGGACAAGCAACATGAACAGTAAGAAAATAAAAAGTTTGAGATCAAAATATGAATCATGGTAAAACTTTAAGGCTTTGATCTTGTAATACCATTAGGAGATCTACACTTGACTGCACTTGAATTTACTCAGCTCATTGAATTTTTAACTCTAAACTGTCACTCCTATGTATTTTGCATATAAACACTTCAAAAGAAGTAAGTTCCCCTCTAGGGGTTCCCTTATATTTCCAAAACAATACATTGGAATGAAATGGGGTTTCAATCAAATGATTATGGGCTTCATACCAATACTTGACCAAAATTTCAAATCAACAGATTCTGTCATGCTCGAGTGAGCACGTATTGAATGACGGAATGTCCCATTTCAAAAGTTGCTAAAATAACGTTTAATTTCAAAAGATGCTAAAATAATGTTTAGTAGCGGGTGGTGTATCCACCGCGTTGTTTTATGACTTGCCGACATCGACGTCTTAAAGAGCGTGTTTCTGCTGGGACACTGCAAAAAGTTAGCGTTAATAAACGCTAAGTTTCAAACGGTCAGTTTTTAATCCCCCCTGTTTCTACTCGCGAAAAGTTTATCGATCCTAGTCGATGGGCCACAACATTTGACCTTTTGTAAAACCAAACAATGCCACCGCACTTGAAAAATATTGCTTCACAATAGTATGTATAACCCAGCGTGACACGGTTCACGGCGCAAACCGCTAAGAATCACCTTTCTGTTTCTACTGGGTTTATTGCCGATTATTGCTGGTTCCAAACCTGCTTTGTGAAGGTTTTTGGGATTACCAAAAATACCGATTATTGCCCGGTTCTGCCTGTTTCTACTGGGCAAACTTAGCGTTTATTAGCGGTAACTTGCCCAGCAGAAACACGCTCATAGTGTTGATGAGGCGCGCCACTCGATGCTGTGGGATGGCATCCCACTCTTGTTGTACCAGAAGACGTAAGTTAGCAAGATTAGTGTGATCATCCACTCTACGATCCACGGCCCGCTTAAACTGATCCCATAGATGCTCGATTGGGTTGAGATCTGGGGAGTTCGCGGGCCAAACCAAATGCTCTATACCTTCATCTTCCAAGAACTGATTAGCAACTCTTTCCCTATAGGGGCGCACATTGTCGTCCATCAAGACAAATCCATTTCCTATAGCTCCAGCGTAGGGAAGCACATGTGGTCGCAGCACATTATTTTAACAACTTTTGAAATGGGACATTCTGTCATTCAATACAAGCTCACTCAAGCATGACAGAACCTGTTGATTTGAAATTTTGGTCAAGTATTGGTATGAACCTCATAACAATTTGACAGAAAACCCATTTTAACCCCAATGTATATTTTTGAAAATATAAGGGAAACCCTAAAGGGGAACTTACTTCTTTTGAAGTGTTTATATGGCACGATTTTGCACACAACTCGATCAATTTTGATAACAGCATTATTTTAATTATTATATTTAATTGGTTAATTTAATAAGTACCATTAAGACTTAAATATCTTCATACTTGACTAATAATAACTATGGAATAACTCAATAATTCAACCAAACAATTAACTGTCAGGTATAGTGATCTTATAAGCTAACTTCTGTAAAGTCCAAAATTTATGCTCCTCCTCGTTATGCTCCTCCTCGGTCACCACCGTGCAAAAATGGGTATTTGGAGTTAATTCATTGGCAATTACTAAAAAATAAGACAACATCAGGCAGGTTTATGACTTTGAAGTAGTTGGCAGATATATTCCCTTCAATTTGGTACCAAATATGACCATGTAGCACATGTATTTAAAATGTTACACCCTTACCATTGTGTATGTTTGTCGCACAAATGAAACAGCACAACCAAAATGTGGGCCCACCTTAAAACGCATGGCCATACATGATAATAGGCCTACTGTAATATATTCAGATATAATTTATTCAATTCCATTTTCAGTATTTAGATCATGCTCTTATATCTAGCCATACAATACGAAAAAAACACCCGAAAACATGTGTATATTTTTAAGGTAATTTTCTGTGTCCGTTGTCCAAAATCGCTCTCTGGCTTTGACCACGTCATAACAAAGGTAAAACATATATCAATTATCATTTACTACACATTTGTAGCTATGATACGGAGCTACAATCATGACAAATGTCATGAGGTTGACATTAATATTAGCGATGTTATGAGGGAGGAGGTAGAACTTATTGAATGACCCTCGTATATTTTTGTATCAATGCACGAAAGAAGTTGAGTATAGGCCTACTGCTATATTCTTGATTTTATAGATGGTTTAAAAGCTCGAACAGGGAGAGTCTAATTTGTTATTTGCATATGTACATGTATTTATGTATCGAAATGAGGGCCTGCTTGGAAAGCAGTGCAAGTCACTGAAGCATATTACCCTCAATAAAGAAAGCATAAATAAAAATAATGGGTGATGTTCCCCCCTCAGAATTGGATTGTTTTAAAAAAATTGACCGACAATGACCTCAACGACCCAACAGTTGGTGAAGTACAGTTTATCTGCGCATACCGACTTAACTGAAACAGAAACAGAACCCATTGTGCGGCAATTTGCCAATGTGTATGACTTTTGAACAATATTTTATTGAAAAGCAATCACTTTATTTCATTTTTCCTTGGCCATCACTCACTAACTCTATGTAAAATAAATCGGGGGTGGGGGGGGGGGTGATTAAATTGACCACCCCTCCCCCACCCAGGTCAAAAAAGGGGGGGGGGTCCCTGGGATTTCCTTCCTTGTACTAAGGGACTCCCCTTTTCCCTCAGGGCCTCCCATGTCTTATTACGTACGAATTACACTACAGGGACTCCCCCACACTAGACCCTTCAACAATGAGTTATACGAATTGCAAGGACACCCCCAGAGCATGCAGAGGGGCCTGTCGAACTATTACAATGTTATTACACTTTAGGAACTCCCTATAGACGAATAATAGGGATCCCCTCTTATTTCTACAATAGTTGTACGAATAACAGAGACTCTCCTCTAATTCGTACAACAGTTGTACGAATTACAGCAACACCTCCCTTATTCGTACAACAGTTGTGCGAATTACAGCGATACCTCGCTTATTCGTACAACAGTTTGGTACTTGGTAGTGTAATCCATATACAGCTGTAAAGCTAAACTTGGATGTGGTGCAGTGATGACGTCATACAGCAAGTTTGTGCAAGTAAAAAGGTGGACAATGGAGAGAGAATAAGACGATCTCCGGAACAAATAATGGTGATGACTGGACGAAAAAGACGAAATAAACTCAGGGTGCACTATATACAGGGGTTTGACAGCTTACAGGAGTCTGGATCCAACTGGGGGAAGCATCGCCCGGATGGATGGCATAGCGGCTTTCCTGAAGACCAGAATGGATGGGGCCGAGACTGTAGTGGCTAGTAGGCTGTTCCAGATGCGGATGGATCGCGGATGAATGAGAATTTGAAGGGGTCGATTGTGCATTGGATGACGCTGAATTTGAGTTGGTGATCATGTCTTCCAAAGAAGGTGGCAGGTGAAACACACGGTGGAAATTTGATGTTGACCAGGCCGTGGTGGATCTTGAAAAACATCACAGTTGTGCCAATTACAGCGATACCGCGCTAATTCGTACAACAGTTGTACGAATAGACTCTTCCTTCTTGGAAATAGAAACAGGTTGAGATAATACATATAGCTACGATTCAGCGCTAGAACTTAAACTTATCAGAAAGAAAGTAAGCTTTAGGTTTAGCTTACATTTATTGTCAATTGTCTAACAATTAACCCCGCAATTAACAATAACATAAACCATGTAAACATACACTACACTTACAGAAAAAGAGATATCAAATAATACAAATTTCATGTTGCAGAATGTATCCAGATGATCAGATCCTTTATCGTTGGTTTCAAGTTTAGAGCTTTGCTTCTAAACACTGGAATGGCACCACCATTTTCCAAGCTCACATCAAATCCCACATGACTCACCTTCACACACTTTTTCCATGCAAATGTAACTCATTGAAGCCGGTTTTGTTATGTTTACGTACGACGTGTGTTTACGATTTCTATATATAGCTAGAGATGGGTATATCGATATTCTACACCCTGAACAAATCATTGAAAATGAATCCCGTGTTTCCGACAGCCTGGTGCTATAAAAGCATTGGTTTCCAGTTTCCAATACGATTGATTTTGTTAAAATATACTACCGGGTTTCAAATAGTCGGTTCCTTTCATCTATGCTTAGCACCAGGCTGCTGGAAATGAGATTAATTGAAAATAATGAGCTATGCACCACACATACAAGTTTCTATCGAAACGCCCAGAACTGTATTATCGGCAAGATTGATGACAATCACACATGACAATCATGTGATGTATTCTATGCATGTGATTATGTATTCATTCCATTGTGATGGTAATTCTATGTGATCACTTTACTGTTGGTGGAATTACATTAATTTATAACAAAAGTTCGTGTAACCACACAATAGATAGTCAATGACTATCTGTGGTGTAACGTGATCGTTAGGGACCGTTCATAAATACTTTGGTGGGCGGGGGCTGGATAATTTCATTTTTTGTATATCAACACTTTTTTAACCCCCCCTCTCGCCATGCCACAAACTTTTTTGACCCCCCCCCCCCACCCCACTCTCCATGCCACAAACTTTTTGACCCCCCCCCCCCCCCCCCCCCCTGTATTACTGCCTGCACCTGAAACTTTCTTGTCCCTGTTCATTGTTATCAAGTTCAGAGAACATAGATATGATATCTTTTATGGGATTTTCTTTTGACCATATGTATTATATTCTATTTTTGATGGATGCATCACATCTATAAGGGCAGGTTGTAGAATTTAGAGTGAATCAGAACTCCCCCTTCAATTGCAGGTATTGGTTTAGTGCCATGGTCTTTAATATAACTTCACATATTTATGCACGGATCCCGGGCACGGATCTCTGTTTTTGAAACCAATTAGGATGCTCCCTCCAATTATATATCCTGGCTTTAAATATGTTTTTGCTATTGACATGAATTTGCCCTTCATTCTTTTTTAGCTGGGCTAGTACATAAAAAATAGGCCCGTAGACATCTGCGCGTGTAGCGCGCGAAAAAATTAGCTATTTTTACATTGATTTATGAACTTTCCGTAAATGATGTGCATACAGGTAAAGCAGGGGTTTGGGGGCGAAGCCCCCAGAAAATTTTGGAAACTAATAAGTGTTTTAAACTTAGTTTATACCACCTAGAGTGTCTGTTGTACCTCATAAACGGGTCAAAAGGTCAGATTCTATATAGGTCAGTGTACCTTGACCTTTCGACCTACACAAAATATTCCTGGTGGTAAAAAAACAACCATTTCTAGAATCCTTGTGATCATACGAACAATATGAGATATTGTTTGTCAAAATCGGAGCAAGTTTAAATTTTGACCCATATGCAAAGGTCAACGACCTTTTTACGTTTTACCCGATAACTCGTTAACCAAACATCGGAAGTATAGCAAACTATACTTTTCGGAATCCTTGTGCTCAGCCGAACAATTTGGTATGCTTTTTAGCTTAATTAAAGCCATTTGAATTTTTGGGCCCCTGTATGGCGGCCATTTTGGAATTTGCGCTATAAAAGAACATTCCCGTCACTTTTGAGAGGTGCATGGGAGCTCATTTTCTCTTAAAATGGTTCTAGTTGACAAATTCACTAAGAAACTAAGGTAGGAAGAAAATGGTCACGGAATCCAAGATAATGACTCTACTAATAAAGATTATAAATGAATAATGAAGAAGTTAGGGGAGACGTCAAAACTCGACCGCCCGTTGACCGCCGGTTACGTACGGTTCCGCCCGGTTCTTTCAGGTCAAATGTTTTACTGGTATATGAATATTCACGCATGCAACACTGAACAACTGCCGGTTGACTTAATGCTGTAACCGGACCAAAAAATAACCATTTATAGAATTTCGGTATTGATTTTAAAAAGTGAATTGAGCTATAAACAGATTGAAAAAGCCAACCCCAGCGAAAATCAATAGCTGCATTGTACTGGTTGTCAACTGAGACTTTTATTGCTCACGCGTGTGACCAGGCACTTTCAACCGGTCGTGTTCACCAGAGTGTAACTATTTGACCTCATTATGTGTGTATATTATAACAGACGACACGTTTTGTGAGAACCGGGCGGAACCGGCAGTAACCGGCGGTCAACGGGCGGTCGAGTTTTGACGTGATCCCTTACGGCAGTTTTACGGAGGCTGTATCCGGAGGTGCACAACCCCCTTAAACGACCTAGGAATTAGGATGTTTCCTTGGCCCTATGTGATGATTAAATCAGAACCCCATGGTCACTGGATGGAGATAACTGAAGATGTTGTATTAGTATATAAGTTGTAGAGGGTGTTGTACTAGTATTTTGAGTGGTAAAAGGTTCTGAAATCAGAACTAATTAAATAAGAACCTGAGCACTCACTGCCTCTCAAACAGTGTTTCTGATTGGTTGATTATGATATACTCATTTAAATCACCAATAAAAATGTCTGAAATATTTCACTCCCATTTCCATCAGGATTTGCAAGATTCAATGCGAAGAAGCTTACTTTGTCATATTAGGCCTATTTTCTATATATTTAACCAAAATTATACGCTCTATGAGGGTCATTCAATAAGTTCTACCTCCTACCTCATAACTTCTAAAGAAGTCTTCCAAACGGAAAGACGAAACTGTCTAGCATGAGTAGATAATTGGATTTGTACAACAAAACCTTTTCATCATTTCAATCTACAATCCTGATGAACTTATTCAAAGAAAAAATATATAAGCCAGTCTTTTGAAATATTACACAATTGTAGCTTGGAATTTCTGGAGATGCAGTGAAAACCAAACATCCGTATAGGACGGCGCAGACATACGGGCACTTTGAGTTATTTTGAGCAAATTTGCTTGGCAACCAGTGTTTCAAGTGCAAAACATTCAAGCACTCTACGCTAAGCGTTACGCACTTGATTCACAGTAGGCGCAATGTAAGGTTGCCTTAATTGATTGATCTGCGCAAGTTGTTTTTGTTTTTGTTTTCACCGGCATGGCGTACGTCCGCCCCAACCTATAGTGCGACGGAAACGGAAAATATCTCCGAAGTGCTATTCATTTGGCCAATTCTAAGAGACAAAACATACCTATCGGTCAATTATAACCGTTCTAATGGCCAATTCTAAGAGACAAAACATACCTATCGCTCAATTATAACCGTTCTAATGGCCAATTCTAAGAGACAAAACATACCTATCGGTCAATTATAACCGTTCTAATGGCCAATTCTAAGAGACAAAACATACCTATCGGTCAATTATAACCGTTCTAATGGCCAATTCTAAGAGACAAAACATACCTATCGGTCAATTATAACCGTTCTAATGGCCAATTCTAAGAGACAAAACATACCTATCGGTCAATTATAACCGTTCTAATGGCCAATTCTAAGAGACAAAACATACCTATCGGTCAATTATAACCGTTCTAATGGCCAATTCTAAGAGACAAAACATACCTATCGGTCAATTATAACCGTTCTAATGGCCAATTCTAAGAGACAAAACATACCTATCGGTCAATTATAACCGTTCTAATGGCCAATTCTAAGAGACAAAACATACCTATCGGTCAATTATAACCGTTCTAATGGCCAATTCTAAGAGACAAAACATACCTATCGGTCAATTATAACCGTTCTAATGGCCAATTCTAAGAGACAAAACACACCTATCGGTCAATTATAACCGTTCTAATGGCCAATTCTAAGAGACAAAACATACCTATCGGTCAATTATAACCGTTCTAATGGCCAATTCTAAGAGACAAAACATACCTATCGGTCAATTATAACCGTTCTAATGGCCAATTCTAAGAGACAAAACATACCTATCGGTCAATTATAACCGTTCTAATGGCCAATTCTAAGAGACAAAACATACCTATCGGTCAATTATAACCGTTCTAATGGCCAATTCTAAGAGACAAAACATACCTATCGGTCAATTATAACCGTTCTAATGGCCAATTCTAAGAGACAAAACATACCTATCGGTCAATTATAACCGTTCTAATGGCCAATTCTAAGAGACAAAACATACCTATCGGTCAATTATAACCGTTCTAATGGCCAATTCTAAGAGACAAAACATACCTATCGGTCAATTATAACCGTTCTAATGGCCAATTCTAAGAGACAAAACATACCTATCGGTCAATTATAACCGTTCTAATGGCCAATTCTAAGAGACAAAACATACCTATCGGTCAATTATAACCGTTCTAATGGCCAATTCTAAGAGACAAAACACACCTATCGGTCAATTATAACCGTTCTAATGGCCAATTCTAAGAGACAAAACATACCTATCGGTCAATTATAACCGTTCTAATGGCCAATTCTAAGAGACAAAACACACCTATCGGTCAATTATAACCGTTCTAATGGCCAATTCTAAGAGACAAAACATACCTATCGGTCAATTATAACCGTTTCTAATGGCCAATTCTAAGAGACAAAACATACCTATCGGTCAATTATAACCGTTCTAATGGCCAATTCTAAGAGACAAAACATACCTATCGGTCAATTATAACCGTTCTAATGGCCAATTCTAAGAGACAAAACATACCTATCGGTCAATTATAACCGTTCTAATGGCCAATTCTAAGAGACAAAACATACCGATCGGTCAATTATAACCGTTCTAATGGCCAATTCTAAGAGACAAAACATACCTATCGGTCAATTATAACCGTTCTAATGGCCAATTCTAAGAGACAAAACATACCTATCGGTCAATTATAACCGTTCTAATGGCCAATTCTAAGAGACAAAACATACCTATCGGTCAATTATAACCGTTCTAATGGCCAATTCTAAGAGACAAAACACACCTATCGGTCAATTATAACCGTTCTAATGGCCAATTCTAAGAGACAAAACATACCTATCGGTCAATTATAACCGTTCTAATGGCCAATTCTAAGAGACAAAACATACCTATCGGTCAATTATAACCGTTCTAATGGCCAATTCTAAGAGACAAAACATACCTATCGGTCAATTATAACCGTTCTAATGGCCAATTCTAAGAGACAAAACATACCTATCGGTCAATTATAACCGTTCTAATGGCCAATTCTAAGAGACAAAACATACCTATCGGTCAATTATAACCGTTCTAATGGCCAATTCTAAGAGACAAAACATACCTATCGGTCAATTATAACCGTTCTAATGGCCAATTCTAAGAGACAAAACATACCTATCGGTCAATTATAACCGTTCTAATGGCCAATTCTAAGAGACAAAACATACCTATCGGTCAATTATAACCGTTCTAATGGCCAATTCTAAGAGACAAAACATACCTATCGGTCAATTATAACCGTTCTAATGGCCAATTCTAAGAGACAAAACATACCTATCGGTCAATTATAACCGTTCTAATGGCCAATTCTAAGAGACAAAACATACCTATCGGTCAATTATAACCGTTCTAATGGCCAATTCTAAGAGACAAAACACACCTATCGGTCAATTATAACCGTTCTAATGGCCAATTCTAAGAGACAAAACATACCTATCGGTCAATTATAACCGTTTCTAATGGCCAATTCTAAGAGACAAAACATACCTATCGGTCAATTATAACCGTTCTAATGGCCAATTCTAAGAGACAAAACATACCTATCGGTCAATTATAACCGTTCTAATGGCCAATTCTAAGAGACAAAACATACCTATCGGTCAATTATAACCGTTCTAATGGCCAATTCTAAGAGACAAAACATACCTATCGGTCAATTATAACCGTTCTAATGGCCAATTCTAAGAGACAAAACAATACCTTTATTCTCTAATTATAACCGTTCTAATGGCCAATTCTAAGAGACAAAACATACCTATCGGTCAATTATAACCGTTCTAATGGCCAATTCTAAGAGACAAAACATACCTATTGGTCAATTATAACCGTTCTAATGGCCAATTCTAAGAGACAAAACATACCTATCGGTCAATTATAACCGTTCTAATGGCCAATTCTAAGAGACAAAACATACCTATCGGTCAATTATAACCGTTCTAATGGCCAATTCTAAGAGACAAAACATACCTATCGGTCAATTATAACCGTTCTAATGGCCAATTCTAAGAGACAAAACATACCTATCGTCAATTATAACCGTTCTAAATTTCAGTGAGACATACTCTTTCATCACAACAAGAAAATAAAAAATGTACAAAACAAACTACTCTTTTTCTTCTCATCCTAGTTTGTGTGAGATATTTAATAAATAGGCAAGCTGGTCTACTGTTTAATAATGTATCAGTGATGCAGTCAACAGTCAGGATACAAACATTTATGCAATCATCAAATATATCATTCATGTAACCCCCATCATATCAAGAAGATAACCATGGCAAATAAACAACGCTCACTTCATTATCAATCTGTTGATATCTTATAACCCTAACACTACCATATACCCCAAAATACCACGACTGGGCACGTTGGTACCACCCGGCGTGGAAGTTTTTTGATGAAAAAATGGACCCAATACATACAGTCTGGGCAATACACTGCCCAGAACTGTGATACAGCCGTGGTGAAGTGTGGAATCCCTCGCCTCTGGTGCGAGAGGTCCCTGGATCAAATCCCGGGGGGATCGAGGGGATATTTTGGTCGATTTTCCGCGTTGAAGAAAAAATTCTGAAAAAAGTGGGGGGAAGTGTTAGGGTTAAGGGGGATATTGAGATACATTTGATGACTGCATTAATAATTAACATCAACATGTTAACACTATCTGCCTGCATTGCTCCAGATTATTTTGGTTTCCAATACAGAGAAACTTATAACAAAACACAATATGTTGTTTCAGATGGTTGATTTAGAATTTTCTTGATTAATGTTGTTGAAAGGGATTAAATCATATCTCAGATATACTACTTGAAAAACAATTCTAACGCATATATAGCGAGATTATTATTTTCATTGGAATAAAGTGGCATAAAATGACTGAATAACAAATCTAGCACTCTTAGTCTTACTTATAGTTGATTCATCTCATATAGACCATTTCAAATTGAGGTCGGAAATCTTCGGAAAAACAGGTCACGTGGAGTAGGTGCGTTGCGCGTTCTTCGCAACAGTTGATCGCATTCACAGCATTGTCCTAGTTGGTTGTCCGCCTAGTGATTTACTATGTTTACACACACGCGTGCACACATGAGAAGTAAAACGTGGAACGAGACTATTTTATTTTTTTATCAACAAAGGCGTTGACCGGCAAATTCCAAATGTATCGAGCAGACGGTAAAAAGTGAAAATATTACCCCAAATCTCTTTCATCTCACCGTTTGCTGTTACTGAAATGCCGCAACATCAACTTTATGAGGGATAGAATCTATCCCCAACACCAGCGCAATCTATCACACGGGCAGACGGGTGAAAACACGTTTGTTTTTCTCCGGCACATGGCCATGACCTGTCAGGAGCTGACAGGTCATGTAACTGAGCGTCAAATCACTCGGCTAATCGGAAGCATTCGGGTGGTCGTATATTTTCGGATTTGAAATGGTCTATGGTTCCTTGTTACCCTGTTTGCAGGTAAGAGCTTTAGATATAGGAGGTGCTAAACAAAATTAATATCTCAAAACAATGGATTAATTATTTTTAATTCAGAAAGTTTCTGGTATTAAAGGTTCCATGTTTTGGACTCCAGGTAGCATAGCATAATGGTCAGTACGGATCAAGACAAGCCATTTGTGTTAAGTTGTGAATGTAGTGAGCGTGTTTTGTAAATCTCTATGTACATTGATTAGTATGTTTGTATAGAGAGATACATGTTTTGGATTAGAATCCATTTAGGAGGGAAAACTAAATTCTATTCAGGTATCTTTTGGCTAAAATGGATGCAATGTTTTTTTAAATAGTTTAAACATTTCAAGTAAATGTTATGGAAGTCATTAATCAGGTGTTATCGAATGATGAGTGTCGTGGGTCCGAACCTTGTTGTGGGTTCGAACCTTGTTGTAAGCACTTTTGTGTTCCCTCCGAATTGGCAGCTAATCCAAAACACAGGATCTCTCTATTCATACGATCAAATACAATCAATATTGTTTACACAATTCTTAACGCACATTGTTGTCCATTCAGTACACAGTTGGCATCCCATTTTACTTAAGCTGGAATACATAGAATTCTTGCACTGAAACACACAAATGGTGAACCACCCTATTCTATTTCATTCAGTTGACATTGCCCAAAACCAAAAGGAGTCTACTGCCGATAATATCCTTTCAGTTGCAGATCATGGGGATTTAAGTCACTCTATTGGACTATGAAACGCAAATCACTCTCAGCAACTTGCCAGATCGAATGACCAGTCGAGCAGTAATTGGCTGGAAGTCAACTGCAGCGATTCAGGTAGTTTGGGGCCCTGCGACCCGTCTCGACTTTTGGCTAGTTACTGCCTATGATATGCAGTGCGGTTGGTGCAAATGACGTAAAGAACGTCATCGGGATCGACCTGAATTGTTCAGCGAAATCAGTATAAGGATCAGATGAATCAATATAGATCAATACGTAGCCTTAATGTATGACATAAATGTAGGTTAGGTAATTATACTGATCTTTCTTAGTTACTTAAAACAAGTGGCTGTCAATACAGCCACAACTCCACAATTTAAACCTAAATACCATCTGGACATGTTTTGTTACATAAATATACCCATTTGAAACAACATATTATATTGTGTTATAACAGACTGTGCTTTGTCAATCAAATCCTTATCAATCACACCACAGTGTTTACCTGTAAATATATTGCATGCTTTTTCCTTTGAACAAAAAAAAATCAAAGAAAAAAAGTGATAACATCGTAAAACATGTTAAAACAATAACAAAAACATATTTGACAAATATTTTACCACTGTTTGTGGTATCCCTTTAACCCCATCGGCACTAACTACTTTACATACAGTGTTCCTGATTGGCTACTTCCATGACGTAATCACCCAAGAAACCAATCAAAACAATGCGTCTAGATATCCGAGCAATATGCTGCATAACTCTAATCCCTAGCACCAATTCGTATCCCATCTCAGATTGGCTCTATAAATGATATACTCATGTTGGTAACCAATCCAACTGTTTATGTAGTGCCCATGGGGTTACTTTCTATACATAGAGATTCACAAGTAGGTAGTATAAGTAATAATAAACCAACAAATTGTATTTTTGGTATACTAAATAAATAAAAATAAAACTCAAAGACGGTCCAATACACAATTATATGGTACAGACTTTTCTTTTAAACAAAGAACATATTTTTGTATAATAATTCTCTGCATGACAAAAAATACAGATATAATAATATATACAGAGTCAAATATGAATACAATATTTCAAAATATTCCATCAATTTCATATGAATTTTATACTATAAATTTATAACATTTAGTTGACACATCTTCTGCAGGTATCAAGTTTTCATTTTGTTGCAATAATAACAATTATTATAATACACGAGTGAAAAAGGTTCAGCAAAAATATAGAAAAAATGCATACTATTGCTAAATGGCTCTACAGCTATATCCCAGCTGAATGCAAGGTTATAAGTGCTTTTGGTATTACATGCATTTACCACCTTTATGCATTCAGCTGGCAAATTGTGTAAGTAACATGTAAGATATGGATGTAATTACTGACCCTGCTGTGTTGCACACATGTATCATAAATAATGTATGTTGTTACACTACCCCCAACCCTATATTTTGCTGTCCCAATTTCATTGTAAACAGGCACCCTTTTGTTCGAAAAACTTGTGGTCAATTATTTTCTTACTTCTATAATTTCACCTAATCAATCAAAGATCATTATAAATAATTGTTTCACACATGTAAGCGCATTATGGGTAATAATCTGTAATTTCATACTTGTACATAGTTCAAAACACAGACATAGTAACATGAATGGTGGCAAACCGTGACAAGAGAAATTAAATTAAGAGGTGAAATAACATGAAAGAGTGGAGAAGGAAATATATTTCTGATGTTGTGAAACAATCATTGCCATTTTGTTTGTGATAACCACTTCATGACATTAAGTTTCCAGTTAATCTGGATAAAAAGTGTATTACCGGTCTTCAATGTGTCAAGATTTATGCAACCATGGATGGGACATAAGTTACACATGTTTATTATACATTGACTGTGACAGAACCAAATACCACAAATTACTACATCAGCACTGTGATGGCAGACTACTCTTCCTTCGAGTCCTTGTGCAATCATGGCAAGTGATGGTAATGAAAACCATGTTTTGAGGAGTGTGACTGCATGGTCTTGTAGTTGTTGGCTTGAACTCCTATACCAGTAACACAGGTTTTAATCCAAATACCGGCACAGACAGTCAGCTTTCTATTACCTACAAACACCATCTTGAGGGTAAGGGTTAAAAAAAAATCGTCATAAAATTATGAAAAATTCCACTGACCTCGTATTCATACCAGAAATAAACGCTGCATTTAAAAATGTGATATATTTTGGAATAAAGTACCTCAGTTTTAGGTAACAGTATTTTCATACTTCTAGTACATCATAACTTCATTGTATCGTTGGTCTTTGTAACAGAATACATTATCATGAATTTTACAACACCGTATTAAATTAAGTTTATCTTAAGTTGGCAGATATCGTTTTAGCACATAATGTCCACATTTTGGTTTGAGGAATAAATATTTACTCATACACTCCAAAGTTACAACTCAGAGGGAAAGCAGGGAATTAGAATATGCAGAGTTTATGGAAAATGTCTAGTTGAACTCCATGTGCAGGCCGTGCATACATGCACTGTGCCAAATGCAGTAATTTGTTGTTCACTATTAAAGCACGGATTCCGCCATTTTGACTGCAGGTGTTATCAAACTTGTTAAAATGTTTTTATTCATTTGAAATCATATTAAAGCGAGTAGAACAAGTATGCACAAAATTCACAATTTTGGTTAATAATGTCAATACATATATTTTGTTTCTCAAATACTTAGAAAAATCAATTTCACTTGCGCAAATGTTGATTTGCTCACAATAGCCACCCCCCCTACTGGTCATGCCATTATTCACGCAACAGCATCTAATCTTCTCAAAACAAACATGGTAGAAATAGCAGCGAAAGACCTAAGATTTGTTGTTGTACATCTATATGGTTATAAATTAGATGTGATAATGTTCACAATGGTGCAGTGTATTGGTTAAGGGCCAGGTCTGAAATAAAGCAGCATATGACCTTGGAATAGGGGAGTCTAGAATGACATAGAGGCAGCCCTTAAATTTGTTTGTTCCCTTGAAATGGTAACATTGCAACTCCTGTATCAAGTTGGGGTGTAAATTGCACTCAGCAAGAGTTTGAACTACAAAACCTTGTTTAGCATATTTATGAAAGGTTCATTGTTCATTACCCTTGTTTAGCAGTTTTGCCCTTTGACAGTAATATTGGGGTAGACATCTTTCAACAAGCAATTTTGAGGGCTGCTTATAGATACATCATGACTCTCAACGTTTGATTTTATCAGTCACAAAAAAAATAGAAAGTCATTATAAGAAATATAGCTAGGAATTCTTGGAATTACGTATCAATTCTGGGCCACCTACTAAGAATGTAAGTACACTTTTTGTAATTCTTAAACATATATTTGATATTATTAGAATAATTTAATTCATTTTAAATATTGCAACTATCATTCTATTTTAATTTCTCATTGTTTGCATGTTCATCGGAATCAATCACCAAACATAAGGTGAACAATATTAGCCCTTGGGTTAATTCTTTTAGTTTGTTATCTCCAGAAGTGGCTGCTGGTGGGGCAATATGTTTTTAATGATTGTCAAATACAGAGTTATAATGAAACAAAAAATAAGCTGCCAATTGGTATAATTAAAACATGTATTTGTAACCAAATAGCTTTTTTTTTGCGGGCGAAGTGTGAGGGGGAAAAGGGCCCCACGGCCCCGGGGCTCGAACCCCTGGGTTCAGAGGCAGACGATCTACCACTAGGCCACGGGGTCAACCATACATGGCTCAGTATACTTTGCCGTATATATACCCTGGGCCATTATTTCATCGAAAAACTGCAGAGCCGGGTGACACAAGCACACCGCATCGTAGTAATTCGTAGTACTCAAGAGTGTTAGGGTTAAGACATAAAAAATGTGGAACATTTGTGTTTCATCATGCTTAATCAAACAAAACATTTCTCAACATTTCTTGTTTATCTGTCAAATTAGGAGGCTGAATCAACCAACAATCAGTGGAATTAACAATAAAAAAGAACGCTTTTAAATAATATTAGTGTACATGTTACAATGCTAGAAAAATCCCTCATGAATGGACTTGTTAAATTACACACATATCCGAAAATACAGGTTTTGTTTAAATGTTATTTGGGAAGTCTTCAAACAATTGTACGTATGGTGAGATTTTTTCGTAGCTTCACACATGATATCAAGATACAAGATAGATTTGAACAAAGATTATTGTACCAAAACATCTTTTGTTATACTTTGGAGTTTTGCTGACGAGTTTAAATAGTATCTCTTCTATCTAAACCATTCGCTGTGTGTCTATATGTGTCATAAATAGAAGTATCAAATGAAATAATGTGGTGGTTGGGTATCCTAAAAGAAACATGGAAAACAAAAAGCAAATACAATGGTTCTTATGCAACTAGCCAAGTCAAAAGATAATGGATAGGGTAAGAATAAATTACGAGTGATTTAAATTGAATGAGAAATTGAGAACAATGAATGTCTTTTTGATTTAAAAGGAAAATTGTATTCGATACCAGTGTGGATTTATCATGCAAACAATGGCGATGACTTCAAATAAGTATCTCATACAGAATTGTTATAACGGTGATTTACACTATAAATGATAGCTACCGAACAGACCTACTTGATATTGCTGAAATAATTTGGTGGACCTGGCTCTTGAAGAGGTATGAATATAACATTATATCATGATCCGTCGACTCACATAAATGTCTAGCTACAGCAGCTATTATGACGGGTGATTGCTAAGTAAACGCCCTAAAGTAGATAGAGGTAAGCTAATAATTTTGACTTATTCTTATGAAAACTGAATGAATCTCAATAAGGAAATTGCACAAAGAAACTTGAAACTTTGTGTGTAATCTTTAAACAAGTTGAACTACACAACATCATATTCAGAATTGTTACTCACCTCCATACCACATAAGGCAACAAACTTATTAATCATATACAAAGTGAGGTAGGTACAACTGAGGCTATTTCACCCATGCCATCATTAATGCTAGGATTGGTTCCGAAGTCTTGATGGTGCCCATAGGTGCTGCACGTTGAGGCTGAGCTTTACAGCGCTCATGGGCCTGACATTTTTCGCCATGGGAAGCCATATAGACTTCGGAACCATTGAATGCCATAATGCATACAACTGCCGCTATTCCACCCATGTCATCATTAATGCTAGTATTGAATGCCATAAGGCATTGAACAATTGCCAATGTTAACCAAATTGGCTGTAACAAAAAGTGCAATAGATATGCCATGTTTACAGACTTTTCTGTACAGACTTTTTACATACATTTTGACATGTCTAGTCTTATTACAATATTAGTTTTATTTCACAAAGAGGTCTAAGTTATGTTTCAAGTACTGCAAACCCATAATAGGTATGAAAATTCATCTGAAGTGTTACACTAAGCATCCATAGACCCTTATTATGTATACTGTTACTATGTGGTTAGTCAATTCAAACCAACAAGTCCAGAAAACCAGCTTTTATACCCCCTTCATTAGCTTATGATTATGACATATTTAATACCTACGTAGTCCAATTACAAGCATTATTTGCCTTGCCTATAATGGGTTTTTAGACACTGAATATCTAAACAGCATCATATGTAAGGTGCCTTTCAAACTTACATATGGGTATATAATTTTTATAACAACATTTGAATGTTAACTCCAACCATTTAGTTTTTCAACGGAAGATTGGATACCACTAATTTTATAAGAGATGTTGATGACAAGCAGCACTGTCTATAAAACCAGAAAATATCTGATTTCAGTCAATTCCAAAAGGGCACTGAATGAGGCCATCATTCATGGTTGGGAAGGCTGTAATATGCATCATAGCTTGGACTTTTTGAAAGATGTCCCTCCAACACTAGATATCACCATCCAGTTAGGAATGACAAACATTTCATTATAGACCTAACCATCAAATAAAGCAATGTCCTGTGCATGAGGCCAATAATGTTGGATATAATTGGGTTTGGTGGGGATGGGCCTTTTGTCAATACAGCTACCTTTCTTTTAAGCGAATATAATTTAAATTAAGGTTCTTTCTCCTTTTCAATAAAGCACACACAACCTAAAGTAAAATATGAAGAAAACAAAGATAAAAAACTGACCATAACATGACTTAACACACTGGTAAAATGGATCTTCAAGACACCCCATTAACTTACATAGAGTTGAAAATCTGCTCAAATTATATCATTATAAAATACTAAATATGGCTTTGGAATTTGTGTAGAAAACTGTGATGAAATTGCAAATATGACGAGGTTTGGATATCATAAAAGCCCTTAAATAATGTGAACAAAATTTCAAAATGGACTTTGAAATCTGAAGCTCTTAAAAGACAAACATAACAAAATAATGAAAACTACAGCAAGTAAAAATGTTGGCCTGGTGCATTTATATGCTGCTCGAAGTATCCCATGACTGCTTTTAAAGCCATCCATGGCTATTTCTAGACCAATCTCAAAGCCATTCATGGCTACATTTAGAAATACTGTGCAAGTAATGTATAAAGCAGGTGTTTGTATGATCACCCCTACATGATTATCACATAGGTACATCAAACCACAATGTGTAGTACCAAGTCAGTGTTAATCTAAGTAACAAGAATTGGTTTTCTAGACATACATCAGGATTGTTGGTTTCAATGTAGAACTCTGTTATCAGACCTGACCATCCCAATCTACTGATAGTATTTGGTGTAGAAAAAGATTCCTGACTATCGGCAGCAAGTGACAACAGTAGTCTGGGTTCTATGAAATGACATATGTAGAAAGTTGCTTTATATTCAGAGTCGCTGCAAGGGCAACATCTCCATTTTTTTATGGAGTGTAACTGATTAGATTTTAATTTAGGACATAGAGTAATACGCTATGCCATGCATCTAATTAATGGAGATATTCCTGGGTATTCAAAAACTAAATAAATTAAAGTCATATTTCATGTGACAAGGCCTTCAATATGAAACTATTTTATTGTATTCATAACAGTTAATCAGATAATTGTAAATTCATCATTACTTTATTGAATTGTTGATTGATTCAATCACATATTTATGAACAATAAATTAAGTATCTTATTCATTCAAAATTTGAGCTATTTGACTCATTTATTTGAGATGTAGGCAAATAGGCATTTAATGTCCCCTATCAGGACCTAATCATAGCACGTAGAATACCCACAACAATGGATCCTATTGTAATGAGATAATTACTTTTGTTTATCACACATTCAATTTCATTTTATATGAATCAATTTAATGTTATGTGGTGAGCGCCTAGCAGAGCAGTATAGCAAACTTCCAACACTAATATTTCTCAAATTACGAAAATGATGTATTTTAATGTCAAAAATATTCAGGAAACATTCATTGCCACCAAAATGCAATCATTGATATTTCATTAATTCTTTCTAACACTTCCACTCACATTTGGGGACAATGGCAAATCGCCATGTGTAGCTCGCACCCTCAGCAGTAAACACAACATTGTTGAAAACATTATCAGGATTGGTAATATACATGAGAGAAAAGGTTCCTTATCCAATTTCCACTTACTTTTGATTGTGGACATTTCGGCAAACTGTTACTTTCATTAACACATGATAGGAAGTGAGTGCGATTGACTACTGCTACCGACGCGATGTGGCTATTGTTTAGGGACGAATCCAGTTTCTAGATGTGTTTTCTCTAGATAGCAATAGAATCATGACAAGGGGCAGTATCACCTTTCACATGTTTTTGATGAACTATCGCTATCTGGAGAACAAATATCTAGAAACTCCAGAGTCATCGCTAAGCTACCATGTAGCTTTGGTAGCAGTAGTTAATCACTCACTACCTATCATTATGTGTTAATAAAGGCAACTGTGTTTGCCTAAACGTCCACAATCAAAAGTGGAAATTGGATTAGATACAGTAAACCTAACACTATAGCACCACCAAACTGGTGCTAAATAACAACAGATGAATCAGAGAGTATATTTGTATATCATTTAAGTATTCAAGAAAATGACAGACTAAAATAGTATACCTGTAACATGCCAAACATGCCAGACTACTTATGAATATGTCATAAGTGTGTCAATCTAAGTCAAGTGTATGCACAAACTACAATGGCACTTATTATGACTGTACGTTGCCCTAGGTTGTGTTATAACCCTGCAATTTTAAGACATGTAATTCTAAAGATGTCCTTTTCCATTTGATATTGGCAAATTTCAGGTTTTTTAAAGGTACAACAATGCCAAGAAGAATGAAGACATTGTATGAAGTGGTATAAGAACCCAACCTTATCTGGTCTATTTTTATGATTAATTTGGAGACATTCAAACTACTCATTGATTCAGTAAGCTCTAGTTAGGAGTGACCACTGTTTTGATGTTTAATCATAGCACCAAAGTTTGGTAAATGTTTAATATTTATTTCTCTCAAAGGTGACTTTCTTATTATTCCTTCCATTAGGCAAAATCCAATCATCGTTTGGTTGTCTGAACAGGGGATGTCAAGCATAAACCCTCTTTTTACATTTTCTTTCAAATGATTGTCACATGCTGCGAAATCAACTTGAATAAAAAATGAAATAAGACACTAATTGTGCAAACATGAATAAATAAATGTATGTCAACAATTTCGATAAAGCCCGCAGTAAAAATTAGCAAACCTGTGCTGCGTGAACCACAAATCCAAACATAGAATAGCTCATGTATGCATGGCGTGCAGAGTACTATCAGACACTTTCAATGCACTCCACATATATTTTAATTTTCTGCTTTCTCATTGGTGAATCATATTCAAATCATTTTTAAAATGTGAAAAACTGCTAGAAACCCATTTTTCACTCTCATTAGATTGACAGCACGCGAGGACAACCAAACAACATTGTTTTGTATTTTGCCTAATGAATGATCCGAGATGCATTACTATTCAATGGGTACAAAATCATGATATGAAGTTTACAAACATATCATAACAGGCTATGTTCAGCTATCTTAAAGTATAACCTTATAACCTACTAATTTGGTCATTCACTGTATGTGGTTCTTTGAACACCCAACTGAAAAAATATAGTTGTGCGTTCTCATTGATTTACCAATTATGAAATGACCAATCAGGAACGATGAGTTTGGTAAGTCACCAAACCTGTTTTCGGAAAACTTTGATTTGAAATGGTCTGGTATGTGGAAACCACTACTAACTTTTGACACTTTCATTCTACATGCGTACCCACTTGAGAACTATTGTGGTACAAATAAGGATTGTGATTACACACAAATAATAAATATATAATAATTAGATAGAGTTGCTGGACAGGAAAGACATAACACAATTTTACAACGGTATCAGTTGGAGCTGTTTGTGGTAATTAATCAATTATAATTAAACATTTCATAAATTCATTAATAGCACCCACGTCTAACTAGCTACACACTCTTTGATGAGGACACTGCAAAGTCTCTCCTTGCTTTCACCCTCGTCTTCACCATCAGAGTTGGCATCACAAGATTTAGGTAGGATGAACTTTCACCTCCGATCCTAATCTTATAAATTATCAGTAATTCAAGCCCCTTGTAGCATTATATGCAGACTACACCAACCATGGCAATAAAGCATCGAGAATGAAATCAAGTCATAGTATAGTTAGTGCTGCAGTGAAAGTTCTTGCCGTGTGTCATCGTTTGGCCCAATCACAACTTGTGATTGTCCACCTAATGTTTGTGTCTGTAATCTGAGTGGTTGGCCTTGATGACGCTGCTGCTGTAGGGTCAGTGCAATTGCCTGTGGTATTACTGTCTGGGTTGGCTGTGTACCTTTGTTACCCTGATCCGTTACCTGCATAACTGTTCCTGTGCTAGCCATACCCCCTTGCTGCACTGGAATGCTATTAAAGATTGGGTGGTTTTGTAATATAGGCACCATCTTGCCTTGAGCGTCTCTTGCCACCAGGTTAGTAAGCAATTGTTGCGTTGTAAATGGCAAGTGGACTTGTTGAGGCGCTGGTGCAGGTGCCACAGGCTGTTGCTGGGCGGATGCTATCCGCTGCTTTCTACTCTTAGATCGGGCTGAGCCTCCTTTGCCTATCAAATCACAAACAAAACAAGAGGAAGACCATATTTTGAATACTCTTTAAAAGATTTTTTTATCATAAAACACTTAAAACTAGTTAGCTTTAAGTTGTTGTGTCTGGCAAAATCGGACAGTGGTCGGAACATGAAGGTTGTATGATTTTGCTCTTTTTTGGTGTGGTATATACAAATAGAAACAATTGGATTTATTTTCCCTAGGGCAAATTCCACATTTCCAGTTAGGTTGACATAGGATCAATGTCTTTACAAAACAATAATGTATTACTGACTTAGGCCTTTTGAATTTGAACCTGACCTATTCTTAGCAAATTATTGAGTCTAATTTATTATTAATATACAAGATCTAGAAATACTGATTGCTTCCAAAGACCAACATAGTATTACAAAAATGTTTGCTGCAATTATATGTACGAAAGAGAAGTAGCTATTTTGGGACTGCTCAGAAGCAGCAATGAGGCCCAAGTAACCTTTTTAAATTAAAACAACACCATCATATTTTATTGATTGAAAAAGTATTCAAATGAATTGGTAATCCAGGCTTTCTGAAGCCCAAAAATGCTGGCGGATAATCTAAATTTCAATGCAGGTTATCCGTTGCATGACCATACTTTTTTAAATATTTGTACTGTAGTTACTTTGGCTGACAATAAAAAACATAGGCGGATATCCTGATTTCATAACACGGTTATCTGCTGGAAAACCTGATATTTTTTATTAATATGAACACTGGGGACCCTAATGAGGAAAGCTGTTTATTATCAGGACGCCTATTGGACGACCATGGAATTTAAATTTTGTGTTCTAAAGCATATTACAATTCTGCATTATCTTGCTGAATTTATCTGATGGTTTTGTATATATATTTATGTAAATAGTTGTTATATTCCATGTATATTGTAAATAATTATGTAATTTTCTCTGTGAAATGAGGGCCTGCTTGGAAAGCAGTGCTTGACACTGAAGCTGTTTACCCTCAATAAAGAAAGATTAAATAATAATAATAATAATTATCATCTTCAAAGTGCACCATCAAAGGAATCTGTTCCACAAATTTGTTATCAAATTTACTTTATACTTTTTTCTACAGGTTGATATTCCTTACCACTCTGTGTGACCCCTGTGTATGTTTGATGACTGACTACCCCGCTGCAAGGTGAAGCCTCTGCTGACCCTGCTCCACCTGGAGAGGGTGTGCTACTTCGGCTAGGACTGATAGCACTTTGGACGTGATTAACTGATGCAGTAGAAGCAGGGAATGGTTTTATAGCCACCGTTGGAGAAGGAATGATTCCATTAGGTAGTGATGAGGCAAGCTGAGGGCTTGATGAACCCTGAAATGATTCATAACAAACAATTGGTTACAAGTCCACTTTTAACATACTTTATTTTTAACATTGACTGTAAGATCAGGGAACATGATTGCAAATATTTTCTGTATCATGTCTTTGACATCAATGTTAATGCTTGTTATGCTTATAGTCTATCCATCTGAGAGCGATCTTTGGTGCTCGGATGGGCAGGGGAGATGAGTAAAAATAAGATGTGCTGTCTTCTGGCGTATATTTGCTAGTTGTCGAAGGATCCCATTTTATTCCAACCTCCGGTCGAACCTCATCTATAATGTCAATTGAAACAACTAAGCTGCCTTATGCAAACACACACAACACTGTTCCAATGCATATTATTCTCATCACACACATGCACATAGCAGCTACGTCTAGTGTACCATTCAAAGAGAGACAAATATCGAACCATTTGCGCATTATCTGAAATCAAAAGGCTTTGAAATCGTCACCTGTGATTTCGGCCTATGAATATAATCACAAAGCTGGAAAAGATCGAAAGTGATGGACTTTGAACATTTACCATAATCGTCACCTGTGATTTCGGCATATGAATAGAATCACAAAGCTGAAAAAGATCGAAAGTGATGGACTTTTTAACATTTAGCATATTGTAGGAGGCCACATTTAATTTTTATTTGCTATCTTGTAATGTTTCCAACAGTAAATAATGTATATTTTCACTCGGATTGGCCGGGCCTATAGTAAGATAAAATGGTTGTAAAATGATATGAATCTCCGTATCCCTATGTTCTGTCTGCATGTCCGAATCAATCAGATTTCCTTGTTAAGTATAGAAAGAAACAAATACGCTTACAATGATATGGTATCAATATTGAAAGGAATGATTTTCATATTCAAACAAATATTATACAATTTGAACGTTGACAAACTAAATAAAGTTTATTTTCTGACTTATAAAATGAAAGGTTGTCTTCATCGGGGTCTATCACTCTACATGTACCTGTTCCGATAGAGGCCTGTAGTACAGTAGAGCTTAAAATGGCACCAAATAAGACCATTAAAGATGAGATGCAGCCAGTGCTTGCCAAATTGAAAGCATTTTTTGAAATGGAGAAATTGGGAAGGGAAAGCTACCTGTCTTTGCAAAAGTCAATTAAACTGACTCTCATGGCACAACTTGGGTTATGATGATAAAAGTAGGTGGGTAACATAATTATTTTTTATTGTGGCCATTTTTCACTCTACTGATTCCATCGATATTTTTGTCAGAAAATAGCCTCCTCTCCCAGTCAATGGAACGGCTGAGTCACGTGGTTGGAAGATCGGTCTCAGATGGATAGACTATAACAGAGATTCTTAAACAGGTAAGAGAGTTTAAGCAATCCGCATTGGTTCTCAGAGAAATCGCCGACATTTAGATGAGACAATTGAACACAGGGAGGTGGGGCTTACGTTTTACAGTGCGTCTGACATTCGCAATGCGTGGTTTGTTCCATAACGTGCACTTCTACAGTGCGTGTTTGGCGCCTTTCCTGCGCTTATGTTGGCGCCGCGACGCTTACGCATGGTGTACTCATCGCATGGGATTGGATGGAATGGTTGTGGGTTATTCGATCCTAGCAGGGGTAAAAGTTGCCAAATGGGGACAATAAAATGTACTTATTTCTTTGATAAATGTCTTTAAAGTAGGATGTTTAAGAATGAGAATAAAGGTATTGTTTTGAGAACGTCCCGATATCATGTTTACTTTCCCCAAAACAGTCACATTTCCTCGAAATGATGTTTTCAGTAAAAGTGGCACTTTTCAAAATCCTATACAATTTTGTTTGCATAACACCCCCAGAAAATTAGACGTTTTAAGAAATTGAATCTTTTCTGAAAAGGAAGAAAGATTAGTTATCCGTACAAAGTTTTCCCTTTTCAATACCATGTTTACTTTTCCAAAAAAAGTCAAATATCCCCAAAATGATGTTTCCGTTAAAATTTCCATGAAATTTGCCAAAATCCAACACAAATGTTTGGGAAAAGTAAACATGATATCGAGAATAAAAAACTTTCTACTGGTAGCCAAGCGTTTTATTCTTTTCATAATCGTTTCAATTTTTCAAAACGTCTAATTATGTGTAAAGTTATGTAAACAAACGTAATCTAATTTTAGGGGGGACTTTATGGATTTTGGCAAATTTCATGTTAAAGGAAACATCATTTTGGGGATATTTGAGTGTTTTAGGAAAAGTAAACATGGTATTGAAAAGGAAAAACTTTGTGCGGGTAGCTAAGCATTTTTCCTTTTCAGAAAAGTTTCCATTTTCTAAAACGTCTAATTGTGTGGAGGTGTTATAGGATAGGATTTTGAAATTTGCCACTGTTTATGAGAACCTTGTTTTGGGAAAATGAGACCATTTTGGGAAAAGTAAACATGATTTTGAACGAAGTTTTTGTTTGTTTGAGAAGCCAAGCACTTTGTCTTTTCACAAGCTTTTAAATTCCTCAAAACTATTAATCCTGTCCGGAGTTATTCAAACAAACATGGTCTAATTTGCATTTTTAAATTTACTGGTATAGGACTAAGTGCCATTTTTTCTGAAACATCATTTTGGGGAAATGTGACTGTTTTGGGAAAAGTAAACATAATATCGAAAATTGAAAACTTTCTATAGGTAGCCAAGCGTTTTCTCTTTTCATAATCATTTCAATTTTTCAAAACGTCTAATTGTGTTTGAAGTTATATAAATCAAAATGATCTAATTTTAGGTGGGGGGACTTACTTTTTTTTACTCCTTTATGTGATCGTTCATAACGGGGAATACAACCTATATAGTGAGCGCAGTATACTGCGCGAACGAGTAGCTGAGAGCCGTGGCTTGCCTAGGGGTCCGGGTGTTGGGTCCGGAAGGTCCCCGGTTCGATCCCCTGTCGGGTCACAGCCATTTATTTGTTGGTTTTTCTTCCAAAATTACGATATCTATTAAAAACCTGGTTTGAGAGTTAGGGTTAATGGCCATCATCAACACTGATCAATTCATGTACTTGTTTTCTTTTCAAACCCTGTGAATGTTTAAAATACTTACAGGTGTTAGTAGTGGACTGGCTGCAGGGCTCATTATTGGCTGTGCTGACAATATGACACCTGTACTCATACCACCGCTATTCCCTTTGTTATCCTGAGTATTTAAATAAGTATCCATCATAATGGGTTGTGCATTTGTCACAGTTACTGTCTGGGCCATTTGCCCACCAGAATGCTTACGTGCCCTTGCCTTGTCAGCTTTGGATATGGTCCCAGCACTCTGTGGCCGTGATTTGATATTCATTTTGCCATCGTGTTGTTGCAACGATACAGGTCCCAGATTGCTTAATAATACCGGCGTAGTTCCCATTGCGTTATTGAATATAGGTACAGTGATTGTTCCTGCACCACCACTCGATGTCACATGTGTGGATATCGTATCAGCAGTGCCATTGACATTACCCCCACCAACGCTAGTCACTACAAATTTCAGCAAGTTTGGGTCACCAGTTATATTCCCACTGGCATCTATCCCCACCAGTCCACTGCCGACTAAATCAGCAGCCTGAAGTCCACTGTTGGTCACAAAAGAATATGATGCATTTGATACTGCTGCTGAACTTATTGTCACAACAGGATTGGCTAATAGATTAGGCATTACACTTGCACTACTTGTTGTATTAGATGTATTCATATGATGATGACCTTTAGTAGTGTTACCGCTGCTTTTCTTACGTGATCTTGGGGTTTTCTGTATTGGCGTATGACTCCCCATCGACGATTTAGCAGTTCTATTAGCACCAGACTGCTGTTTGGCAGATTTTTTACCTGTTGACTGTCCTCCTTTCCCTACACTATTATGCACCATTGAGGATTTGGCTGATGAAAGTTTACTGGACCCAGCTTTACCAGCAGCTGCTGTTACCACTGAGGGTATTACCCTGGTAGACCCAGCTGAGCCTTTACTAGTGGTAGCTGTACTAGTAACTGATGGCCCTGCAGTACACGTTGTAGGACGGGAGATGATTGTTGAAATAGATGATTGCATATTAGATACTGACGATGTCGATGCTGATGATAGCCCAGAGGCCTGATGATGACCACTGCGGGAGTCAGCCGCAGTGCACAGTTTTCTGAAATAGAGATAATAACAACTTTGAATATCAGAAATAATCTACTACAATAAAACCGTTAATGGTTCTATCTTTGGCTGCATCACATATTCATCAATTTGATACAAATGTCTGCTTTGGCTTCAAACAAAAGATTAGTCAGTTCCAAATTGGCAAGACTTCTTATAGCATCCAGAGCTTAAGGCTCTCGTTACATGTGCATAACGCAACAGGGCATACTACACATCATACGTGTGACGCATGCTTATGTCAGAACCATGTGGGTACTTTCAGGTCACATTTGCAAGCACGAAGAGATAAATACCGCATATCTCTCGCCCACTTGGAACTGACTAAACTATAACTTATTGCTTGATCAATTTCCATAGACATTTTTAAGAGGAAAAACAATATTTTTGTAAAATTTGTATTAATTCAAATCTTTCATTTATCATTGATTAATGTGGTTTTAACCTTAAAGTTCAATATGTAATATTTTGGATGAGAAGTGATATGATACACATTATATTAGCCTCTAGATGACCAGATTATATCCATAGAAATAAGATTGGTCAGGTTAATGATTTCTTTCAATTTTTGTCAAAATATTGGGAACATTTTCAACAATTTCAAAATTATTTGGAAAATTAAAAAATAGATATATATTTGAACAACATGGGTCATTGCTGTCACCAGTACGATAGTTTTGTTTCTTTTGGGTTTTTTTATTGGCTTTATCTTTCTCAACCTGGATAATTGAGAATATTCAATATGGTAAACATTAAAAAGCCATTGTTACTTTCTGGTGAAAAAAAAATTCAAATATCAATGAATTGGTTTAACTTTGTATTTGGATCAAGACAATTGTTATTGATTACAGTCTGTGATTGACGAAGCTTTCAAATTGAATTTGTACAAACTTACTTTAACGGAGGTGGTCTGAGATGTTTTTCAACTAGTAGCGCCATTGTAGAACGAAGGTGATCTAAGCGTCGGTTGAACACATACATACCCTTACCCACTTGCCTGGAATCAAATGTACACATCTGAAGGAAAAAGAAGATATGTGAAGAATAATATGAATGTATGTATACAATAAATCAGTCATTCTGTCATACAAGGTTTTCCAGAAAACCTGCAACATATTTTGACATAGCTCTAGTTTGACTTTTATGCCATTGATTTTATCAGCACTGCACAGCTACAACACTGTCGATTTTCGTAAAATTGATTTCATGTGTCGGATATACCTCTCGTTGACTATGCGCAATTGGAAAATCAATTGTGACATCTTGGATTTCATGTCATAATTGTTCAATACTTGAGCTGCTGTGATCCATTTTGATGTTCGTCCATTAACCTCTACATTACAGTGACCTTTTCTCAATGACTTCTATAGTTTAATCAATTCCAAATTGGCGAGACAAACTCTTTTTCTATCTCTCCGCGCACTAAAGTAATCCAAGTGTACACACGAGACTATGGCCATACGCACATGGTTCTGGTTGCACGCGTCACACAAAACTTGCACAGTGCGCTTGTCGTCGGCATCCTTCTGTATTCATTCAATTTTAGAGCTTATCAAACTAAAGAGAGATCATGTTAATAAAGTCATATGGGGGACCAGTCTACCAAAAGCCTTGAGAGGTATTCAAAAGATGTAAATGTCTACACATTTCAATGATGGATGTTATTCATTTTGTACAGGTTTAAATACCAACTTACACCGGTAGGCCTAGGATGGCACTGAACACAAGCTGCCGAAGTATTTGCCCTCTCTGTGTGCTTAACACTGCCCCCTCCTCTATCCACTGGCTCTGTATCACCTGCCCCTATTCTCTGTCCGGCAACACCATCCATTGGCTTTGGCGTGATTGGAGTAGAAGGGGCAGACATGTGGTCTTCTAATGAGAGCCCAGGAGTTGTTGGAGGTGTGCACAGAGGTGGTGGCCGTCTGAAACGAGTTTGTTACACAGAAAATGGCCAATTATAAACTAATACAAATATGAAAAGGAAGAAACTTTACTATGTTTTCTGCAGAATGTGTTCAATAACTTTGCAATTTTGCTACAGGAAACCGAGACTTTTAGTAGGATACCGTATATTCTCTAATAAACGCCTTAGGGGTTGCATTTTTGAAAAAAGGCGTTTATTGGGGGTCAATTTTCAGTTGAAAATACATACCTAGTACCGATAAGCGCCACAATTTTGACTTATTTACATCGCTGAAGATATTAAGTTCAGACTCATCAAGTGACTCAAATAATATTTTCCTATACCACGCCGTGTTGAGCTTCACTCGCTACATCGCAACAGTGTTGCCGATCCAGAACGTGAATTGCGTTGCATCTTGCATTGTATTTTTACCGATTTTATCGCAAAAAGATATTTATCTCATGATTTATATAGCTAAGAAGCTCAACTTTACAGGCGAATTTTTTGTATTTTAGGACAAGAAAGGTGACCTACACTACCTTAGTTCTATCAAATTATTATTTGAGTGATATTTCCATCACAAAAACTAGTGGGGCATTTATTAGAGGGGGCGTTTATTACAGAATATATGGTATGTACTTTTATTACATGTTAGCATAGTCGGGCTGAAATCCAAACAAATATTATTGAACAATAAAACAAGAACTTACCTGTTTGGAGTGTCATGATTATAAGAAATAATGACATGCAACTTATATCACGGAATTTGACCTTTGATAACATGATAATAACTAAACAAAATAACAATAGGTGTTTCTGTTTGAACCAAATGAATAAACATCAGATTTCTGAACATTAGTTACATGGGTAAATTGGCAACATTCCAGTTGTATTATTTACATTTATGCAAGGTGACTGAGAAAAGAAAAGTTAAAAAAAAAAATGAAATAGATATACTCTTTTTGTTAACAGGTTCAACCATATGTGACCTGTCACATCAAAATGGCCTGGACATGTTGGAGGCCCAAGTCAAATCTGAGTTATTGGTATGACTTGAAAGAGCAGATTCTAAGCTTTGAAATGATAGCATGTTGAAGGTAATCAGACTTTGTAATCACAAAATATGATTTGAAGAAGCATTTTTTTCTTCTATTATTCTCTTTATATTTCACCAAATATATTGGCCTCTATCTCTAAATAGTGTTTGCTGACAACATGTCCTTTTTGACGTGACTGCACTGGTCATATATGTTCAGCTGATATTGTTACATACGTCTCAGAATTATTTATACCGGCTGTGTTGGATAAAATATCATTTATATAGTGGGTGTGGTTTTGGATGTCAATCAGGCAATTTGATTGTTTTTTAGTTGATTTTCAGCCAATACGCACTCTATATTATAAGGCAATAATATAGCTTGGGGCGGGGCTTAATTCATACAAATATTAATACCTTCAGAGCGTATGGTCAATGCGTTAAGATGTTCAATACTAAACAAAGTTGCTGGTGTATGCGTTGCTATGTGTGCATGTGCTAAAGAACGTGATTATTCAAAGCAGGAAATTGGTAAACAGCTCACTGGATTTGCAAATTTTATAAAGGGGGAAATTTGTGCTAGAATTAAAAGTTGCACCACAGAGCTTGTAATGAACATTATCAAAAAAGGTCATGTTGTACCAACCTAAATTTATATAATTATTATTACGTACTTGATTGGAAGCACTGAGTTCACAATGTTGACACTAAGCGTCTTTGGCGACACCGTAACTGGCATTATCTTCTGCACTGCCTGTAACATGTCACTCTGTGCGACTGCCGATAAAGTTGTATTCATTAATGTGGGCGCTCTCAATACTGTATTAGCCTTGGCTGGTTGGATATTAGCCAATGATGTTGTAGGGATTGTTAGCGTAGTCCCTGTTGTCACCGTGATACCCTTGGATGCATTCTTTAGTGCCTCTTGCGCGGCAACCATTGCCTTGCGCTCAGCAATTAGCACTTCTTTGGCAGCTTTATGGTCCTTAAGAAGTTGGTCGAATGAATTCCGTCGACCTTCAACTTTCCGTCTCAGTCCCAGAGCATGTGTCTGTAAAAACAGTTTATTTGTATTACAAGGGATAACATTTATGTCTATGTTAAGTTCAGCATATATACCTGCATTAATCCCCCAAATAGAAAAAGCATAAGGCCAATCCATGTCTTATTTAATATATAATAAAGCTTTATTCCAGGCAAAATAATGTCACTGTTACACAAGTTTGGGGATAAGATTTTATTTTTTTAGAATACCCAACCCTTATTATTCATCACTGTGTAAGTGTGTAAATGTATAGGTCATTCCTTAGAAAGTCTCCTTTGAACACATACAATAAAATGTACCTTTGGTAAGTAAGAACAAACAAACAAGTAATGGGCAAACACATATAATACACACATTAATTAATTGATATACTTAATTAGTTAAAAAATAGGCTACCCCAACCAAATTGCATAATATATTTATATATATATTATATTTTAGTTTAAATTTCAGTTTATATTTCAGTTTAGTTTATATTTCAGTTTACATTTCAGAAAGATCGATTTTTGGAAGAACCAGTTGCCCTGGTGCAGGGGAAATTACATTTGTGACCCACCATGTCTAATATTACTATTATTAATATTATTGCCTAACAGCAATTTGAGTTACTGATACCAGTTTAAAGATAACATGCTACTCTTTAGAAAGACACATTTTTGAAGAAAATCTGACTTTCGAAACACAAGTTATGATTTTAAGAAGCATAATTTTCCTATAACTTTTTTTCTATAACACCAACTGTGTTGGCCTTTATCTCAAAGCTTTATCATTTATAAATATGAAAAATAGAAACACATTTACTTTGATTTTTTTCTATTATTTTTGGTGTTTTTGTAACTGTTCCATTCACCATTACAGTTCGGCTAGTAACCTCCCTATTATATCCCTACAAGATCCTGTTATGACTTTGTCAGTGTGTTCAGTTGGGACTCTTACCATTGTTGCCCTCTTGTTTTTAAATAGTGGATATGTACACAGGTGCTCACCCGTATAAATTTATCTAGAGTTAATAATGTTACTTCTTCAGAATTTTGTTAAATTTTATGAAAAATTGAGGTCTGCCCCCTTCTAATGCCCCATTCAATTAGCAGGGGAGGCAAAACTAGTAGCGAGAGAGGAAATTCAGCTTTACAAGTATTATGCTTAGGGATCAACTAATCATTAGGATTTGCAGCAATGTCAATACAGAGGTACAAAAAACCTGTTTGTCATAAAACCTTAAATATAGCTGTTATTTTTCATTATGGTTTAAGTACTTTTGTTTGTGTAATGCCTTTTTATGATTATTTCATGATAATTAGTTTGTTGTTTAATCTTTCTTTATTGAGGGTAAACAGCTTCAGTGTCAAGCACTGCTTTCCAAGCAGGCCCTCATCATACAGAAAATAATACAGTATTTACAAAGAAATGTTCAACTATTTACACATAATACATGAATCAAACAGAAATAGCAAAATAATATAATTAAGAAGTACTTTGCACACAATTAGAGTCCGTTAATCTTAGACTTAAATTGGTGCACGGTCATGTTCTCCAGTTCAATTCTGACTGCTGCTGGGTAGGCTATTCCAGGCATATGCTGCCCTAACATGAAATGTGCGCAAGCCTGAATTGGATTTAAATTTTGGCACAGCCAATGTATTACTGGTGTGATTTCTTGTAAGATGTGAATGACGGCTGTTATGAACAAATTCAAATTGGGAAGACATGTATGATGGACTTAAATTTCTCAAACATTTATACACAATAAGAGTTAGGTGATTATGCCATCTTTTATCAAGTTTCACCCATTTAAGTATATCCATCATATCATTTGTTGGTGTTCTAATATCAGCTGATAGAATTATCCTAGCTAATTATTATGAAGTACCTGTAATTTGTTATGAAACTCAGCAGAAAAGTTTGACCAAACAGTGCTTCCATAATCAAAGTGAGGAATAACAAGAGCATTTGATAGCATTACAATAGTCTGATATGGAAGAAAATGTTTCATACGTTTGATGATACCAGTTCTTTTACTGACATTTTTACATAAATAATCAACATGAGCCGACCAAGACAGGTTGCTGTCTAACTTTACACCCAGGTACTTAAATTCATCTACTCTTTCAATATTTAAATTATTGTAAGTTAGTTTAACATCTTGGAACCTCTCGAGCATTTTGTTAGTACCAAATATCATGAACTTAGTCTTGTCAACATTCAGAGTAAGTTTATTAGCTTTGAACCAGTCAGCTACTTTATTTAGGCATGATTCTAATTGAATTTGAAGATCACACACATTGTTAGCTTTATACATTAATGAAGTATCATCAGCATACATTACAGTCTTACATCCATCTACAGCTTCAGGTAAACAATTAACAAAAATTATGAAGAGTAATGGGCCTAAGATAGAACCCTGAGGAATGCCTATGTTAATAGGTTTGAAATCAGATAAACTTGAATTTATATTTACTGTCTGTAATCTGTTGCTTAAATATGACTCAAACCATAAGAGTTCATTATTAGTGCCATAAGAGTTCATCATTAGTGCTGTAATCAATTGTAGGAAGTGTAGCATTTTCTTAATTTACAGGCTTTGAACACATGAAAGTTTTCAAATCCTCAGAGAGCACTGCTGTGGCACTGTGCACTGTGGCATGGCCTGGATAACCGCTGGGGATATCGACCACACAGTGTAGCGGCGGGCTATTTGATTCTGAATATTTGATTCCATTCATATCCTTCACCCATGCATTACAATTTGAATTTGAATTAGCCCACGCTTTGAGGGGAAATTGCATGCGGAATCTAAATATGCCATTGAAATTAGGGTAGGACCAAGTGCTAACATGGTACTGATTCACAATGTTCAGAAAAATCAACTTTTTAAATTTTGCTTTTCTACCCACGGACTCGGGCCGCCAAATTATTGATTACTGGTAGTGGTAATTCACCGGTTGATATCCAGGTTGTTGGATAGTTGGCTGGCAGCATTGGTAATGGTTGATCAATACCGCCAGCGTACCATTTACCCGGTGTAGAGTCGCTAAATGCGCCAACCTTTGCAGAATTTGCTATACGATCTAAAAGTGTATAACAGTTTTATACTATCCATTTCAATGTAAGTTTATCATTTTTAAGGAACTGTTGGAATTTGACAACAATTTGTTACACAATTCTTTTCACATAAATAGACCGCTGAATATTGCACACACACTTTACCTGTCATACTCTTCCCGTGTTGAAAAGAAAAATGTGAAAATGAAAAGCATACTTGTCCTTACATTTGGGATTGTAACTTCCTCTATAATCAATCATTCCTAGCGTGCAATATCTCAAATTAAAGAGGAGACATTCCTCAACAACTTTATATTTTATTCTTCTTATGTAGGAGTTACACTTTTAGGTCCGTATGCACAAAAAAGTTAGACCGGGTCTAAAGTTAGACCTGGTCTAAGTGGATTTTAGTTTTTGTGAAAGCACACCTTTAATTACATTTCCTTCTCAAATACGCTAACAAATTATAAAGATTCGGATGCAAAGTTCAAAAATAGCACAAAATATCTCATGAAAATGCAGAGGAAAACAGATTTTGAGGCATGAATAAATTTCACTTAGACCAGGTCTAACTTTAGACCCGGTCTAACTCTTTTGTGCATACGGACCTTAGAATTATCAGCACATGTATTACCTGGTAAGTTACTTATTGTGTTGACTGTAATATGGACAAAGGGAAGTATGTATCATGGAATCAACATGTGAAATGGGCAATTCCAAGCAAATGTCAACCAAATAGCCAAAATTTCAAATGTGCATCCAAAGTTTAATTCTATGCCTATAATGTAGGCAAGAGTCCAAAGTTCAGGAATTTTTAGTTTGTTTAGCGATACTATGTTTTTTGATGTATAAACTAGCTAATTAGCATAAATTTGCATATTTGCAGCTTACAAAATCAGTGAAAAGGCTTGTTTTTATTTATTCCATATCTTTTAGACACATAGGTATGATGTTTAAATAAATGTCAGGCACAATAGTAGTACTGATGGGAAAAGTTTTGATATAAATTTAATTTTGATCAACGGCCGATTAGCCTCGTTAATCCAGGTAATTAGTATGCATTGCATAATCTCATGTCATTCCGCAACGCAAAAGTACAATTTTTTAGGATAGCAAGAAAAAAAATGTACCCTATTTTCATTTAACTATTTTTTCTCTGCACACAATTGACATGCTTCACAATGATCAAAAAAAAAGTGGAAAATTCTGTTAATTAATAGCCCTAACGAGCGTTGCGGAATGACGTGTTGCGGAATGACGGTGCGGAATGACAAAGGTATTAATCCCTATATTTAGGCAATTTATTGAGCAAATTGTGATATTTTTGTGTACTTGGTATAAGATCATCCTTATTTATGATAATTCATTCAAATATGGACTCTAAACTTCTAAAAAAGTTTCAAAATTGATGAAAACTCATAATTTGCTGAATTAGGCAACTTTGATGTGCAAGCTGTTGAATTCGGCAACTTTATCACAAAATCATGGCTACTTTACCTGTAAATGATGATTTCAATGTGAAAATAGTTGGGTTACTTGTATTCACGAATTTGTAACATATGAAATGCCACTGATTACTCTTTCTTTTATTTTTTATGCATATTAAAGCATAAAAACATGTTTTTTCTTTTCTCTATGGGGTTTTGCACACAAATTCACACTGTCATTCCGCAACGTCATTCCGCAACACCTACTTTTATTTTTTGATGACCTACTAGAGATCCTAGCTGATGATTAAGTTTTATGAAAATGCTTTTGTCAGTTAGCTAACACTTCAAACCTTCTAAAAAGTAACTTCAATAATGATACACTCTAAAAAGTTCACAGAGTTTTCACTTTGTGTAAACATGTAAAAAAAACACCAATCGTCTGCGTCATTCCGCAACGCAAATTTGCATATGCAAATTAGGATACTTGGAAGCGCAGTTTAATTTTTTCCCAGGTTTATTTTTTTAGTATCAATCGCTATTATCAAATAAAGTTGTAAAATGGGGAGTAACTACAAATCTCTGGGTTTTACACCCAAAAGAAAGTGGATTTTTGTGTGTAAATGTCATTCCGCAACGCGTGGAATTGCCCAAATACATCTTTTTTCTCAAACCTGTTGAACGTACCTTGCAGGTGAGTGACCTGGTACATTGCCTCTGAATATCTTCCATCCAAACACCACAGTGCTTATTGGGATCAAATTCACGATCTGTAAAATGATTAAACGACATCAAGAAAGAAATGGGGTTCGTTATTCATTGTTATCTAAGATCTAGAAACACATTGCAAGATGGAAATTGGTAATGAAAATGAGAGTTCTGTAGGTTGCAGTTGTGGTTATTATCACATTATTTTTGATAAGCGTTTAATATAAGTCTGAGGAAGTGTCAACTTCATATGCTATTGAAGTAGTTTTGGTTCACTCAAACATAAATACTGAAACCTATCATCCTTTCCATGAACTAAAAGTTATTACAGGATTTAATGCTAAAGGGAATGTAGGCTCAGGAGTTTTCAAGAAGAGTGATGAATAAACTGAAATTTGTAATGTAAATAATATTATTGACTTAATGTGTAATCCCTAGTGTTATTCAGTGATACTTAAAAATGAAGAGATCAGATTCAGGGCATTTGCATTAGCAAGGCATTGAAACAGAAAAGCTAGGTAAGTAAAAAGATAACATATTCACAAAGAATTTAGTTCTGGTATAACTTAAGTCAAGGCCGAAATCCTACTGCAAGGACCTTTAAAATGTTAATCATTTTTGGAAAAAGAATGCATAAGTAAAGCACAAAAAAATGCAATGTCCTCATCTTTAAGTATTTGTCTTAGTATTGTTCATGTTTTAAAATTTAAAAAAACTAACAACATTTTGAAGTCCTTAGCAAAATATTATAGTAACTCTACTGAAGTGAACTTGGATACACAATCTGTATTATATGTATACAGTTTTACTCACACCCTACATGTAGTTATCTCTTTGCTCTCCTAATGTGGTTACCAACCATTAACATACCTTTACAGGGTATATTGTCTCCAGTCCGACCTTTACGTGGTGATGGTAGACTCCTCTTAGTTGGTCTGCTCTTTTTAGTCTCATCCTTACTGCTATTCTTCACCTTGAGACACGCCAGTAGCGGTGTCTTTCGCTGCTTCTTTGTTCCTGGTGATGTAACTTTGTGATTCGTTGGCACGTTAAATGGATTACAGGCCTGTAAAAATGTTATTCAAAAGATTAGAAACAATGTTTAGTCAGAAGTACTAGTAGTTTGTCTTGCAATATTATTATACCATCAGAATTCAAATAATGGTCAATATTTTCACATTTCTGAAAAGAGTGTTTTTAATGTCTCCCATATCTTTATTCCAACATCCAACCTCCATTACAACAGTAGTTATCTTCTTTCCCCGGTAAAGTCCAACCTCTTTTATCCGACCCTCTTTTACCCAAAAGGAAATAAAGTTTTTACAGCCTCATCACATATTTTCATGCTCTGAAGCATTTGAAGGCCATCTTTTGATGTTGGTAGTGCTGTTTAGTGCTTAAACAATACATTGTCACTGTAATAACCCTTCATTCAGGTACACTCTTCTATTGTCCCAATTTTAGCACTTCTGACAGTCAATGCAGAATTACACATGATTCGCTTATCCCGATTTTTCACTTAATGCAGCCATTGCTTTGTCCCAGCATGTCTGGATAAAAGAGGTTGAACTGTATATACCCACAATGAAAATATTCGTAAAGATATTATACATGTACTTACTTTGCCCGATATTGATCCGGGCTTGACCAGTAGCTGGGGAGATATTGCAATTGTAGGATCCAAAAGAGATCCCATTGTTGGAGATGAGGGTACTCTGTGCACTTCCATTAACTCAGACGTTGCCAAAGGTGCAAGTACTGGTCTCTCATTGTCTACACGCACATCATTCACAGAATGATGCTGCATGGGAAGCTCATTTTGTAATGTTGGCGGCACATCATGTTGATCCTGCGGAAGTAAACCACCTTGTTGTATCTCAGTTTCTTGTACACTTTGTAAAAGCGGTGCCTGAGCTTCCTCTAAAGGAGACACTGGTTGTGAAGAGTTTGATGGTGCAGCCGCCGCCGCTGCTGCGACAGCGACAGTTGCCACTTGAGTCTGTTCAATTTGTGGAGGACCCTGGACCTCGAGGGGTGGGTTAATAACTATAGTTTGTTCGGTTGCAAGTAAATTTTGTTGTTGTTGTTGAGTCAGGCTAACTGACACATCATGCATGTTGACAACATTGTCCATTGGAGGAGGCTGTTCAAAATTGGACATCATCAACCCTTTCATAATTAATGGGGAAATCTCTGGCTGTGAGTGCATTATTGAAGCCTTTGGTGGAGTTACATCAGGTGGTTTACCTGGCGGTCTTCCATGTCTGTGTTCTGTATTACCAAAAAGAAAAATAAGTACAAATATTATTCAATCTTATTCAAAAGTTCACTTGTTAATTCTTTATCAATACCTGTACCATTATGCATTATTGATACTGTGACAGTTACTTATTAAAAATAGTGGTAATGAAGGTGTCTGCCCATGCCAAATGTAGTGCTAGATCAGGGTTATAATCGCCTCAGGATCGTGGATGGAGGACCACAAACATTTAAAGGGCATATTATGCGACCTTTTACATGGGACACCCTCTATCCTTGATTTTTTATGAAAGCAGATTTACATTTCTGATCATTAATCATAAATATATTGTGAATTAATTACTTCAAAATCATGGTATTAGGGTGAATTTAGATTGAAAATAAACTGTCCTGCGGCAGAACAATCTATTTTCAACCTCTTTAAACCATGATTTTGAAGGAATTTGGAATCGCATCGCTCTGTAACTCAGAAAATATTTATGAAATTATGATTTATGATCAGAAATGTAAATCTACAAATCTGCTTTAAAAAAAAAATCAAGGATAGAGGGTGTCCCATGGAAAAGATCGCATATTATGCCTTTAATAAGCCATTATCAGGGGCCAAATTGTCTAGGCTTTTGAAGGGCCAGTCATCAATGGTTGAAAGGCCAGATTTGGCACAAGGGCCATCGTTTGAGATCCTCTGTGCTAGACCAACACTAATTCCTGACAGGGTGTACATAGTACCCGCACAAATGCCTGAGGCGGGTACATTTTGCGCCGGGTGGATAACTTTTGAAAAACACACGCCCGGCTGGCCGGTAAGAATTTTGATGTTGGTAAATATTTTAGGGCCCACAGAAAATGAACATCACGCTATCCCTGCGATTGCTACACAAAATTTGTGTTAAATTCTATTGTAATAATTCCCTGGGAATAATCTCTGTCTATGAAATATGTAACACCTTAATATTATTGCTAACATTTATTGAAAACAAGTATTACGTTACCTAATTTAAGAATAGAGACATTGCTGCATTTAGAATAATTTGTCTTTAAATTTTGTACAGATTAATTTGTATTCCCGTTTGTATTGTCCAACGAATGTTCAATTAGCACTTCTGTGTAACAATTTGGCCCTTCAGCTCGGAAAATAAAAATATAATTTTGCTGGACCATGTGTCCGGTACTACATGTACCTTGAGTTTTCTCAATGTATCAAAAACACTGAGCCCTTGGCACGATAAGAAAAAGTACCACGATTGAGCTGTAATTAAAACTTGAGGCAATTCAGACAAATAAAAGTGACACTAATTCAAGAGTATTAGCTTTTATTGCAAAATCTTAAGATAACTTGTTGAGCTGGTAAGGAAAAAATGAAGGTACACCCCTAATCCCTGATGGACGACGTTCTAATGGACTATCAATACAACATTTGGGTTAGCTTTATTTTTAATCATCAGACAGTATCTGTGCAACCTTTTCATATTTTAAATCTTCAATTATTTTTTCAATAATGATCTTTTGCACACACACACCCCTCCCCCACACACAATGTATGCTTTTTTTTCATTGTTGTTTTCATTTACTTTTTATTTCGGTGTTTTGTTTGTTTGTTTTTTCTTGAGGAAAAATTAATGGTTACCTTTTACACAATACATCATATTTTATGGAGCAACTAAAAAAATATGGACATTAGGAGTGTGGTGACGGACAGCCAAAATCTCCTGCTGGGTTGCTTACGAGACAACTAGTTTTTGAATACTGTTGACAGCCATGCATATCATTACTTTTTTTTAAATTTGAATCAAATCACTAAACATTCCTGCCAGTTAAATAAGCAATCACATAGAGAGACCATAATATAAAATTCTTTTCAGCGTCATGTCATTTACGCACAATGCATTCAGCGCCAATACTTTATTGTGCGTGACAAATACAGTGTAACATCACCACTCACTAGTTTATGCACTATATATCATCATGTAATATGATCTACCGGGTCATATTACATGGTGCTTATACAATGTATGTTGAAAAACAACTGGGATTGCGTGTTGACATATTAAATAGTGAATTACAACCATAAATATAAAACAAAATTATGGTTGTCAACTTGTCTTATCTTAACCCTAGCTACCTGTAAGCGATACCTACTGTAGCCTTCTTCAAGTGGTGACAGAATGAACCAGGGATGAAATGAAATAGGTTTTGGAGAGATTGTTATCTATGCCGCACTGAAGCGGTTAATACAAATTGCACCATTCATATACAATATTGCTTGAGGACCACTTAAACAGAAACCAATTTGGTCTGAAAGGGTTTTACTAACCATTGAATGCAAATAAATTTGGTAAATTTATGATTTCTTCTTCACAATAAGAAAGAACAAAGAATGAACTAACAGGTTGAATAGAAAAATAATAATTAACAATCAAAATAATTTTCTTAGATATTGTGTTTATGTCATGAATACCAGCAGTATAAAGTCTGTTTTCTGCCATTATCTTCAGGTTGTGTTCAAAAAGTGTCCCTGCTTAGAAATGACTGTTGATTAGCCCGTATAGTTCTCCATCTTGCCTCAATAAATTTGACTGCCTAACCCTGCAATATGATCAATTCAGTAACAAGAGTATATGCATATAGTTTTTATAATGAAAAGGGTACAATTTGAATGTTTGTAGGTAAATAAGGATTGTATTTATATACATCCTGATTTCAACTGAATTTAGGTACCGTATTATCCCTATTATGCGCCCAGGGCGGTTAGCAAAGTCATTTTGGGTGGGCGCTTATTATGTTACCTTTTTTTAACTCATTTATCGTACTGAATAAAATGTACAAGTGGTCATTTGAAGATGCTGACCATTTGATGTACTAAATACAATGTACAAGTGGTAATTTGAGAAGGCTGACCACTTGACGTACTAACGAAAATGTACAATTGGACATTTGAGGAGGCTGACCATTTCATGTTCTAAATGAAATATGTATGGTAGTCATTGAGAGAAAAACAGGGGTGGGCGCTTATAAGGTCCTGGGCGCTTAATAGGGATAATACGGTACATGCTTTACAAGAATAGATGTTGTGATGACATCACAAGCAAGCTACGGCACTGCTCTTCAAAGATTCCAAAAAGGTATATTTTAATAAGCATAAAAGCAACTATTTGATCTTCAATATTTTTCAACCCATTTATTAAAAGTGAGATAATTTGGGACCCCAGTGATCACATCAACAATGTTACATTGAATAACACAATTTTGAAAACTGTTGCAATCGATTTGTACATACTCTGTATGTAACATGTACATCTCCTATACTCTTATGTCTATTATGTCTGGCGTCTAGACTTCCACTTAGCCGCTTTATTTTGTATGGATTATTAGATTCACTGTTAGGAGGCAATTTCAACTCCGTAAGGAGAGGCTCAGAAACAAAGGGGATATTAATACTCATATAAACTACTCCTATTCATACTCCTAATAACAACAAATCTCTTCCATTATTTTAAGGTGGGATGTAGGATAGATCTTTTCCTTTTTCATATATTCTCAAATAGTTGTATGATACATGGTGGAAACCATCAGAGCTATGAAGCCAACTAATACATAAAAGGGCCTTATATCTATGACGATGGATAATTATATATATGGCTCATTCCATGAAGTTGGGGCATTTGTTAAAATAGCAGAATTTGGTACTTTAGGCAGCTTATAAACTGTTTTACTCTATGTGTATATCAAAAAATGTTAGTGTCCAAAAACAGTACTAGGTTATAGTATTGAGCCATGAAAAAAAAAAAAAAAATTGACCCTTCCTTGAAGAAGAAAAAAATAAAAAATTAGGTGGTGTCCAAGACCATTTTTGCTAAAAAACGTGACATGGAAAACACAACAATTAATATGAGTTTTATGTAAGCAAAACTATCATAGAATTGCTTGGAAATCGATTTGATTAATAAAAGATACATGTATTCATAGTTTACTGACCAAAACACCTCGTCACGCTGGACTGATTTTTCACCCACGCAACATGAAAATTGCCTTTCCGATGCTACGCACGGTGTCCACAAAATATACATGTGTAGCATCGGGAGTTTTCATTGCTGAATGGGGGTAGTTCTCTATCATACATTTTTAAATTATTTTCCAAAATTAAGAGCATTTATCAATTGAAAACTATTGCAAATGAGAATAAATTTCATGAAGACCATTCCATATATTCATGAAAAAGTATACCGTGCCGTGCGCATGGTGTCCTTACCATAAAATGTAGCATCGTGATAAACATCCTATGCAATTTGTGGGAATCCCCCCCTGGAGATAAATAAAACATTCCATATTTCTTTTGTAAGGATAGAGGTCAATAGCTATCAGGTTTGTTTGGAATTTGCCACATGTAGGCTAGTTTTATCAAGGTTTTAGTCGCTGGTGTCCAATGGTAGCATCGGGACTTTTATGTAGCATCAAAATGTAAACATTGGATCGTTTTGTGAATGGTAAGTGCGATTGTAATTATTTCTTAATGTTGCTTGTATGTCTGTATTTATTAATGCATTTTTATTGAAAGGGAAACACTGAATCAGAATTTCTTTTCATGTTATGATATTAATTTTGAGTCACGGACGCCATAATAATTTGGCGTCCATGTAGCATCGGGCATAGCATGGGCAATATTTTGCATTGGGTATCGTTATAGTTCGTTGAAATTGTATTTTTTTTGTAGAATCACATCATTAATAAACTTTGAAGTTAATAATGAATTAGTTTTTGCTCTTTTAATGCTAATAATATAGCTTACCAATACGATGCTACACGGACACCATGTCCATGTAGCATTTCATAAAATTTGCCTAATTAGACTAAAACAATTACCCCATTCGAAATTATCCATCACCCAAAACATTCAAAACATTGCCTACATTTTACTACACTTTACAGAAAAAAAGGCACATTATGAGAGATGTATATCTAATGAAATATATGAATACACAATGCTACATGGACACCATTTCCATTAGCATTTAACTGAATTCACAATAAACATTCCCTTATTTTAGTTTTATTTACTATAAATAAAACAAATAATTGTAAATCATTTAAGTTCTCTATCCTTTGCTATTCTTTTTCATGTTAAATGAATAATAAATAAAATACTCCAGCATGATTTTAATATAAATATTTTCCTGCAACACAAAAGTGCAACATGAATAAATAATCTACTCCAATATCAATACACAATGTTCCATGAAGATACTAAGCCATAGGGTTTATTTTGTTTTGCTTTGCAGGTTCTTGACATTAATTCAGAAGACAGTCGCTGGTGTCCAATTCAGAAGACAGTCGCTGGTGTCCTGGAATTTATGGAGATGAAGACAAGGAACCCATCATTTTCAAAAACTAGTACCTTTCCAAAGAAATCCATCATGGCAATTAAACTATTTTTTTGCAAACTGACTTTTTAATTGATCAAACTTTTCAATCATCTTATCATTAATAGAGGATGATTCAATCAGAAACAAGCAAAGAGACTAAGATCACAAAGGGTACTTTAAGAACAACACTGCATGAAGTTTGTTTCAGTGGACATCTTAAGTTTCTTTGATCAATGGTGTATTGTTATTGTGTAATTGTAAGAAATGGTGTATGTGTATCATAGGTAATTATGTTTTATGCTTCATGGCAGGTTATCTTATTGTGTAATTTGTAGTTTTACAATCCATGTTATTAATTTTATCGTGTGCTTATAACATAAAAAGTTAACATCATAGTACATCCTCTCTATTGATCTGAAAAAGATGCACCTGTTCAAGCTGTACCAAATATTTTAGGGCACGGTGTCCATGTAGCATCGTAATACTTGAGTACACAGAAAAGGTAAATTTTACATGAACAGTGTTTAGATAAATTTCAAGCAATTCACTCTGTGTATCTACTTGATATGATGAACAAGTAGACAAACCATTCACACTCAAATAATTGTAACAGTATGAATAGTCTTATTATTAACAATGTTACAAGACGCGGTGTCCATGTAGCATCGGTAGTGCATTTTATAACATTGTACAGGTAAATAATACTTCATATACTTACTTTATGACTATAATGTAATCAATGTGCATGGTTTATAGAGTACTTTACATCAAACAAGTATTGATATGTACTTTATTTAAATTCATTATACAAATTGCAAAATAAAGAGTCACTTTTCAATGAGTTTTTACATAAAACAGTTAATCTACGATGTCTTGTTCGTTAAGTTATGTTCAACCTAGACAAATCTGGTTTCTTTTCATGTATTTGTAGTTCCAAGTAGTTAATTGAGGTATAGAAACTTGGCCCACATCTTAAGCTATTTTATTAGAAAATGATATGGAAATGAGAAATGGTGTCCATGTAGCATCAGGATTTTTGGAAATGTCATCCAACTGTTGAACATGTGCGGTTATTTTACACCAAATGTTACATTAAAATAAAAAGTTCTACATTGGACTTTGGTAAATGTAGAACCCAAAAAAGAAGAAAGAGTTGGAAAATATCCATTTTGAAAATTTCACTTGGATGTCACATAATATGCCCCAACTTCATGGAATGAGCCATATGGGTGTACTGTAAAAGTAGTAAAGTATGGCTTCACTATATGTGAAATATATTGGTTAATAAGATGGGCAATGGTCAAATTTATCAAATGAAATGCTTATTATGTTAAAATGGTTGAAAATTATGTCTTGCACACAACATAGTTTCCCCCTGGTTATACACTATTAATCCATACCATTTTAAGGACATCAAGGATTGTTCTCATAGAAATTAATATCCCCCATTTTAGATTTGTTTGGTGAATTGAAACACAACACAAGTGTTCTTCACACAAGTATGTAGAATCCTGAATGTAGATCCATAAAGCCATCAAAATCAAGACACAAAAGCCATTGCACAACAGAGACCAAGATATTGAACTTCCCCACATCTATGATCAGTTGTATTGTGATCGTCCAAAAAGTTATGTGACCTGACAGCAGGGATTGCAATAATGTTGTAAGCTCCATCTTCTCTATGATTCCAAAAGGTATTATTAGTTTGCTTTAACCCTAACCCCCGCGCCCGGCTATGTTTTTGTGCGTATCGGGGGGATGGGGAAAGTACTAATTTTGTTACCCGAAAAATCACCCAGCTCCCCCGGGATTCGATCGTGGGACCATCCGCACCAAAGTTTGTCCCTCTACCCGACTGAGCTAAACTCCCCAGCGCATATATGCGGGCAGCAACTTCCTGCCCACATATGCCTGCGGTAGGTGACGTCATCGAGGCAATGCAGCAGCAGCATGTGTATGGAGATAGTTTCTGGCAGTGAGATTCCGTGGGGTTAGGGTTCATGAACATGAAAAATTGACATTTATTAACCCTAACCCCCGCGGCTATGCTTTTGTGCGTATCGGGGAGGGGGGAAAAGTTCTATTTTTTTTTACCCAAAATCTGTTTAAGGTTGTTTCTTTGGCTAATTTTTTATTTGATATTTTAAAAGAGCTTGCTGAGTTCCACAATAATCTGAAATTTGAGATTGATCGGAGGTACAGTTTTCTAGATATGACAATTTAATTGTCAAAAAACTATTTTAAGTCATTTTGAATTCTTTTGTTTTGTATTGTTTTTTGGCCAACAGAGGGCAGTCTATTTTCTTTTGTTTTATATTGTTTTTTTGACTCCCTAGGTAGAATTTCTATACAAATTTAGTTTTTTGTTTTTGCTCTAATATTTTATTGAAAACCCAAGTGGCATTACATTTAGTAAAGTGTATGAACTTGAAAAAATTAATTAAGTGCATTAATTAGCCTAATTTTTTTTAAATTTTATGTTTTTAGATAATTAAGTATAATTAATTATGCAGATGTCTTACAGCCTCCCACAGCACAGGAAACTACCTAAAAACTTTAATTAACAAGCTCCCAAAATTTCGGCTTTGTAGCATAATTATACTTTTCTTGTAAAAATTAATTAAACATTTTTGCATAGATTAATTATTTCGCTAGGTAGGCTAGGGGGTCAAAAAACAATAAGAAACAAAAGAAATTAATGGGGTTTTTTAATTTTGCTTCATTTTTGACAATAAAATTGTCATAGAAAACCGTACCTCTGATCAATCTCAAATTTCAGATTATTGTGGAGCTCAGCAAGTTCTATTAAGATATCAAATAAAAAAATAGCTATAGGAACAACCTTAAATGCTGTCAATGCACTGCACCTATAAGATATCAAGTGGAAAATGTTCACATGCGATTAACCAAGTTATAGTTATAGTAATAAGATTTGTCATCAGTTATGTCTATCTTTTGGCTGTAAATGATTAGCCTGCGTCTTTAATATATCTTAATATTGATCCTTGCCACATAAAAAAGAACAAAGCCTCATTGCGTTTAATCCAGATCTGTCCGCTACAATTATAATTTACTATTCAATTTGACACCCAGTCAGTTGTTGCCATAGCAGCACTGATTGATAGGTCTTGTCATATTATCACTTGTTATTGTTTTTAGTTTTGCAATTCCAACTGAGCATATTTTGACATGTAATCAGTTGTGAAATCCAAGATGAACATGTCTCACTTGGGACAGTTTCTATCTATGACATTTCCATCAAGGCGCGCGCATGCATGCCATATAATTGCTAATTCATTTCATGCAGGGAAGCCAGCAACAGATTGCCCATGTTGAATTTAACCATGTTTGAATGATACAAAATGCAACTAATTGAACTATCTGGGGTTTGGAGTAGGGATAGGAGAAAGGGGATGGGGATGAGGGACAGTTATAACAAAACAAATTCAAGTAATTGTAAAGAACACTTTTGGAAAATAAAATTAGAATTTTATACATTTTATCAAAACACATGAACACTTAGTGAGTAGTGACACAATTGTTCATTTTGTTTAAAATAGAACAACTTAAGATCCCATTTTATCAAGAAAACTCTATTGTTGTGATCCCTTTTGAACACCAGAATAGCCAATTCCTCTAAAGTCCCCTAGTTAAGAATTACTTGGTGGATATGAGGTTACGGGGATGTGCCGCCAAATAGGGTCACATTTTTCATCCTTTTGAACACCAGAATAACACATTCCTTGTTAAGTTAGTCCCCTAGTGACGAATTGCACGGTAACTTTGGACAAACACATCAAAATCAGGTCACTAAACTTGACTTAAATGTATAATGTTATGTTAAGGTTATTCTACATACTGACTCTTAGTGTTCATCAATCATCAAGCCAAGCTCTCCAGCTTAATATGCAAACATAATTATTATGCATAAATGCTATTTGCTCTTACTAATGTTAGTTTATGATAGAGTACTAAGGCCAAACAAAGAAGAAAGTCTGTCTCAGAAACATTGTGCAAAAAAGCTAAGTGCTGTGCGATTTTTTTTTTTAAATTTATATTTTTTTTTAGAAAATAGGCTGAGGTATCCGATTTTTTGTTGTTGCTATTTTTGTTGTTGCTTATTCAAGCTTACAGAGAACTTTTTGTTAACTTTTTTTTATTTATTTTTTAAAAAATCAAAAAAAGAAAGATTTTTAACCCCCAGCGCATAGACCTACGGGCGTAGCTCATTTCACAACCAATGCGGGCGGGCTTCTGAGACAGACCTTCTTCTTTGTTTGGCCTAATGGAGTGGCTTTTTAAAAATATAAGTCAACTTAAGGAGAGGATTCACTTTATTTTAAATCACTTCAATTAGATTATTTTTGTTTTACATTATACGCAATAATCACAAATGAACAAGTCACAGATATTTTAAAGGAATTGTAGATTCATTGTCCTGATATAGTGAATTATTCACCAATATTGTTTCTTCATCAACTCTGTGAAAAAGTCATTGAAATAACCCCCAGTATCTTGTTACATGAAGTAATTATGAGTATTGTTAGCCATTTGTGAAATCCACTGATAACCTCTTTTTCCCGGGGTGCTCAGTCATTACAATTGGGTATAATGCGTGTCCAAAAAATCATGTAATTCCGGGTGTTTTTTTCAAACTGGAGCATGTTACGTACGCAACATGTATAGGGTATCCAAAAAGAAAAGAAGACAAAAAAAGGTATACTTTTCAATTTTTATGCAATGGCCTTACGTATTTAGGGTCTTTTATTATTTAGAGGTTTTTTTTATTACGTCAACTTACTTACTTTTTTTAGCTATTTTGTGCGATAATCACACTTAAATATGATTAAACAAGCTATCTGGTGTATACAATTTGATACGGAAAAATAGAATCCGAGATATGATAATAATTGCCTTTACCATCACAGCCACTCCCTTTGGGGCCAACTACTTAAGCACAATTAATCACCCCCTTAATCCAACCATGACTCAATAATTCAAATAATACACAGAACATATTTTGTATCATGCTTAACCAGTTTCAATTTCAACATAAGTAGCATACATTGTGACTTTGTAAAGGCAAATCCAATTTAAACATAAATTGAAAATTCATAAAATCATTGACCATGTTCGGCAAAGCTCAGTACAACACTAATCAACTGTTGATGATGTAAATTAACCATAATTCACTTTTAAAGGCAAATGTGTGGGCAAGAAAGAGACTGATTGGTCAATCGGGTTGTGCTTATTTTGTGTCTCATTTCAGTATTTCCTTTAATGTTACCTGTTATAAGCCTCTTTTAGACCAAATAAAATCACTTTATGATCAGTTTTATTCAATATGACCATTCACATTTGCATCACTATTGACAATGAATGATGCAGCATATATGTCGCCCGGTAAATATGGAGAAATCTCATGAGAGACCCTACAGAGCAACAATATCTGCAAAGCTATTGAATTATTCAATTACATGGTTGATGACTATCTTGGCTGTCTCAAGACATACTCAAACCAATCATTGAAGATGCAATTAAGATCTTGATAAAACAAAGGTTTCAAACAAAATCCCGTGAACAGAATCCAATTAACCTGGCTCCTTGGGGTAAATCATGGCTCTTTATTGCATTATGATTTTATTCATGAAAAACATCTAATATTTAAAATATTTTATAACATACAAGGAGTTAAGGAGACATTATATCTTATTCTGTACCAATTACCATCAAATAATTATTCTAGCCAATTCAAATTTAAAGAATTTTTTTTTTAACATGATTGTATTTCAGTACTGGCCCTACACTGGCATGATACATTGTGGTGGGGGTGTGTGTGCAGAAACATTATTGACGCATGGATACAATCGGGCCAATCAGATGCTCGCGTTGGTTGACTTAAAGCCGTGCTGTTTTATTCCACCAATGGGAACCGCAACGCACTACCGTGTTTGCGCTTAATATCCTGTCGTAACAGACAAAAGTTCTGAACTTCTTTGCATCTGACTATAATTCAAACATTTATAAAACAAAAAATCTTAACATGATTGTTGTCAAGTTGAAGTACATTATAAATCTCAAAAAACATCTTAAATTGTCTTCAATTCGTGAAAAAAAATACATAAGGAGGGCTTGGGGTGAACTTTAGCTTACATATGTTCATTTGGTAATGAAATACAGATGAAATAGAATTAACTTTGAAATATTCCCAAATAATCTGGCTGGTAAGAGTGGTCCTAAGGGTTTAAGAAGTAAAAAATAGCGATCTACGCAACTTCGCAAATTTGTGTTCATCTCATCAGTTGCAATAACAACATTGGTAGATTTTGCTTCAAATGTCCATTACTTCCCAGATATGAGGGCAATATTTATGAATCAAAAGATGGATTATAAAGTTTTTTACGCTTGACTGATTACACAGAGATTCAAACTCATAAGAAACAAAGAGACTTTTTTTATTGATACACTCTGTACGCTATCTTAATTAATTCCATGAAGAAACAAAAAAGTTTTTCATTTTTTTCTTCTTTTTCATTTTTTTTGTTTAGGTAATAAACTAATAATTAATAATATTATCACATTATGCTTATGGCCAGAACATACACTACAGCAGAAAATGTGTGTATAGTGTTACAGAATTTGATGCATAGCCATTTGATGGTTTAGGGAAAGAAAACAGTGTGTGTAAAGAGTGTTTGAATTCATAAGGCTGAGTTCACATAGGAGTATACTATTCGGGTATACGGTGCACGTTTTGCAGGGCACGCGTATAGCTTAAATCGAAACAATGTAATTTCATAATACCGGGTCACATAAGAGGGCACTATTCGAAAAGGCCGTATACCTGCGTATAGTATAGTATACCGGGAATCGAGCGTGTTCGATTTTCGTGCACTGTATACCGCCCTGTTTGGATGTGGCAGCTGCAATTCGTGTGTACAGGCGTTCCAAATTTCCCCTATCACGATTTATAAACAATTTATTGCGTAGAATAGGGTAAGTTAGAACAAATTGGACAATAGGACTCCTTTGTACTATACTTTTCGGAATCCTTGTGCTCAGCCGAACAATTTGCTGTGCTTTTTAGCTTAATTAAAGCCATTTGAATTTTTGGCCCAGTATGGCGGCTATTTTGGAATTTTCTCTATAAAGGAACGTTCCCGTCACTTTTGAGAAATGCATGGGAGCTCATTTTCTTTTAAAATGGTTCTAGTTGACAAATTCACTAAGAAACTAAGGTAGGAAGAAAATGGTCACGGAATCCAAGATAATGACTCTACTACGAGTAGGGCTCGCGTGCTACCCTATGTGATTCGCCGTGCCCGTATAGCGTATAGCGAATACCGAATAGCGTATAGCGAATACCGTATACTCCTATGTGAACCCAGCCTTAGGGAACACAAAATAAGTCATCATGAATTATTCCTAGCATTCAATCAGCATGTTATAATATCAATATATCTTGAAAGAAGAAATGCATAATTATATAATATTGAATGGCTTTGAGGGTGATACTAGAATATTTTTATAGCCAGTGCAATATATTCTTGTATCACCCTAAAATAAGACATTCAATATTATTATTATTATTTATATAACAGACTGTTTTGATAAAAACTAAATAAGTTAACCCAAACTGACATTCTATGCGCATATATACTCACGCGCACATCTTCTGCGCCGCACACAAAATATTGGACGGCAATATTTGTTGAATATTGGACGCACATCCGGGAACTTGGTGCACATTGCACAATATTCAATACACACTTTTATTGTACCGTTTGGAAGGCCCATATAAATAATAATGGGCGATTCCATGAAAATGTGACGGAGCAAAAAAACTGAAAATTGCTCCAAAAGATTTATTTTTACCTCTATGTTGTTCAAAGCTCATGCAAAGGTTCAGGAAAAAATTGTTACAACATTTGGCTAATGTTTACTATGAACAAATTCTACTTTTCTTACCCCAAAAATGGTAATACGTGTTACCGGAGCAACACTTTTTTGAAAATATTTACTTTATTGATTTGGTTTTAATTTACGCCACTTATAATTTTTCTAGTTAGGCCCTATTTAAAAATAGTTAACAATTAGATAAATTTATAACCACCACTCTACAATAGGCCATCAAAATGTCGTAACGCGTGTTACCAAACTCATATTCAGGAAAACGTGCTAAAACCTCAATTTTTCAAGTGTTATTTATCACTATTTATGGTTAATTTGTTAGTTCAATTGCCAAAGTCAAAATTAATTTTAATTTAGAAATATAATAAAGAATCTAAGACTAGTAAATTATGGCTGGACAAAGTGTAACGCGTGTTACCGTAACACGTGTTACCGACTATTTTGCATTTTACAAAAAAGTGAGAACTTTAATTCTTGTTATTATTCTAGTTTTATAAACCTTATAAAGGTACTTGCTTACAGTAGTGACCAATTGATTGTAGGTTGGTTAGTTGAAATACACAAGCAAAACAAAGTTGGGATTTGTTTTAGTGCGTCTTTTTTCGTAACGCATGTTACCGATATTCGGAGCGGTCTTACATTAACATGAGCTAATATTTCATATTGGTGTTAGCATGAGGATCTAGCCTTAAGTCTTGGGTATTACAATACAAAAGATGAAAACTTCATTCAAATTACTTTTACAGTTATAGAGTGGAGAATAAAGAATGGCGCGCTTTAATGTAACGCGTGTTACCGTGGAATCGCCCTAAATATATTTTAATACTTGTAGATGGTAGAGTCAATTTAAACAAAATCTGTTTACACTGCTTTTTGAGGAAGAATCTTGTCACTTCTGATGGATTACATTTTAGACTGAAAATGGAATGGGTAAGTGGCAAGATAACACTACGCCCTTTTTAAAATTGTTACGGTACATTCTGACAGTACATAGATCCCTGGATTAGGTCCAATAGAGGATGATTCAATCAGAAACAAGCAAAGAGACTAAGATCACAAAGGGTACTTTAAGAACAACACTGCATGAAGTTTGTTTCAGTGGACATCTTAAGTTTCTTTGATCAATGGTGTATTGTTATTGTGTAATTGTAAGAAATGGTGTATGTGTATCATAGGTAATTATGTTTTATGCTTCATGGCAGGTTATCTTATTGTGTAATTTGTAGTTTTACAATCCATGTTATTAATTTTATCGTGTGCTTATAACATAAAAAGTTAACATCATAGTACATCCTCTCTATTGATCTGAAAAAGATGCACCTGTTCAAGCTGTACCAAATATTTTAGGGCACGGTGTCCATGTAGCATCGTAATACTTGAGTACACAGAAAAGGTAAATTTTACATGAACAGTGTTTAGATAAATTTCAAGCAATTCACTCTGTGTATCTACTTGATATGATGAACAAGTAGACAAACCATTCACACTCAAATAATTGTAACAGTATGAATAGTCTTATTATTAACAATGTTACAAGACGCGGTGTCCATGTAGCATCGGTAGTGCATTTTATAACATTGTACAGGTAAATAATACTTCATATACTTACTTTATGACTATAATGTAATCAATGTGCATGGTTTATAGAGTACTTTACATCAAACAAGTATTGATATGTACTTTATTTAAATTCATTATACAAATTGCAAAATAAAGAGTCACTTTTCAATGAGTTTTTACATAAAACAGTTAATCTACGATGTCTTGTTCGTTAAGTTATGTTCAACCTAGACAAATCTGGTTTCTTTTCATGTATTTGTAGTTCCAAGTAGTTAATTGAGGTATAGAAACTTGGCCCACATCTTAAGCTATTTTATTAGAAAATGATATGGAAATGAGAAATGGTGTCCATGTAGCATCAGGATTTTTGGAAATGTCATCCAACTGTTGAACATGTGCGGTTATTTTACACCAAATGTTACATTAAAATAAAAAGTTCTACATTGGACTTTGGTAAATGTAGAACCCAAAAAAGAAGAAAGAGTTGGAAAATATCCATTTTGAAAATTTCACTTGGATGTCACATAATATGCCCCAACTTCATGGAATGAGCCATATGGGTGTACTGTAAAAGTAGTAAAGTATGGCTTCACTATATGTGAAATATATTGGTTAATAAGATGGGCAATGGTCAAATTTATCAAATGAAATGCTTATTATGTTAAAATGGTTGAAAATTATGTCTTGCACACAACATAGTTTCCCCCTGGTTATACACTATTAATCCATACCATTTTAAGGACATCAAGGATTGTTCTCATAGAAATTAATATCCCCCATTTTAGATTTGTTTGGTGAATTGAAACACAACACAAGTGTTCTTCACACAAGTATGTAGAATCCTGAATGTAGATCCATAAAGCCATCAAAATCAAGACACAAAAGCCATTGCACAACAGAGACCAAGATATTGAACTTCCCCACATCTATGATCAGTTGTATTGTGATCGTCCAAAAAGTTATGTGACCTGACAGCAGGGATTGCAATAATGTTGTAAGCTCCATCTTCTCTATGATTCCAAAAGGTATTATTAGTTTGCTTTAACCCTAACCCCCGCGCCCGGCTATGTTTTTGTGCGTATCGGGGGGATGGGGAAAGTACTAATTTTGTTACCCGAAAAATCACCCAGCTCCCCCGGGATTCGATCGTGGGACCATCCGCACCAAAGTTTGTCCCTCTACCCGACTGAGCTAAACTCCCCAGCGCATATATGCGGGCAGCAACTTCCTGCCCACATATGCCTGCGGTAGGTGACGTCATCGAGGCAATGCAGCAGCAGCATGTGTATGGAGATAGTTTCTGGCAGTGAGATTCCGTGGGGTTAGGGTTCATGAACATGAAAAATTGACATTTATTAACCCTAACCCCCGCGGCTATGCTTTTGTGCGTATCGGGGAGGGGGGAAAAGTTCTATTTTTTTTTACCCAAAATCTGTTTAAGGTTGTTTCTTTGGCTAATTTTTTATTTGATATTTTAAAAGAGCTTGCTGAGTTCCACAATAATCTGAAATTTGAGATTGATCGGAGGTACAGTTTTCTAGATATGACAATTTAATTGTCAAAAAACTATTTTAAGTCATTTTGAATTCTTTTGTTTTGTATTGTTTTTTGGCCAACAGAGGGCAGTCTATTTTCTTTTGTTTTATATTGTTTTTTTGACTCCCTAGGTAGAATTTCTATACAAATTTAGTTTTTTGTTTTTGCTCTAATATTTTATTGAAAACCCAAGTGGCATTACATTTAGTAAAGTGTATGAACTTGAAAAAATTAATTAAGTGCATTAATTAGCCTAATTTTTTTTAAATTTTATGTTTTTAGATAATTAAGTATAATTAATTATGCAGATGTCTTACAGCCTCCCACAGCACAGGAAACTACCTAAAAACTTTAATTAACAAGCTCCCAAAATTTCGGCTTTGTAGCATAATTATACTTTTCTTGTAAAAATTAATTAAACATTTTTGCATAGATTAATTATTTCGCTAGGTAGGCTAGGGGGTCAAAAAACAATAAGAAACAAAAGAAATTAATGGGGTTTTTTAATTTTGCTTCATTTTTGACAATAAAATTGTCATAGAAAACCGTACCTCTGATCAATCTCAAATTTCAGATTATTGTGGAGCTCAGCAAGTTCTATTAAGATATCAAATAAAAAAATAGCTATAGGAACAACCTTAAATGCTGTCAATGCACTGCACCTATAAGATATCAAGTGGAAAATGTTCACATGCGATTAACCAAGTTATAGTTATAGTAATAAGATTTGTCATCAGTTATGTCTATCTTTTGGCTGTAAATGATTAGCCTGCGTCTTTAATATATCTTAATATTGATCCTTGCCACATAAAAAAGAACAAAGCCTCATTGCGTTTAATCCAGATCTGTCCGCTACAATTATAATTTACTATTCAATTTGACACCCAGTCAGTTGTTGCCATAGCAGCACTGATTGATAGGTCTTGTCATATTATCACTTGTTATTGTTTTTAGTTTTGCAATTCCAACTGAGCATATTTTGACATGTAATCAGTTGTGAAATCCAAGATGAACATGTCTCACTTGGGACAGTTTCTATCTATGACATTTCCATCAAGGCGCGCGCATGCATGCCATATAATTGCTAATTCATTTCATGCAGGGAAGCCAGCAACAGATTGCCCATGTTGAATTTAACCATGTTTGAATGATACAAAATGCAACTAATTGAACTATCTGGGGTTTGGAGTAGGGATAGGAGAAAGGGGATGGGGATGAGGGACAGTTATAACAAAACAAATTCAAGTAATTGTAAAGAACACTTTTGGAAAATAAAATTAGAATTTTATACATTTTATCAAAACACATGAACACTTAGTGAGTAGTGACACAATTGTTCATTTTGTTTAAAATAGAACAACTTAAGATCCCATTTTATCAAGAAAACTCTATTGTTGTGATCCCTTTTGAACACCAGAATAGCCAATTCCTCTAAAGTCCCCTAGTTAAGAATTACTTGGTGGATATGAGGTTACGGGGATGTGCCGCCAAATAGGGTCACATTTTTCATCCTTTTGAACACCAGAATAACACATTCCTTGTTAAGTTAGTCCCCTAGTGACGAATTGCACGGTAACTTTGGACAAACACATCAAAATCAGGTCACTAAACTTGACTTAAATGTATAATGTTATGTTAAGGTTATTCTACATACTGACTCTTAGTGTTCATCAATCATCAAGCCAAGCTCTCCAGCTTAATATGCAAACATAATTATTATGCATAAATGCTATTTGCTCTTACTAATGTTAGTTTATGATAGAGTACTAAGGCCAAACAAAGAAGAAAGTCTGTCTCAGAAACATTGTGCAAAAAAGCTAAGTGCTGTGCGATTTTTTTTTTTAAATTTATATTTTTTTTTAGAAAATAGGCTGAGGTATCCGATTTTTTGTTGTTGCTATTTTTGTTGTTGCTTATTCAAGCTTACAGAGAACTTTTTGTTAACTTTTTTTTATTTTTTTTTTAAAAAATCAAAAAAAGAAAGATTTTTAACCCCCAGCGCATAGACCTACGGGCGTAGCTCATTTCACAACCAATGCGGGCGGGCTTCTGAGACAGACCTTCTTCTTTGTTTGGCCTAATGGAGTGGCTTTTTAAAAATATAAGTCAACTTAAGGAGAGGATTCACTTTATTTTAAATCACTTCAATTAGATTATTTTTGTTTTACATTATACGCAATAATCACAAATGAACAAGTCACAGATATTTTAAAGGAATTGTAGATTCATTGTCCTGATATAGTGAATTATTCACCAATATTGTTTCTTCATCAACTCTGTGAAAAAGTCATTGAAATAACCCCCAGTATCTTGTTACATGAAGTAATTATGAGTATTGTTAGCCATTTGTGAAATCCACTGATAACCTCTTTTTCCCGGGGTGCTCAGTCATTACAATTGGGTATAATGCGTGTCCAAAAAATCATGTAATTCCGGGTGTTTTTTTCAAACTGGAGCATGTTACGTACGCAACATGTATAGGGTATCCAAAAAGAAAAGAAGACAAAAAAAGGTATACTTTTCAATTTTTATGCAATGGCCTTACGTATTTAGGGTCTTTTATTATTTAGAGGTTTTTTTTATTACGTCAACTTACTTACTTTTTTTAGCTATTTTGTGCGATAATCACACTTAAATATGATTAAACAAGCTATCTGGTGTATACAATTTGATACGGAAAAATAGAATCCGAGATATGATAATAATTGCCTTTACCATCACAGCCACTCCCTTTGGGGCCAACTACTTAAGCACAATTAATCACCCCCTTAATCCAACCATGACTCAATAATTCAAATAATACACAGAACATATTTTGTATCATGCTTAACCAGTTTCAATTTCAACATAAGTAGCATACATTGTGACTTTGTAAAGGCAAATCCAATTTAAACATAAATTGAAAATTCATAAAATCATTGACCATGTTCGGCAAAGCTCAGTACAACACTAATCAACTGTTGATGATGTAAATTAACCATAATTCACTTTTAAAGGCAAATGTGTGGGCAAGAAAGAGACTGATTGGTCAATCGGGTTGTGCTTATTTTGTGTCTCATTTCAGTATTTCCTTTAATGTTACCTGTTATAAGCCTCTTTTAGACCAAATAAAATCACTTTATGATCAGTTTTATTCAATATGACCATTCACATTTGCATCACTATTGACAATGAATGATGCAGCATATATGTCGCCCGGTAAATATGGAGAAATCTCATGAGAGACCCTACAGAGCAACAATATCTGCAAAGCTATTGAATTATTCAATTACATGGTTGATGACTATCTTGGCTGTCTCAAGACATACTCAAACCAATCATTGAAGATGCAATTAAGATCTTGATAAAACAAAGGTTTCAAACAAAATCCCGTGAACAGAATCCAATTAACCTGGCTCCTTGGGGTAAATCATGGCTCTTTATTGCATTATGATTTTATTCATGAAAAACATCTAATATTTAAAATATTTTATAACATACAAGGAGTTAAGGAGACATTATATCTTATTCTGTACCAATTACCATCAAATAATTATTCTAGCCAATTCAAATTTAAAGAATTTTTTTTTTAACATGATTGTATTTCAGTACTGGCCCTACACTGGCATGATACATTGTGGTGGGGGTGTGTGTGCAGAAACATTATTGACGCATGGATACAATCGGGCCAATCAGATGCTCGCGTTGGTTGACTTAAAGCCGTGCTGTTTTATTCCACCAATGGGAACCGCAACGCACTACCGTGTTTGCGCTTAATATCCTGTCGTAACAGACAAAAGTTCTGAACTTCTTTGCATCTGACTATAATTCAAACATTTATAAAACAAAAAATCTTAACATGATTGTTGTCAAGTTGAAGTACATTATAAATCTCAAAAAACATCTTAAATTGTCTTCAATTCGTGAAAAAAAATACATAAGGAGGGCTTGGGGTGAACTTTAGCTTACATATGTTCATTTGGTAATGAAATACAGATGAAATAGAATTAACTTTGAAATATTCCCAAATAATCTGGCTGGTAAGAGTGGTCCTAAGGGTTTAAGAAGTAAAAAATAGCGATCTACGCAACTTCGCAAATTTGTGTTCATCTCATCAGTTGCAATAACAACATTGGTAGATTTTGCTTCAAATGTCCATTACTTCCCAGATATGAGGGCAATATTTATGAATCAAAAGATGGATTATAAAGTTTTTTACGCTTGACTGATTACACAGAGATTCAAACTCATAAGAAACAAAGAGACTTTTTTTTATTGATACACTCTGTACGCTATCTTAATTAATTCCATGAAGAAACAAAAAAGTTTTTCATTTTTTTCTTCTTTTTCATTTTTTTTGTTTAGGTAATAAACTAATAATTAATAATATTATCACATTATGCTTATGGCCAGAACATACACTACAGCAGAAAATGTGTGTATAGTGTTACAGAATTTGATGCATAGCCATTTGATGGTTTAGGGAAAGAAAACAGTGTGTGTAAAGAGTGTTTGAATTCATAAGGCTGAGTTCACATAGGAGTATACTATTCGGGTATACGGTGCACGTTTTGCAGGGCACGCGTATAGCTTAAATCGAAACAATGTAATTTCATAATACCGGGTCACATAAGAGGGCACTATTCGAAAAGGCCGTATACCTGCGTATAGTATAGTATACCGGGAATCGAGCGTGTTCGATTTTCGTGCACTGTATACCGCCCTGTTTGGATGTGGCAGCTGCAATTCGTGTGTACAGGCGTTCCAAATTTCCCCTATCACGATTTATAAACAATTTATTGCGTAGAATAGGGTAAGTTAGAACAAATTGGACAATAGGACTCCTTTGTACTATACTTTTCGGAATCCTTGTGCTCAGCCGAACAATTTGCTGTGCTTTTTAGCTTAATTAAAGCCATTTGAATTTTTGGCCCAGTATGGCGGCTATTTTGGAATTTTCTCTATAAAGGAACGTTCCCGTCACTTTTGAGAAATGCATGGGAGCTCATTTTCTTTTAAAATGGTTCTAGTTGACAAATTCACTAAGAAACTAAGGTAGGAAGAAAATGGTCACGGAATCCAAGATAATGACTCTACTACGAGTAGGGCTCGCGTGCTACCCTATGTGATTCGCCGTGCCCGTATAGCGTATAGCGAATACCGAATAGCGTATAGCGAATACCGTATACTCCTATGTGAACCCAGCCTTAGGGAACACAAAATAAGTCATCATGAATTATTCCTAGCATTCAATCAGCATGTTATAATATCAATATATCTTGAAAGAAGAAATGCATAATTATATAATATTGAATGGCTTTGAGGGTGATACTAGAATATTTTTATAGCCAGTGCAATATATTCTTGTATCACCCTAAAATAAGACATTCAATATTATTATTATTATTTATATAACAGACTGTTTTGATAAAAACTAAATAAGTTAACCCAAACTGACATTCTATGCGCATATATACTCACGCGCACATCTTCTGCGCCGCACACAAAATATTGGACGGCAATATTTGTTGAATATTGGACGCACATCCGGGAACTTGGTGCACATTGCACAATATTCAATACACACTTTTATTGTACCGTTTGGAAGGCCCATATAAATAATAATGGGCGATTCCATGAAAATGTGACGGAGCAAAAAAACTGAAAATTGCTCCAAAAGATTTATTTTTACCTCTATGTTGTTCAAAGCTCATGCAAAGGTTCAGGAAAAAATTGTTACAACATTTGGCTAATGTTTACTATGAACAAATTCTACTTTTCTTACCCCAAAAATGGTAATACGTGTTACCGGAGCAACACTTTTTTGAAAATATTTACTTTATTGATTTGGTTTTAATTTACGCCACTTATAATTTTTCTAGTTAGGCCCTATTTAAAAATAGTTAACAATTAGATAAATTTATAACCACCACTCTACAATAGGCCATCAAAATGTCGTAACGCGTGTTACCAAACTCATATTCAGGAAAACGTGCTAAAACCTCAATTTTTCAAGTGTTATTTATCACTATTTATGGTTAATTTGTTAGTTCAATTGCCAAAGTCAAAATTAATTTTAATTTAGAAATATAATAAAGAATCTAAGACTAGTAAATTATGGCTGGACAAAGTGTAACGCGTGTTACCGTAACACGTGTTACCGACTATTTTGCATTTTACAAAAAAGTGAGAACTTTAATTCTTGTTATTATTCTAGTTTTATAAACCTTATAAAGGTACTTGCTTACAGTAGTGACCAATTGATTGTAGGTTGGTTAGTTGAAATACACAAGCAAAACAAAGTTGGGATTTGTTTTAGTGCGTCTTTTTTCGTAACGCATGTTACCGATATTCGGAGCGGTCTTACATTAACATGAGCTAATATTTCATATTGGTGTTAGCATGAGGATCTAGCCTTAAGTCTTGGGTATTACAATACAAAAGATGAAAACTTCATTCAAATTACTTTTACAGTTATAGAGTGGAGAATAAAGAATGGCGCGCTTTAATGTAACGCGTGTTACCGTGGAATCGCCCTAAATATATTTTAATACTTGTAGATGGTAGAGTCAATTTAAACAAAATCTGTTTACACTGCTTTTTGAGGAAGAATCTTGTCACTTCTGATGGATTACATTTTAGACTGAAAATGGAATGGGTAAGTGGCAAGATAACACTACGCCCTTTTTAAAATTGTTACGGTACATTCTGACAGTACATAGATCCCTGGATTAGGTCCTATACAAAATGGTCATCTTAGGCCAAGAAAAATAACAAGCTTGTTTCCAATAGCAAGCCTGAAAAGTCAAATGCGAAATGCGTTTTTTTATTTTTATTTTTTTGCTCAAATTCATAGTGGAGATTCACTGGTTTTATTTAGTCAAATCCGTGCATTTTTGTTACTCTTATGCTCGCTTAAATGTAATATTCTCTGCGGATTTTCACTTTCGTGTTTGCCGTATGTGGCAAATTGCCATCTTGAAACATATTGGACACAATTTCGACAAAAGATGGCACCCTAAAAATATTTCCCCCCCCCCCCCGTTTTTTCTATTTTTTTAAAAAATGCACAAGAATCAAGCGTCTCAGTGAAATGCGCGCGCACTACTGAAAACAAACTTATTTTTTTGTTTGGCCTTATACTCAGAATACTATAAATAAAAAGAGGTGGAGTGGAGAGAGTACAAATCTTTTTAAAATCTGAAGATGTTTGACATGAGCCTGTTGTATGATGTTATGCCATTTGTTTTACTACAATGATTCATATACATGTAGACCAAGTTCTCTTGATCTATAGAGGGCAGCAAACACCATACAATTATGGTCTCAGATTTCGTGGGGTACACCACCGTTACACTTCTAAATGCTTTCCAATGAGAAAATAGCCTCAAGAAATTGGGATGTTAGTTGTTTGTAATCCATCTGCCTATATAATGTCCAAAGATTTTTTGAATTGTGTCAAGTTAATATGTAAAAGTCGAGGTATGTCCCCCGACACGTGAGGGGTTGAAAAGCCTACATAAGATAAGGGTACCTATAGGAGGCACTACAGAGGAGGCGGTGATAAGTTGTAAGATAATTTGATTGTTATTGTAACTTTTGTCTTTAGTTGATCGATTCATCCAATATTATTGGTTATTATTATACTTAGACATAGTCAAATTATCTTGGTTTAATGATCTTAAACATTGTTGGTGGGAATAGTATGTCCTGAAATATCCACCTGCGAAGGTTCACATTTATGCTCTGTAACCTTTAGCTAACATTTAGATACCAGTCAAATGAAAGTGTCCATGCATGTAGTTTGGACTCTCGCATGAAAATCAGGACAATCAAAGCCAAATTGTGATTGCAAAAGATGGTCACGGTCTGCAGTTTTGACCTGTTATGCATAAAGTTTAAGTAATTTTCATGTGAGATATCAAAGCACAAGCACGCATATTTTGATAAGTGACACGAACACTGGCATGACAACCCATTTGCAGTTGAAATAAGCTCGTAACAAAAATATACCTTTAGCCAACAAAAAATGTGAGGTTCAATTTTTTCAAATCTTAATATTTGGAGCAATTTTGATTTATTTGAAAATTAAAAATATTGTTGACAATGAGAATTCACCAAAATAAAAACAACCAACCCTACCAGAAGACCAGCCAATGGGCAATACATGTGTTCACATTTTTTTAATCACGGCCTTTTTTGTTACAGTTTGACACCTAGGCAAAATAAATTACTTGAATATTAAGCTTTACAATGAAGATAGAAATCAATTTTTATGTCATTTTAAGCATAAAAAGGCAATTTTCGAGCTTTTTGTGTTATTAATATCTTTGAACAATGCACTATCCACCAGTAATCAGTTAGATGATGACAAATAGGGTAAAATAACACCAGGGTTCTAGCCAGGACCATTTTAGTGCCTGGTCAATTTACTGACGGCGAACGGAGAAAGTGTAGCAGTGGTTCATGGCATGGGATCCAGAGGCCTTCTTAATGTTTTTTAGGTTTTTTTAATGCACTTAGAGGGTTCCTGCCACATAATTTCTGGTTTTATGAGGCAGGTTTTTTTTAGAGCGCCGGGCGGAGATTGTGAGTGCTGGGTGACCCGCCCAGCCGGCGTAGCTAGAACCCTGAATAACATACATATCTTGGTAACACCATGAATATGTTTTAGGACCATGAAGATCAAAAAGTTTTGGCGAAGTCCTGGGGATGCATGGAAGTCCCCCATACACGCCTCTAATTCACTATATGATTCTATACAATCATGTTAAATAACCCCTGAATGCCCCTTTAAGTTTAATGTTAAATTTTACCCTATTTGTCATCATAAAACTATCTATAAATGTCGTAAACCATGTCAAACTAGTCTGCTTATTTATTCAAGCATCGCCTGATAGATTAAGCAACTAGCAAATATAAGTGGCAAATAAAACTACCAAACTGAGAAAAGTGGCAGTTTGTACTCCCTTCAGCTTTAAGTCCAAATTACTAATAAAGCTTAAATCAGATAAAATTGAGTACTGGTGGAATAGTACATTGTTCAAAAATATTAATAACACAAAAAGCTCAACAATTACATTTTTGCCCAAAAATTGCCTTTTTATGCGGAAAATGACATAAAAAATCTATTTTGGAAAGCTTAATATTCAAGTACTTTATGTAGCCCTAGGTGTCAAACTGTAACAAAAAATGCTGTGATAAAATTTTGTTTAACACATTGCCTTTGGCTGGTCTACTGTACCGGAGAGGTTAGTTTGCACATAGAACAGGGTTTTTTCTTGTCGTATAATAAGTTATAGATTTATACCTAGTAATACAACCCATACAGAATTCTTAAGACATGGGCTTTATTCTGCAAGGTAGAGTGGTATATCACAGGTTACAAATAAAGATCATCCTAACAAGTCCCGGTTGGCAAAGAAGTATGTGAAGTTGCCTACAGAAGGATAAACTAGAGCGCCCTCAATAGATAGGCATACAGGCAGGTGCAGATAGGTACAACCTTCCAGCCATGTGCAACCCTAATAATGCCCACACATAAACCCTTTTTATAAAAAAAGGTGTGTGTTTTTTAATCCATGCTTTTTAATGCTTAAATTGTATCTGTATATTATTACATTGTATATTTAATTATTTTTTAACCCATTGTACTTTGATTGGTATTTTTTATTATGCTTTTATATTATATAATTCCTGTACAGCGCATTGATCGTGTTTTTGGAAATGCGCTTAATAAATCACGTTTTCATTCATTCATTCAAATGGGGTAATTACTTTGAAGACAAAAACCCTACCAAAAACATGAGTTTAATGAATAATGTTGTGAGAAAAAAAATTCAAATGTTATAAAATTGAAATTAGACTATAGTGACTACTAAATGTACATGATGATACAAAACCAACATTGAAATATGTTGATATACGAATATGGCGTGGGACAGTGGGATCAATTATTAGCTTGAAATGGTTGCTTAAAAAAGATTAACATGAAAGAAACCAATTAATTTAATTGACATTACACAGTGATTTGGCAAATGGGCATACATACCCTCATTTCCTATCATGACATCCCTGTGGCCTACGTGATGGACTGTGTAAGTTTAAGTTTAGTGTATTTCCTTCTTTATACCCTGTCATTGATCCCATGTTTGAATGGTATCTATTCACAACATCCATGAGTACAAAATCAAATGGAAAAAGTCTACTCAGAGAGAACATTGGGGATGGTGCTAAGCATTGGGTTGTTGCAAGTTTTGAAATGTAAGAAAATGGTAGAGAGCAGACTATAGTGAGTAGTGAAAAGAGATAAGGAATCTAATTTTTTCTCCACAGGGGGATTTTCTGTATTTTAGAACTTTCACATGACACAAACTTGGCTTTCATCCATTTTTTCTTCAAGAAAAACCTAATTTCACCTTCAACAACCCGAGTGCCAGGATTGTAAGAGAGTTGAGTCTGTATTCAAATGTTAGTTTACCATTGAAGTCAATTGTGCAGACATTACTTTTTATTCATGGGCAAACTTAGCATATCACACCTGAGGTAGTTTGTCTGATGGATTATATGAAAATCACTAAATATGATGCGATCTGTGAAAACCCGTCGGATGTCGCAAAATGTGAACTAGGGATTATGGGTAAAATAAAAAAATAAAATAAAAATAAAAAATAAAAAAACTTCTTTTTTTTAAAGATTTGTTTAAAGAAAATTAGTTTCCAATACTTTGTGTCATCATCTTTCATGAAATTTCACCTTCGAAAACTTACTTAAGTCACTTTTATTATTAACCTTATAATGTTATTATATTGAATTATGTATCCTTTTTGGCCTGTTTTCATGATTTCTTATTTTGTAGCTTTTGATGACATCACTATCATCATTCACTCATAACTTTTTTTGTAGTGATCGTAGAAAAATGATCGAAACAGTTCTGTAATCAGCACAGTTTCAGCTTTCTTATGATATAAATATCTCCAAAATGAAAAATGCCACCATGTGGCGGGTTTTCACAGATCACATCACAAATATCTTTTTTTATATCAAAAAGTTGATTGAATATTTATCAGCAAAGTTGTCCAAGTGTAACATATTAAAGGATTTTCAAATTGCAACTTTGAATCCGAATACACTTGCTCCTATGAGCTTTAACAAAATGGGGCAAGTATATATTTTGACCAAGTCAATTGCAAAAAAATACAGATGTGTCTGATATAGGTAGTCCATAAAAACATAGCCTCCTTGTTAATGAGAATAAAGAATAAAAACAATTGTAATGATTTCATTAACATATCATATAATATAAAGGTTTTAATGTTGCAGCTATGAAGCAAGTTTGGTATAAAATTGGATTCTCTGAGGAAAATATTTTAAAATTGATCATAGCTCGACCAATAAATATTGGGCGAAAAGCATCCAATTTTATCATTATTATGTTTTGGATCCAATATTATCACACTTGGTTCTCATCAAACATCATGTTTGCAATTGGATGTGGTTTCAATCAGTCTTAGTATTTTTGGATGTTTTCAGTTTATTTTAGACCCTTGATCTCAACTGACCTTTAACCATAATGTGACCTTTGACTTCATTGACATACAAGAAGGTTGCCACGTTGTATGTATGATCCTAGTTTGATATAAAATTGGATAGATTGAGCCCATATGTATTGGTCGAGCTATGAGTTTTTAAAAATATTGGGTGTAAATCATCCAATTTTATCATGTTTTGGAACCAATATCATCCCACACTTGGACACCTCAAAACATAATAATTGTTGCTATCGGTCTTTGTACAAAAAAGAAATGGGATTCTTTTCAATGTTTTCAGCTTATTTTTTTGCCCGAGATGACCTTTGACTTTAATATGTGACCTTTGACCTCATTGACATAAGAAGGTTCCTGTGTTACAGGTATGATCGCAGTTTGGTTGCAATCAGTCTTTGTAAGAAAAAATGGGAATTTTTGATGTTTTCAGCTTATTTTACAACTTGACCTCAAGACGACTTTTGACCTCATTGACATATGAAGGTTTCCATGTTGCATCTTGGTTGCTGTTGGACTTTGCATAAAAAAAGAAAAAGAGAGAACCAAAAAGTGTATACCAAATGTTTGACAGACACACAAACAAGCAGCGTGTCCCAAAACGGCAGAGCTTATAAATTAATCTAAAGAGTAGGAAATGTAGCTGCTTCGTATTTAGGGATATTTATAGGTAAATATACCTGACCTTAATTGGGAAAATTATGACACCAATCAAATGGCAACTTTCTGAAATACAAAGCTTTCAATAGAGCATGGTCAGATCCTGTTTTTTTCTTCAATTTATAATAAACCACCAATGCAATGCATCTGTGCGTTGTGTGGAAGTTTTCCCTGCATGGTGTTTATTCTCTGAAATAACTTATGTTTGGTAAAAATCATGGTTTTTAGTGTTTGAAAATAGATTGTTCGCAAGCAAACTATCTATTTTCACTCTAACAACCATGATTTTGAAGTAATTAGGAATCATATCGCTCTGTAACTCAGAATATATTTATGATTTATGATCAGAAATGTAAATCTGCAAGAAAATCTACTTTAAAAAAAATCAAGGATAGAGGGTGCCCCTTGGAAAAGATCACATAATATGCCTTTAATGGCTGGTTTTCAATTCCGAAAGAAATTGTGTTTTGAACTGCTACAAAGACTGGCAGTGTCTCAGAAGTTAATTTATTGACTTTTCTAGAACATTTCATAGGTCCCCCCTTATGACAAAGATCAATTTCCTGAGTAAGTCATTGTAAAGAATAAAGGCAAAACTTTGATGAAGTCAGAGCGATGTGCAAATGCAACGCAAGGACGGTTCATGGGCAAAATGCAAAGCTTTGTATTTCAAAAGCCTTACAATAGATTGGTCTCATAATTTCACCAATTAATGTCAGATACATTTACTTTCACTTTCCCCAATATGAAGCCGCTGTGTTTCCTACATTGTGAGTTATAAGCTCTCCGGTCATTGACCCATTTTTGTGGAGACACGCTGTGCAGCCTGACTGACAGACAGACTGACACACGAAGGTTGCAGCCATAAGGTCTCTCCTACGAACGACCTAAATATATATCATATATAATTTTAATATGAAATTTCATATTAGCATTCCTTGATGACAAAATATTCAGGGATGTTGGTTTTTAACAATGCATTTAGGCCAAAAAAAATAATATGTTTGGTTGCCCTCGAGAGAGAAAAAAATTGTGGGTCGGTCGGTCGGTAAGTTTTTTTGTGTTTTTTCACCCAATTTGACATTCTGCCACGGCCCATTTGGCGAGCGTGACACATGTGCAGACAATCTGTCGTTGCTGTTTTGCTTGTCGAAAAGGGATAGAAACATGCCAGCAGTGTCTATGGACAAAACGACGCTACAAACTATCGTATTATCCAGCTTACAAACGATTGAAACCGCCTAGATATCCATGTTGTTGGAACGACGCCACGAAAAGCAGATCCAGCGAATGGGAACTTTAGAGACAGCACGTCACCCAGTGTTGCTAGATTTAATTTAGATTTTTAGGCCATACTTAAGATTTATACATTTTTTTTCTTCATTCTTTCGGTTTTGTTTTTTGTTTATACACGGTGCAAAAAAAGACACATTGTTTCACTGTTCTATCTTTACAATTTATTTTTCAAAGAAACCTTTCTAGATACGCACATGGCCGACTAGAAACAGCGCGTATGAAATGAATGGGGCAAAGGTCATGTTGAGTTTTTTGCCGGAAGCAGTGTGTACAAAATGAAGTGGGCGTACACTCCGGTGATGTGAATATTTTGATGAGTTTTGTGCGCAATACTTTTGACTTACATTTGATAAATTGGACTTAAAAACATTTCATAGAATTTATTTTTACATCTTTGGGACAAAATATGTCCAAGATTATGAAATCTTTAGATTTAAAATTATTAAAAAAATAAATTAAAAAAACGCGACCCGTTTTGTGTGTGTTTTTTCGGTCGGTCGCGGACGGCAACCAAACATTTTAATTTTTTTTTGCCATATGCAATGCAGCACTTCTATAGTGAGATTTAGAATCATTTGGACATACAGTAGCAAGATACGTGCACTTGATGCATAACTCATTGTCATGTGGCATTTATATGATTTAAGCTGCAAAATCTTTCGTTGGCCATCCATGAGTATGTCCTGTGATGTCTGAAGCATTATGATTTGATCTATACCAAGGCAGGTATATTCATAAACACAGGATAGAAAATAAACTGCTCAAAAAACACAGTTTGGAAATGTTTTCAATCACAATTTGTTCAAATATCTCGGGATATGTTCATTTAGTGTAATATATCATTTAAAAGCTGATGTGTTCATCTTTACAATGATACCAAATGTGAAACAATCCCTTGCTCCAGTGCTCAGCTACTGGCTTGAGAACACGGGAGGTCACAATCTGAATGTGCCAAAATCAATGCTATTTCGTGCTCAAAAGAACATCTTTGTCGTCTGTTCAATGAAGTGTTACATTTTGACCACTAGTGTGATGATCTATTGATTTTTAAGCACAAAATAGTGTTGATTTTGGCACTTTCAGATTGCGACCTCCCCATGTTCTCAATCACGTGGCTGAGCACTGGAACAAGGGATTGCCTCAAATTGGATATCATTGTAAAGATGAACACATCAGCTTTTAAATGATATATTACACTAAATGAACATATCCCGAGATATTTGAACAAATTGTGATTGACAAAAAATTCCAAACTTTTTTTTGAGCAGTTTATATAATAAAATTGTTGTTATTGGTAGAGACACAATATACCTTTTCAAAATATACAAGAAAAGTGCATACTTCCACCTGGGTAATCTTTTGAGGTGACAAAATGATCACCCAAATGGAAAGGCTTTGGCGATAAAAGCAAACTAATTTCAATCACTTATCTTACAGAATTAGGAGGTTTATATAGCTATGATACTTTACCTTCATGGTACACTTTGATGAAGTGTTAAACTTACCAATATGTTTTTCTAAAGCCTGAGGTTTCACCACCTTGTCACACAGTTCACAAATGACCAGGTAGAAATCATCCTGTGTTGGGCATATGCCAAATAAATTGGAATCTGATTTGAGAGTTAAGGAACTAATATAATGGAAGATATATGAGTCATACTATATTTGAGAAATACATCATAAATACATCATAAATACATCATAAATGACCTAATAAAGTGTCAGAGAAATAAAAAGTAAAATAGATATGTACACAATATACATAAGAAACTGACAAATAATGCAAAATTGACATTATTTATTGATCTTAAAATTGTTACAGCATTCACTGAATTCAAATGCATGTGTTTAACATCTTTGATGCATCTATATGAATGCGCCACCAGAGATACCATGCCATATTAATCTGCATTTAAATAGACCACACATTCATCCAACACATTTGTATCACTGATATGTTGACAGATTACCAGTACAACTGTCAATATGGCCCTTGAAATACAAGCAAATTACAATGTATTTTGCTCCCTAAAAAGATTCCCCATGTTATACAGGGGTAGGAAAAAAGGGAAAATCTTTTTCCACCCCTAGGTATCTTGAGCCTATTTTCTATAGTTTAGTCAGTTCCAAATTGGCGAACCTCCTAATTTAACAGCAGTCATTAAAATACAGAAGAGCGTTGTTGGAACGTATAAGACTACACTCGCATAACGCACCGAGGCACACCGTGTGTGACCCATTACCAAAAATGCCCATATGCTTACTTGTGACACGTGAAAAGATTATAACCGTATATTTCTCGGTAATTTGGAACTGACTAAACTATAGAATACATTTCTTTCCCCGATCCCGGATTCCACCATGGCAGTGTTAAGGTGAACATGCGCTTATCCCCGATTCCACATGTGTTTGCTGACAACATGCCCTTTTTTATGCGACTATAATAAAAACAAATAATTGTCGATCATAGGGTCAGTATCTGAGCGCCCACGTTCATCCAAAGGTTGAAAGCGGTCTTGCGGTGTACTGCAGTCCAAAACAACGAACTCATCAGCCGTCGCGATGCGCACCAGGCGCATGGGACCCTGATAAAATCGTGACGCTATGATCGACAATTATTTGGTTTGTCACAAATATGTAGCAGGTTCTCTATGCTGCTCTCTGTATCATGGAGGGTTGACAACCAGAGTTGGAATTCCCTTTTTGTCATTTTGAGATAATTGGTATTGGTACTAATAATAACCCTAACCCTAACCGTGATTGTTACTCCTTTGCTGAAAATCGTTATTTGTGGCGTAGTATCTGTAAGGTCACGAGCTGTCAGTCATGACAGGACCGAACCAACCAACCAACTAATAATAACTTGTCCCCCAAAGATTTCTAATGCCCAAAAAAAACAGTACTCAATAACGGCCCTATTGGAGTTAAAACACATACTTGTAACTCAATGGGAATAGAAAATATTAAACTAATTTGTGTTTCTGGTTGTTAACCCCAAGCCCTGATCTATTTGAACATCATATACTTCCACAGTTCCATGGATGGCACTTGACTGAAGTCAGCAAATCTAGGCTGGTGATGCAAAAAAATATAAAAAAATTATCAGTTAACTATATTAAAAAAGTATTCAATCGGTTTCATCATGGCCATTAATTGTTATAATCGAACAAACCACTCTCAATCAACTTGCCTAAGTTGCGCACACGCTGTGCATATATCATGCATAAACATAGTGAGTCAAAAAGCTGTAGGCACATAGTTGCGTTGTAGTTGTGCGTGTTTATGAGGTGTGCACATGTTGATCAAGAATCAATTGTTTAGATTTTATATTATAACATATTCAAATTCAACTGTTATTGAATATTGATTAATTTATTAGTGACTTACCAGAACTTCCCTATCACTTTCAACGTCGCCAAATGCAAGTAAATGATTCCCCTACATTTCATCAAAATGACCTTCATAAATGAATGCAATTAATCTTCAAATGATTGTTCTCTAACCACTAATTAATCTGCCCGATGCATATGATATCAGACTGCCTTCTTCTCTAATCAACTTGCAAGTTATCAAATAAACTGAAACAATGCCAGCTCTTTTCATCAGCGTGGTTTGTCATGCATTTTTTTTCCTTCATCAACTGTATGACAAAAAAATGAACGCCTGGTTAATGTACAAATTAAGTGTTGAGCATACTCCACAATGCTACGACTCAATCACGCTTTTAAACAATCATGCGTATTATGTTCAGGATAAATCAAGCTGGTTCCCAGTGATTATTACGCCATGCAGAAAAATAGGTGGAGCCAATATGACACACACGTAACAAGGCAAATGCTTAGCGATAGAGCGTTATGGAGTATGCTCGGGCAAAGGTCTACTCTGGCTAGTTCACACCTGTTCATTTGGCGACAGATGAATAAGATGGAGAAATCTTAACCTTTAGATATTCCCAAAGGATCTGGCTGGTGAGAGTGGACCTAAGGGTTTAACAATAAGATATGATGGGAAGTGACTATGAGCTATCGCTAAATGTTGGTTTCGAGAAAGAATGGACAATTTGGCATAACAGAGGGACACAAAATTCTTAATTGCGGTTTAAAGGTGAACTTGGTACAAAGCAGATTTCATAAAAAGCAGTGAGTTCAGAAGAATATTTAGAGCCCATTTTAATAGACAAAAAAGATGGACTGCATTTAAACCGATTCTATTGCTTACTTTGGTGACGTTGTTGGTCTAAAAGCAAGTGGTGTGGCTTTAGTATGTTAAAGCATGAAAGATAAAGCCACCATTGGGGCTAGTTAAACCTAATGACTAGGCATTTGCCACTATGTTACCTTGGAACATTTTACTGTGCAATGTTATAATAGGCCCCCTAAAACCTAAGGCTAAGGATCTTGCCAGACACCATTGATCTCGTGTTATCATGTTAATCATAGTTGACTGCAGTGACCAAATCTTTTGTTATTTCTTATGTTTTTGGTTCATCTGCAGTCAGCTATGATGTTTTTGTAAAGCGCCTAGAGAATTTATCTGTTGTTAGGCGCTCAAAAATGTCTTTATTATTATTATTATTATTATTATTATGTCCTACAGTGTACTGTACACGTAGTCCAGATCGACTATATGTGTACATATTAACTTGAGTTGAATGATGTTTCCTACCTTTGTAAATTTAGATACATTTGTGGTGCCAACTGTGGGCTTGATGTACTTATACTACTTATTCCACACTCTTTCTGACACGGCAAATTAATTATGAGCATTTACTTTTGGACAAACTAAAAAGTAAATGCAATTCTAAATGCAAAAGTAAACGTGTAAGTAAACTCAAAACTAAACGTTTCTTGCATTTTGCACCCAATTGACCTCAAAGCATGCTCAAAGTGAGTGAATATAATCACAGATATGTTTCAACCATCTGTGATATAATGGGACAGTTATTGATTAGAGGCTGGGTGGAAAACAGCTTAGTTGTTGAGCTCACATAAGTGTTTAGTATTGCATTTACCTTTGAGTTTACTTTTAGTTAGTCCAAAAGAAGGAATAATTTAGATACCTTTTTCGAACCATTGTGTTTGAGCTCCGTAGCTTTCGAGGTCATCACGACCCCTTCATTCAGCGTAGTGTTTACTTCCCTCCGTTTGTCACATGACCACCTTTTGGGCGATCACATGACAGCAGGTCATCGTAGATGGCGGGTGTCTCGGTTGAGGGTCGGTTTCTGTGTCCTGATTTCAATTGCCTCTCTGATCTTACGTTTCTTGCAGCTACGACCTACCATCATAATCTGGCATTTACTATAACCACATGTGCTCGCTCGTGTTTCCGTTTTTTCTGCTTTCTGACGGGAACTATGCCCAAATTAAATATGCAACAGAAATTGGATAATCTCATCAGGTATCATCTAATAATCAAAGCAAGCAATTCTCTATCAATTTGCAACGCATGCACATATGCGCATAGGCTGTGCGTGTACCAGACATGAACGTGTTGAACCAAAAACCTATTGCTCACTTGAATGAGTTGTTCTTATACAGTGTATACCGAGGTGTGTATTTGTTGAGCGCGAATTATAGCGTGTGTGCATGCGATGATTCAGCTAATTTCTAAATAATTTGAGTGATACAATTTCAGTCAATGATTTGAGTGTTACGATGATTCATGATGAGTTTGTGTGTGTCTGAAGTGAAGTCCATTCGACAACATTGGATGAATGGCTTTCCCCCCTCACACACACGACACTCACTCAGTCACATCAGCTGTTTGTTGTTGTGCAGCCATGATTGCATGTCTGACATTCAAACACACACAAACATTATTTTTGCAATGCACACAAAAAAAGGTTCCCATTTAAATATCCAACTTATATTACCGTCATTTAAAATTATAAAGGATACCCTCTCTCTTCAGTCTCATAACTTGGCAGGTGTCATTTTTTCTCTGTGTTTCCTCTTCTTCCAAAACTTCTTGAGATTCTCCATCGCCTCCTGTGGCATCTGTATACATGTCAATGGAACATAGCGGGAAAACATGCTGTCAAACACGTACTTTAAACCAATATTACATACACTAGCGACCACGAAGCGGTCAAATATCGAGCCCGAACGACACCTGAAAATCTCTAGCTTACCTTTTGCAGCACCTTGAGCGACTGTGGTAGCCCATTCGTCCCAGGACAGACCCTGAAACATCGATGGACTGCTCCTATCTAAGGTCGCCATTGCTGTCCTGTCGTGTTGCTCTCCATCCGTCCCGTCATGCATTTCGCGGTGACGTCATTCTCCATTAGTTCCCGTGTGTTTTCCTTAACAAAGTGAATTTTTAGCTTTTAGGGAACTTTTTGACTTTATAAAGTTGGATAGTTTCGTTTTCAGACAAAAGAAAATAAAAGAACGAATTCATTCATTAAAATACTGAACTACATTTAAATGTAGGTAAAATAAGTAACATACTACCGGGTCAAGTTTGTCACTCGTGAAGTTCCCTCACTTGGTGCATGATCAATGGTGCATTGTTTTCTTTTGTCTTTTGTTTCAAGTTGATTTGTTTTCATGATCCAATCCAATTTTTTGTTTAAATTACAGCAATGAACAACATTAAGAATGAACATTCTGTTATGGGTCCAATTTCAATCTTTAAACATTGGTGGTGGTGGTGGATGGGTTCTCAACTTCTCATCTCAGCACTCTGGAAATCCTTTGTACAAAGTGCTTTAGGAGGATAAACCTCAAGTTCTTCATACCATGGACTTATTAGTCCATGTAGTCATACCTAGCGTAAATCGTAATGCTCCAGGGCTATTTCCAGGCGTTCTTAATTTAAAGATAATAAAGTTTTAAAACTGTAGGCGCTATTATCTATCTTTCAGAATTAAATGCGTCTGGAACAATGCTCATGAGTAAGTGCTCCAGAGTAAAACGAAATTCTTCAAAAATAAAACTTTAACATTTTAAGAACATACAACTGGGCCGGGAGCATGAGCATAACACTTACGGTATTCCGTGTTACTATATAGGGAGCACACACGTAAGTTAGTATAATTGTTTAGTTAGTAAATTAGTAAGTTATTTTTTAGCTATTTAGTTGTCGGTTAGTCGGTTAGTTAGTTAGTTAGTTAGTTAGTTAGTTAGTTAGTTAGTTAGTTAGTTAGTTAGTTAGTTAGTTAGTTAGTTAGTTAGTTAGTTAGTTAGTTAGTTAGTTAGTTAGTTATAGTTGGTTACTTAGTGAGTTAGATAGTTATCAGTTAGTTACTATTTAATTAGTTAGTAAGTTAGAAAGTAAGTTTGTAATTAAAAATTAGTTAGTAGATTAGTTAGTTAATTGGTTAGGAAATTAGTTAGTTAATTGGATAGTTAGTTAGTCAATTAGTTAGTTAATATCATTGGTTAATTATTTATTTATTTAATTAGTAAGTTACTTAGGCCCTACCTGGTTCGTTACTAAGACAGTTAGTTACTTATTTAATTAGTTAGTAAGTTAGTTAGTAAATCAGTTATTTAATTGGTTAGACAATTAGTGAATTGGTAAATAAATTAGTTAGTTAATTGGTTAGTTAATTTTAATTAATATTAATTAGTTAGTTGGATGGTTGGTTATTCAGTTAGTTAGTTAGTTAGTTAGTTAGTTATAGTTAGTTAGTTAGTTAGTTAGTTAGTTAGTATTAAATTGGATATTTACTTATTGTTTTGTGTTGTTTGATTTTGTTTTGATTTGTTGTTTCATTTCGTTTTGTTGTTTTGTTTTGTTTTATTTTTGGTTTGTTTGTTTGTTTTTGGTTTGTTTTGTAGGTGTTTGTTTTGTTTTGTTTTGTTTTTTGCTTTACTTTACTTTGCTTTGCTTCTTCTTTGCTATTGCTTTGATTTGTTTTGTTTTGTTTAGTTTGTTTTGTTTTTGTGTTTTGTTTTATAGTTTTTTTGTTTTTTGTTTTTTTGCTTTACTTTGCTTTGCTTTGCTTTGCTTTATTTGCTTTGATTTGTTTTGTTTTGTTTAGTTTGTTTTGTTTTTGTGTTTGGTTTTATAGTTTTTTTGTTTTTTGTTTATTGCTTTACTTTGCTTTGCTTTGCTTTGCTTTGCTTTGCTTTGCTTTATTTGCTTTGATTAGCTTTGCTTTATGCATTGCTTCTTCTTTGCTATTGTTATGTTGTTATGTTTTGTTTAGGTTTGTATTGTTTTGTTTTGTTTTTTTGTTTTTTGGGGTTTTGTTTAGTATGTTTGTTTTTGTTCTGCTTTGCTTTGCTTCGCTTTGATTAGCTTTGCTTTGCTTTGCTTTGCTTGCTTTGCTTTGCTTTGCTTTGCTTTGCTTTGCTTTGCTTTGCTTTGCTTTGCTTTGCTTTGCTTTGCTTTGCTTTGCTTTGCTTTGCTTTGCTTTGCTTTGCTTTGCTTTGCTTTGCTTTGCTTTGCTTTGCTTTGCTTTGCTTTGCTTTGCTTTGCTTTGCTTTGCTTTGCTTATGTTTTGTTTTGTTTTGTTTTGTTTTAAAGGTTTGTTTTTAGTTTTGCTTTGCTTTGTTTTTAGTTTTGCTTTGCTTTGCTTTGCTTTGCTTTGCTTTGCTTTGCTTTGCTTTGCTTTGCTTTGCTTTGCTTTGCTTTGCTTTGCTTTGCTTTGCTTTTCTTTGCTTTGCTTTGCTTTGCTTTGCTTTGCTTTGCTTTGCTTTGCTTTGCTTTGCTTTGCTTTGCTTTGCTTTGCTTTGCTTTGCTTTGCTTTGCTTTGCTTTGCTTTGCTTTGCTTTGCTTTGCTTTGCTTTGCTTTGCTTTGCTTTGCTTTGCTTTGCTTTGCTTTGCTTTGCTTCGCTTCTTCGTTGCTATTGTTGTTATGTTATGTTTTGTTTTGTTTTAAAGGTTTGTTTTTAGTTCTGCTCTGCTCTGCTCTGCTCTGCTCTGCTCTTCATGAACTGACTGGTATCTGATTGGAATGGTTAAGCAATTCATTGAACTAGTTCATTACTTGATTGGACTGGTATCTGATTGGAAGGGTTAAGCAATTCATTGAACTAGTTCATTACTTGATTGGACTGGTTCATGATCTATCTGATTGGACTAGTAAAGCATTTAATTTCACTGATTCATTACTTGATTGGACATCTTCAGATTGCACGAAATCATTACTTGATTGGACTGGTTTATGATATGAGTGGTGTCTGATTATCTGATTGGACTGGTTTAAGAACTGATTGCAATTATTTCATTACTTGATTGGACTGGTTACGTTCATGATCAACTTGTATCTGAAGAGCTGTTTTGCAAAAGGGATTACATCCATGATCCACTTCTGCATGTTACTCATTTTGCATTATTGAATGGATGGCTATTCATTATGTGGAATGTGGCTTGTAATGTTGGTGCCTCAATTGGCGTGCATGGATGCATTAATCCAAGTCATAGAAACAGTAATGAACACAGGTCGTGCAGTTTAAACGAAAGTTTAAGTTATAAATATCTTCTTTCATAATCAATTAATCATTTTTAAAGTTTAAAGTTTACCGTTTACCACATGAGAAATTGAACCACATGAGATTATTATGTTATAGCTGATGCCATCATTACTACCCAGTGGCGTACCCAGCTTTTGGAAACATAGTTCTACCGACGAGAGGTATGATGTACCGACAATTTTTTTTACAGACTCCCAAAAAAATCGTAAAACATGCACAATTTTTTCCCGTAAGCAGCTGAAATCTTGATAAGCGATGAACTTGTCCGCATAACCGGCCGAAAAAAATTGCATGGTCAAAATCGCAAATCTACCGACGGAGGGTAGTTTTAACCGACAGGGTTATTTCAGGGGGGGGGGGGGGGGGGGGGGGGTGGGATCTGGACCACCTGGACCCCCCCCCCCACCCCCCTTGGATACGCCACTGTTACTATACCTACACCCAAAGACTTACACCTTAGTGTTTAGTTGCACATGTCCTGTCCGGTCTTGTTTACACATATCCTGTCTTGTCTCTTCTTTGTAGTCGTCTTCTTTGTAGAACTTTAAGAAACTATCATATTTATCATGAAATTATCAGGTGACCAATATACATGTATACTTCGACCTGTGCTCCTTTTGGTTTTCCCCACTCTAATAATTTGCTTGTATGATGTATTATATACTATGGTGAAAATAAAAGTGAAACTGTAACTGAAACTGAATGGTTGAGCATTTGAACGTCTAGTTCATTTATTTGAGGACAGTTTCATGATCTGACTGGTATTGAATGTACTAGTTCATTACTTGATTGGACTGGTTTATGTTCTGACTGGTATCTGATTGGACTGTTACTGATCTGACGGGTCTGATTGGACTGATTAAGCAATTGATTGCACTAGTTCATTTCTTGATTGGACTGGTTCATGATCTGACTGGTATCTGATTGGACTGTTACTGATCTGACGGGTCTGATTGGACTGGTTAAGCAATTGATTGCACTTCATTACTTGATTGGACTGGTTCATGATCTGACTGGTATCTGATTATCCGATTGGACTAGTTTAAAAACTAATTGCACTAGTTCATTACTTGTGTCGACTGGTTAATCATCTGACTGGTATCTGATTATCTGATTGGACGGTTTAACAAATGATTGCATTAGTTCATATTTTGATTAAACTGGTTCATGATCGGCTGGTATCTGCTCTTGATTGGACTGGATTGTGATTTGACGGGTATCTGAGTGGAAAGGTTAAGCAATTTATTTCACTAGTTCATTAATTGTGTGGACTGGTTCATGATCTGACTGGTATCTGATTAGTCTGGTTGGGCATTTGAATGTACTAGTTCATTACTTGATTGGACATGTTCAGATTGCACTAGATCATTACTTGATTGGACTGGTTCATGATCTGACTGGTATCTGATTGGAATGATAAAGCATTTGATTTCACTGGTCCATTACTTGATTGGACATGAATTGATTGAATTGATTTTATTAACATTTCACAGTCGTGGCCCTAAGGCCAAATTGCATGAAATTTACATGATAAAAACATTGAAAAACAAGACAAGGAACTTACTAATTAATATAAAAGAGAATATTGCACATTATAGATAAAAACATCAACAATATGATATGGTATAAAACATTGAAAAACGCCGAAGAACAAGGCATGGTAATGATGTGATTAATTAATATAGAAGAGAATATTGCACATTATAGATATTTTTTTAAATTGCATTATGTACATAGCAAATACCATTATAAAAATAGAAGTGGGTGCAGAAAAATCCTGGGCCTATTTATTTAAAAGCTGCACAAAATACGGCACAGGACTGTTTTTGAACCTATTAGTCCTGGCTGGCAGCTGAGAAATCTCACTATTATTGCGTAAAATACGACCATGGCACTCCCCTCTGGTAGGCGGTATTAGGGAACTGGTGCGATTTGATTTGGAAAGCCCTTCGGCAAACCTAAGACAGTGCCCTTCACGTCTACCAGAGAGGGTGTCAAATTTGCAAATGTTTAAAGCATCCTCGTAAGAAGTATAATTACGGCCAAGGATTATTCTGCATGCCCTTTTTTGAGTTGATTCTATTTGTTGAGACTGAGTAGCTGAAACACTCGAGTGCCATACCACATCGGCGTACTCAAGAATTGGTCTGACATATCCACTATATACAACACTGAGCTCATCTTTGGTGAAACCGAAACGTTTTAGATTGCACTAGATCATTACTTGATTTGACTGGGTCATGAACTGACTGGTATCTGATTGGAATGGTTAGGCAATTTATTGCACTAGTTCATTACTTGATTGGACTGGTTCACGATCTGACTGATCTGATTGGACTATAGTAAAGCATTTAATTTCACTGGTTCATTACTTGATTGGGCATCTTCAGATTGCACTAGATCATTACTTGATTGGACTGGTTTATGATATGAGTGGTGTCTGATTATCTGATTGGACTGGTTTAAGAACTGATTGCACTAGATCATTACTTGATTGGGCTGGTTTATGATATGAGTGGTGTCTGATTATCTGATTGGACTGGTTTAAGAACTGATTGCAATTAGTTCATTACTTGATTGGACTGGTTTATGATATGAGTGGTGTCTGATTATCTGATTGGACTGGTTTAAGAACTGATTGCACTAGATCATTACTTGATTGGGCTGGTTTATGATATGAGTGGTGTCTGATTATCTGATTGGACTGGTTTAAGAACTGATTGCAATTAGTTCATTACTTGATTGGACTGGTTTATGATATGAGTGGTGTCTGATTATCTGATTGGACTGGTTTAAGAACTGATTGCACTAGATCATTACTTGATTGGACTGGTTTATGATATGAGTGGTGTCTGATTATCTGATTGGACTGGTTTAAGAACTGATTGCACTAGATCATTACTTGATTGGGCTGGTTTATGATATGAGTGGTGTCTGATTATCTGATTGGACTGGTTTAAGAACTGATTGCACTAGATCATTACTTGATTGGACTGGTTTATGATATGAGTGGTGTCTGATTATCTGATTGGACTGGTTTAAGAACTGATTGCAATTAGTTCATTACTTGATTGGACTGGTTTATGATATGAGTGGTGTCTGATTATCTGATTGGACTGGTTTAAGAACTGATTGCACTAGATCATTACTTGATTGGGCTGGTTTATGATATGAGTGGTGTCTGATTATCTGATTGGACTGGTTTAAGAACTGATTGCAATTAGTTCATTACTTGATTGGACTGGTTTATGATATGAGTGGTGTCTGATTATCTGATTGGACTGGTTTAAGAACTGATTGCACTAGATCATAACTTGATTGGGCTGGTTTATGATATGAGTGGTGTCTGATTATCTGATTGGACTGGTTTAAGAACTGATTGCAATTAGTTCATTACTTGATTGGACTGGTTTATGATATGAGTGGTGTCTGATTATCTGATTGGACTGGTTTAAGAACTGATTGCACTAGATCATAACTTGATTGGGCTGGTTTATGATATGAGTGGTGTCTGATTATCTGATTGGACTGGTTTAAGAACTGATTGCACTAGATCATTACTTGATTGGGCTGGTTTATGATATGTGTGGTGTCTGATTATCTGATTGGACTGGTTTAAGAACTGATTGCAATTAGTTCATTACTTGATTGGACTGGTTTATGATATGAGTGGTGTCTGATTATCTGATTGGACTGGTTTAAGAACTGATTGCACTAGATCATTACTTGATTGGGCTGGTTTATGATATGAGTGGTGTCTGATTATCTGATTGGACTGGTTTAAGAACTGATTGCACTAGATCATTACTTGATTGGACTGGTTTATGATATGAGTGGTGTCTGATTATCTGATTGGACTGGTTTAAGAACTGATTGCACTAGATCATTACTTGATTGGGCTGGTTTATGATATGAGTGGTGTCTGATTATCTGATTGGACTGGTTTAAGAACTGATTGCACTAGATCATTACTTGATTGGGCTGGTTTATGATATGAGTGGTGTCTGATTATCTGATTGGACTGGTTTAAGAACTGATTGCACTAGATCATTACTTGATTGGGCTGGTTTATGATATGAGTGGTGTCTGATTATCTGATTGGACTGGTTTAAGAACTGATTGCACTAGATCATTACTTGATTGGGCTGGTTTATGATATGAGTGGTGTCTGATTATCTGATTGGACTGGTTTAAGAACTGATTGCACTAGATCATTACTTGATTGGGCTGGTTTATGATATGAGTGGTGTCTGATTATCTGATTGGACTGGTTTAAGAACTGATTGCACTAGATCATTACTTGATTGGGCTGGTTTATGGTATGAGTGGTGTCTGATTATCTGATTGGACTGGTTTAAGAACTGATTGCAATTAGTGCATTACTTGATTGGACTGGTTCATGATCAACTTGTATCTGAAGAGCTGTTTTGCAAAAGGGCTTACATCCATGATTCACTTCTGCGTGTTACTCATTTTGCATTATTGAATGGATGGCTATTCATTATGTGGAATGTGGCTTGTAATGTTGGTGCCTCAATTGGCGTGCATGGATGCATTAATCCAAGTCATAGAAGCAGTAATGAACACAGGTGCAGTTTAAAAGAAAGTTTAAGTTCCAATATCTTCTTTAATAATCAATAATTAATTTTAAAGTTTAAAGTTTACCGTTTACCACATGAGAAATTGAACCACATGAGATTATTATGTTATAGCTGATGCCATCATTACTACCAGGCGCGTGCCCAGGGGGGGGGGGGGGGGCTTTGGGGGCTCAAGCCCCCCGGGTCCCCAGAGGGTAAAAAAAGGGGAGAAAAGGGAGGGGGGAGAGGAGGAGGAGGGGAGGGGAGGAGGAGGGGAGGAGAGGAGAGGAGGAGGGGAGGGGAGGAGAGGAGGAGGAGAGGAGGAGGAGAAGGGTGGGGGAGGAGGAGCCGGGGGCACAGACATTGGAAAAAGGGTATAGATATAATAAGGTATGTGCCGCGTTGAAGACCCCTTTTTCACCCTCTGCTGCTAGTGCTTATGACCCCCTTTTGAGCCTGCATCAGTTCTTAAGACTCCAATTTGATTGAAAATTCAAAAATCGCGAAAATTTTCGTTCCAAACCCCAATTCTTCGAACATTTTGCGTTCTTAAGCCCAAAAAAAATCGCAAATTTGCGTTCTTTGCTAATAAAAATTGAACCACATGCCAGTTCTCAAGACCTACTTTTTTGAAGAAAAAATTCAGTTCCTAAGAGTATGACCCTATTTTTTGACATAAAATCCACTCAGTTCAGTTCTGCAGCCCCCCCTAATTGAGACCCTAGGTTGCACACCCCTACTCAAAAAATAGTTGAGTGCCCGGGAGGAGGAGGGGAGGGAAAAGGAGAGGCCGGTATAACGAAAGTAAATATTGATAGCAAGGAGAGTTTTAGGTCATCCAGGCAAGTTAAAACCCAACAACTCGGTCCTCTGAATCACCAGTGGCGTAACCAGGGAGACGCCCCCCCCCCCCCCCCTTATTTGCAAAAGAGTAAAAAATAAAAAGGAAGATAAGAAGGAAGGGTAACGAGCATAGATAGTGCAAGCGGGGAGTGCTCCCCCATCATTGTCACGGTGGGGACGATGCCCCCCCCCCCCCAAAAAAAAACAACCAATTTTTGCGCGCTACGCGCGGATTAGTTGGAATGTCTTATTATTCAAGCTTAACAAGATAGTTTCAGGGACGGTTTTTTTTAGCCTTTCTTTTTACAATAGCCATTTTTTTAAAAATATTTTGTTATTCAATTTGAACAAGATGGCTTCAGAAACGTTTTCCGGACCTTTTTATTGTTAAAATAGACATTTTTTTGCGCGCTAAGCGCGTATTAGTTTCATTATTATTTATTATTCAAGCTTAACAATATAGCTTCAGAAACGTTTTTCTAAACCTTTATTTTTACATAGCCAATTTTTTCGATGGCTTCATAAACGTTTTCTGAAACTTAAAATAGTGTTAAAATAGACATTTTTGGCGCGTAGCGCGCATTAGTTTCACTGATTATGTATTATTCAAGCTTAACGAGATGGCTTCAATAACGTTTTTCTAAACCTTTATTTTTACATATAGCAAATTTTTGCGCGCTCCGCGCCAATTTTTTGTATACTACTTTGTTATTCAATTGGAACAAGATGACTTCAGAAACGTTTTCTGGACCTTTTTAGTGTTAAAATAGACATTTTTGGCGCGCTACGCGCAAATTAGTTTCATATTATCAGTCAAACTTAACAATATGGCTTCAGGAACGGTTTGTTAAACTCCCGGTTAAACCTTTCTTTTCACAATAGCCAATATTCCAAAAAATCCAATCCAAGCCAAAAATCCAATCCAAGGGGCACATCCCCCTCAGACTCGTTATAATACCGCGGATAGCGGTGCGAACCAATGACATTTATTTTTAAGCCCCGGTAAAAAAATCCTGCGCACGCCTATGACTACCTACATGTACACCTTTGTGTTTAGTTGCACATGTCCTGTCCGGTCTTGTTTACACATATCCTGTCTTGTCTCTTGTTTGTAGTCGTCTTCTTTGTAGTTCTTTAAGAAACTATCATATTTATCATGACATTATTAGGGTGACCAATATATACGTCGACCTGTGCTCCTTTTGGTTTTCCCCACTCCAATAATTTGCTTGTATGATGTATTATATATATACTATGGTGAAAATCAAAGTGAAACTGTAACTGAAACTAAATGGTTGAGCATTTGAACGTCTAGTTCATTACTTGATTGGACTGGTTCATGATCTGACTGGTATCTGATTGGACTGTTCATGATCTGACGGGTATCTGATCAACTGGCGCATTTGATTGCACTCATTACTTAATTGGACTGGTTCATGATCTGACTGGGATCTGATGATCCGATTGGACTAGTTTAAAAACTAATTGGACTAGTTCATTACTTGTGTCGACTGGTTAATCATCTGACTGGCATCTGATTATCTGATTGGACGGTTTAACAAATGATTGCATTCGTTCATAACTTGATTAAACTGGTTCATGATCGACTGGTATCTGCTCTTGATTGGACTGGATTATGATTTGACGGGTATCTGAGTGGAAAGGTTAAGCAATTGAATGCACTAGTTCATTATTTGTGTGGACCTGTTCATGATCCGACTGGTATCTGATTGGACTGGTTCAGCACTTGAATATACTAATTCATTTTTTTTTAGGACTGGTTCATAATCTGACTGGTATCTGATTGGACTGGTAAAGCAATTGAATGCACTAGTTCATTACTTGTGTGGACCTGGTCATGATCCGACTGGTATCTGATTGGACTGGTTGGGCATTTGAATGTACTAGTTCATTTATTTGAGGACGGATTCATGATCTGACTGGTATTGAGTGTACTAGTACATTACTTGATTGGACTTGTTCATGATGTGACTAGTATCTGATTGGACAGGTAGTGCACTTGAATGTACAATTCATTTTATTTGAGGACTGGTTCATAATCTGACTGGTATCTGATTGGAGTGGTTAAGCAATTGATTGCACTAGTTCATTACTTGTGTGGACTGGTTTATGATCTGACTGGTATCTGATTAGACTGTCTCAACTAGTCTTCTGGACCCCAACTCAAGGCCAACGTACCCAAGGGAGACCAAGGTTGACATACCCCACGCTGCTTAGTAAAGATGCTTGCATCAACCAGCAAGAGCTACGCAATCTAATGCAGGACAGAGTGAACTGGCGAAAATTTATCATGGCTTCCGACCGAGGTCGACGAAAGTAAAGTAAGTAAGTTTTTTTTTTTAGGACTGGTTCATACTCTCACTGGTATCTGATTGGACTGGTTAAGCAATTGAATGCACTAGTTCATTACTTGTGTGGACCTGTTCATGATATGACTGGTATCTGATTGAACTGGTTGGGCATTTGAATGTACTAGTTCATTTATTTGAGGACTGGTTCATGATCTGACTGGTATTGAGTGTACTAGTACATTACTTGATTGGACTGGTTCATGATCTGACTGGTATCTGATTGGATTGGTTAAGCAATTGCTTGCATATACTAGTACATTACTTGATTGGACTTGTTCATGATGTGACTAGTATCTGATTGGACTGGTTGAGCACTTGAATGTACTAATTCATTTTATTTGAGGACTGATTCATAAACTGACTGGTATCTGATTGGACTGGTTAAGCAATTGAATGCACTAGTTCATTACTTGTGTGGACCTGTTCATGATCCGACTGGTATCTGATTGGACTGGTTCAGCACTTGAATGTACTAATTCATTTTTTTTAGGAGTGGTTCATAATCTAACTGGTATCTGATTGGACTGGTTAAGCAATTGAATGCACTAGTTCATTACTTGTGTGGACCTGTTCATGATCTGACTGGTATCTGATTGGACTGGTTGGGCATTTGAATGTACTAGTTCGTTTATTTGAGGACTGGTTCATGATCTGACTGGTATTGATTGTACTAGTACATTACTTGATTGGACTGGTTCATGATCTGACTGGTATCTGATTGGATTGGTTAAGCAATTGATTTCACTAATTCATTACTTGATTAGACTGGTTCATGACCTGACTGGTATCTGATTGGACTGGTTGAGCATTTGAGTGTACTAGTTCGTTTATTTGAGGAATGGTTCAAGATCTGACTGGTATTGATTGTACTAGTACATTACTTGATTGGACTGGTTCATGATCTGACTGGTATCTGATTGGACTGGTTGAGCATTTGAATGTACTAGTTCGTTTATTTGAGGAATGGTTCAAGATCTGACTGGTATTGAGTGTACTAGTACATTACTTGATTGGACTGGTTCATGATCTGATTGGTATCTGATTGGACTGGTTAGGCAATTGCTTGAATATACTATTACATTACTTGATTGGACTTGTTCATGATGTGACTAGTATCTGATTGGACAGGTAGTGCACTTGAATGTACTAATTCATTTTATTTGAGGACTGGTTCATAATCTGACTGGTATCTGATTGGACTGGTTAAGCAATTGAATGCACTAGTTCATTACTTGTGTGGACCTGTTCATGATCCGACTGGTATCTGATTGGACTGGTTCAGCACTTGAATATACTAATTCATTTTTTTGAGGACTGGTTCATACTCTCACTGGTATCTGATTGGACTGGTTAAGCAATTGAATGCACTAGTTCATTACTTGTGTGGACCTGTTCATGATATGACTGGTATCTGATTGGACTGGTTGAGCACTTGAATGTACTAATTCATTTTATTTGAGGACTGGTTCATGATCTGACTGGTATCTGATTGGACTGGTTCTGCACTTGAATGTACTAGTTCATTACTTGTGAGGACCTGTTCATGATCCGACTGGTATCTGATTGGACTGGTTCAGCACTTGAATGTACTAATTCATTTTTTCGAGGACTGGTTCATAAACTGACTGGTATCTGATTGGACTGGTTTAGCAATTAAATGCACTAGTTCATTACTTGTGAGGACCTGTTCATGATCCGACTGGTATCTGATTGGACTGGTTCCGCACTTGAATGTACTAATTCATTTTTTTGAGGACTGGTTCATAATCTGACTGGTATCTGATTGGACTGGTTGAGCACATGAATGTACTAATTCATTTGTTTGAGGACTGGTTCATAAACTGACTGGTATCTGATTGGACTGGTAAAGCAATTGAATGCACTAGTTTATTACTTGTGTGGACCTGTTCATGCTCCGACTGGTATCTGATTGGACTGGTTCAGCACTTGAATGTACTAATTAATGTTTTTGAGGACTGGTTCATACTCTCACTGGTATCTGATTGGACTTGTTCATGATGTGACTAGTATCTGATTGGACTGGTTGAGCACTTGAATGTACTAATTCATTTTATTTGAGGACTGGTTCATAAACTGACTGGTATCTGATTGGACTGGTTAAGCAATTGAATGCACTAGTTCATTACTTGTGTGGACCTGTTCATGATCCGACTGGTATCTGATTGGACTGGTTGAGCACTTGAATGTACTAATTCATTTTATTTGAGGACTGGTTCATAAACTGACTGGTATCTGATTGGACTGGTTAAGCAATTGAATGCACTAGTTCATTACTTGTGTGGACCTGTTCATGCTTCGACTGGTATCTGATTGGACTGGTTAGGCAATTGCTTGTATATACTATTACATTACTTGATTGGACTTGTTCATGATGTGACTAGTATCTGATTGGACAGGTAGAGCACTTGAATGTACTAATTCATTTTATTTGATGACTGGTTCATAATCTGACTGGTATCTGATTGGACTGGTTAAGCAATTGAATGCACTAGTTCATTACTTGTGTGGACCTGTTCATGATCCGACTGGTATCTGATTGGACTGGTTGAGCACTTGAATGTACTAATTCATTTTATTTGAGGACTGGTTCATAAACTGACTGGTATCTGATATGACTGGTTAAGCAATTGAATGCACTAGTTCATTACTTGTGAGAACCTGTTCATGATCCGACTGGTATCTGATTGGACTGGTTCAGCACTTGAATGTACTAATTCATTTTTTTGAGGACTGGTTCATAATCTGACTGGTATCTGATTGGACTGGTTGAGCACTTGAATGTACTAATTCATTTTATTTGAGGACTGGTTCATAAACTGACTGGTATCTGATTTGACTGGTTAAGCAATTGAATGCACTAGTTCATTACTTGTGTGGACCTGTTCATGATCCGACTGGTATCTGATTGGACTGGTTCAGCACTTGAATGTACTAATTCATTTTTTTGAGGACTGGTTCATAATCTGACTGGTATCTGATTGGACTGGTTGAGCACTAGTCTACTCGTACGGCCTTGTATAATTTCACTGTCACACAATCGAACAACACCCCCTGATCCGAGAACCGACCAAATACAAGTTTTTCCGGGGGTGAGATCAGAGGATGGGGAGCGGTCCATGGGGAGTGAGCCCTCTATCGGTACATGTTCATAGAGTGACAAAGAAAAGAAAAAGGTATACTAAAGTAGACTAGTTGAGCACATGAATGTACTAATTCATTTTTTTGAGGACTGGTTCATAAACTGACTGGTATCTGATTGGACTGGTTCAGCACTTGAATATACTAATTCATTTTTTTGAGGACTGGTTCATACTCTCACTGGTATCTGATTGGACTTGTTCATGATGTGACTAGTATCTGATTGGACTAGTTGAGCACTTGAATGTACTAATTCATTTTATTTGAGGACTGGTTCATAAACTGACTGGTATCTGATTGGACTGGTTAAGCAATTGAATGCACTAGTTCATTACTTGTGTGGACTGGTTCAGGATCTGACTGGTATCTTATTGGACTGGTTCAGCACTTGAATGTACTAATTCATTTTATTTGAGGACTGGTTCATAAGCTGACTGGTATCTGATTGGACTGGTTAAGCAATTGAATGCACTAGTTCATTACTTGTGTGGACCTGTTCATGATCCGACTGGTATCTGATTGGACTGGTTGAGCACTTGAATGTACTAATTCATTTTATTTGAGGACTGGTTCATAAACTGACTGGTATCTGATATGACTGGTTAAGCAATTGAATGCACTAGTTCATTACTTGTGAGAACCTGTTCATGATCCGACTGGTATCTGATTGGACTGGTTCAGCACTTGAATGTACTAATTCAATTTTTTGAGGACTGGTTCATAATCTGACTGGTATCTGATTGGACTGGTTGAGCACTTGAATGTACTAATTCATTTTATTTGAGGACTGGTTCATAAACTGACTGGTATCTGATTTGACTGGTTAAGCAATTGAATGCACTAGTTCATTACTTGTGTGGACCTGTTCATGATCCGACTGGTATCTGATTGGACTGGTTCAGCACTTGAATGTACTTATTCATTTTTTTGAGGACTGGTTCATAATCTGACTGGTATCTGATTGGACTGGTTGAGCACTTGAATGTACTAATTTATTTTTTTGAGGACTGGTTCATAATCTGACTGGTATCTGATTGGACTGGTTGAGCACTTGAATGTACTAATTTATTTTTTTGAGGACTGGTTCATACTCTCACTGGTATCTGATTGGACTTGTTCATGATGTGACTAGTATCTGATTGGACTGGTTGAGCACTTGAATGTACTAATTCATTTTATTTGAGGACTGGTTCATACTCTCACTGGTATCTGATTGGACTTGTTCATGATGTGACTAGTATCTGATTGGACTGGTTGAGCACTTGAATGTACTAATTCATTTTATTTGAGGACTGGTTCATAAACTGACTGGTATCTGATTGGACTGGTTAAGCAATTGAATGCACTAGTTCATTACTTGTGTGGACCTGTTCATGCTCCGACTGGTATCTGATTGGACTGGTTCAGCACTTGAATGTACTAATTTATTTTTTTGAGGACTGATTCATAATCTGACTGGTATCTGATTGGACTGGTTAAGCAATTGAATGCACTAGTTCATTACTTGTGTAGACCTGTTCATGATCTGACTGGTTAGTCTGGTTGGGCATTTGAATGTACTAGTTCATTTATTTGAGGACTGGTTCATGATCTGACTGGTATTGATTGTACTAGTACATTACTTTATTGGACTGGTTCGTGATCTGACTGGTGTCTGATTGGATTGGTTAAGCAATTAATTGCACTAATTCATTACTTGATTGGGTTGGTTCATGATCTGACTGGTATCTGACTGGACTGGTTGAGTATTTGAATGTACTAGTTCGTTTATTAGAGGAATAGTTCATGATCTGACTGGTATTGAATGTACTAGTTCATTACTTGATTGGACTAGTTCTTGATCTGACTGGTATCTGATTGAACTGGTTAAACATTTGATTGTACTAGTTCAATATTTGATTGGACTGGTTCATGATCTGACTGGTATCTTATTGAACTGGTTGAGCATTTGAATGTACTAGTTAATTTGAGGACTGGTTCAAGATCTGACTGGTATTGAATGCACTAGTTCATTACTTGTGTGGACCTGTTCATCATCTGACTGGTATCTTATTGGACTGGTTGAGCATTTGAATGTACTAGTTATTTATTTGAGGACTGATTCATGATCTGACTGGTATTGATTGTACTAGTTCATTACTTGATTGGACTGGTCCAGGATCTGACTGGTATCTGATTGGATTGGTTACGCAATTGAATGCACTAGTTCATTACTTGTGTGGACCTGTTCATGAACCGACTGGTATCTGATTGGACTGGTTGAGCATTTGAATGTACTAGTTCATTTATTTGAGGATGGTTCATCTTCATGATCTGACTGGTATTGATTGTACTAGTAAATTACTTGATTGGACTGGTTCATGATCTGACTGGTATATGATTGGATTGGTTAAGCAATTGATTGCACCAAATTCATTACTTGATTGGATTGGTTCATGATCTGACTGGTATCTGATTGGACTGGTTAAGCAATTGATTGTATATGGTCATGTGTTTTAAGCTCGCCTCCTTTCGCGTTACATACAGATTTTGGCTTTCGCGACATGATTTTAACTTAACACATTTATATTTGCTTGTATACCCCTGAGGTAGTAAAAGTTTACATTTTCTGAAGGGAAATTGCATAAGGAAACCAAATATGCCATTAAAATTATAGTACGACCAAGAACTAAAATGGTATGATCGGGAAAATATCAGAGTTTTTTAAATTTTAATTTGAGATCCATATATTTTTTATACCTACCCCTATCATTATTTTTTTAACATATTTGAATTCCTCATGAAATTACCCATTCGATGATATAAACTGCTCACACAAAGTTAGGAAACTTTTTTTAATCAAGTATATTTTTATTATTTATTACCCTCTTGTATTATGTTGTATATCAATGGAAAGCTGAAGTGTTCTCCTTTACAATGATACCAAATGTGCAATGATGACATGTTGCTGGACTTGGCCACATGAATGAGAATGAGGCAAAGTCACAAATCAAATGTGCCAAAATTACTGTTATCTGTGCTAAAAAGTCACGGGTAATGGCATGGGCTCTCTCCAAATCTGTTAAACGCGGCATATTGAAACTGCAAAACGTTTACCGTGTCTCAGAAAAATGTACAAGTTGTAGGCCTAAACCTTTCATCACTTACCTTCATGACCTTCCACCTGAAGTCATTGTTAACCCAAATGATGGTTTTCTAAAGAGATGAGGGTTAACTTGTATGTGTTGTGCTCACTGGTGCAAATCTTTGTGTAAACCATTCATGGTTCTCAAGCATGACCGGTTTGATTATTGATCATTACCAATTTGACTGTTTAGCACAGATAACGGTAATTTTGGCACATTTAATTTGTGACTTTGCCTCATTCTCATTCATGTGGCCAAGTTCAGCAACATGTAATCATTGCAAATGTGGTATAATTTTAAAGAGGAACACTTCAGCTTTCCATTAATATATAACATATACATAGAGGGTAATAAATAATAAAAATATACTTGATTAGAAAAAGTTTCCTAACTTTTTGTGAGCAGTTTATAATTGTCAAAGTTACTACGTTGATATGGTAATTATACCGGCTAGTGAATATCTCCAATTTTTATTTTATATATTTTTAGAATTTTCAGAAATATTTGTTTAAGGATGAACCCTTCCCTGATATAAAGTGCATTTCTGAATTCCTCTAGTTACAAGCTTTCCAAAAATGTATACTTTTGCTATCATAGGTTGAAAACTTTTTCTGTTATTGTCATTTTTATAAATCCGGTAAATTGAAGCTGATTATTCATGTTGACTGTGTAGCGAAAGGAAGAAAGCTGATGATCCATAATTAATTAGTTGTTACAAATAGTTGACAAGTCTGTTGAACCACATACTTAAAGACTACTAAATATCCTTTGAAATGGGACCAAAATGGCGTTTGTAACATTAGGGGATGACTAGTTATTGTAAAAAGAACAAAGCATGGGAGTATCCCCATTGAGTTTGTACAGGCGGCACCCCTTCCAGCACCACCCCTGGTCCTCAAACATCAAACAGCTGTATCTCCCTTTCTGTATTAGCTATACCTTTGCCATTTGGCAGGCAGATAGCTTGTTATTAGGGCTTTAAAATGATACCAAATTTGTTGAGATAGCTTTTGTGGTTTTAAAAATATTTTAGGAAAATAAAAGCATGAAGCTAAAAAATGTAACAGCACCACCCTATTGCGAGGCGAGTTCATAACGCGTGACCATATACTAGTTCATTTCTTGATTTGACTGGTTCATGATCTGACTGGTATCTGATTGGACTAGTAAATCATTTGATTGCACTGGTTCATAACTTGATTGGACTGATTCATGATCCACTGGTATTTGCTCTTGATTGGGACTAGTTCATCGGACTGGTATCTGATTGGAAAAGGTCAAGCAGTTTATTGCACTAGTTCATTACTTGTGTGGACTGGCTCATGAGCCGACTGGTATCTGATTGAACTGGTTGAGCATTTGAATGTGCTAGTTCATTTATTTGAGGACTGGTTCATGATCCGATTGTTATCTGATTGGGGTGGTTAAGCATTTGATTGTACTAGTTCATTACTTGATTGGACTGGAATAATTTAGATACCTTTTTCGAACCATTGTGTTTGAGCTCCGTGACTGGTTTATGATCCGACTGGTATCTGATTGGAGTGGTTAAGCATTTGATTGTACTAGTTCATTACTTGATTGGACTGAATGCACTAGTTCATTACTTGTGTGGACTGGTTCAGGATCTGACTGGTATCTTATTGGACTGGTTGAGCATTTGAATGTACTAGTTCATTTATTTGAGGATGGGTTCATGATCTGACTGTTATCTGATTGGAGTGGTTAAGCATTTGGTTGTACTAGTTCATTACTTGATTGGACTGGTTTATGATCTGACTGGTATCTGATTGGAGTGGTTAAGCATTTGATTGTACTAGTTCATTACTTGATTGGACTGAATGCACTAGTTCATTACTTGTGTGGACTGGTTCAGGATCTGACTGGTATCTTATTGGACTGGTTGAGCATTTGAATGTACTAGTTCATTTATTTGAGGATGGGTTCATGATCTGACTGTTATCTGATTGGAGTGGTTAAGCATTTGGTTGTACTAGTTCATTACTTGATTGGACTGGTTTATGATCTGACTGGTATCTGATTGGACTGGTTGAGCATTTTGTCCTAGTTAATGAACTGACTGGTTAAGCATTTTAGTTTTATTAGTTCATTACTTGATTGGAGTGGTGGTCTGACTGGTATATGATTGGAATGGTTAAGCAATTGATTGCACTGTAGTTCATTACTTGATTGGACTGGTTCATGATCTGACTGGTATCTGATAGACTGGCTAAGCAACTGATTGCACTAGTTCATTACTTGATTGGATATGTTCATGATCTGGTATGAGGATACAAAAACGCAAATGACCGACCAAAAGAATCTTACCCGTCTTGTACAGGGACTCCCAAAAGTTGCACACTTTTAAATGCGTAATTTCTCAAACTATGTAAATTACATAATAACAACGTTAACATTCTAGTTCTGATGTGTATGGCACACCTAGCATGCGGCATCGTATTGAAAGAAGCCATGTATGGTTTTTTGTGTGTTTTGCAGCAACATTTGTAAACTCAGGTAATTGATCATTGAAGTTTGGTATCAAATTAATTCTACAATATCATACTAACTGAAACAATATCGACATGTAATTTACATTAGAGATATGAAGCATCTAAATGGTGGCGCAACTTTTAGGACAACATGTATTTACTTAAGGGGGCTGTGCACTTTCGGTATAGCCTCCGTAAAACTGCCGTAACTTCTTCATTTAATCTATATAAAAGTATACATTTTATCAAATGGGTCAAAAAACGTGTTTTTTATATATTTTTCCAAAATGGTCAATTTCATGATTATGGTTGGATTCATTGAAACCTTTGTTGCAAAAAAATGTATACTTTTATATAGATTAAATGAAAAGAAGTTACGGCAGTTTTACGGAGGCTGTACCTGAAGGTGCACACATTGTTTCCACATTGCAGGTAATTACCCGGAATTCGGGTAATTTTGGTTGTTTCCAGGTAATGTTCGGGTAATGAAATAATTCCAGGTAATTCCGGGTAATCCGGAAATGTCAAAACTGTGATAATATATCCACCCTTTATCATCTTTTTTTAATTAATATTTGGTTCCACGTAATAATATTAAACAGTTTTGCCAACCTTAGCGACAATCACCCCCTGGTCCATTGTATTACATTCAAAACACAAAATGAGCGCCCTCTGTGTAGACCATTCATTGATTCATTCATTATTTAACCACTCATCTCCCGTACATATTATTTTTTTGATGCAGAATTCGGAGTTTCTCAATACATTTAATTCTTGCATTTCTTTATGATCTCCATTAAATTTGTTAAACAGCCAAAAACTGCACGGATAGCAATTTTGAAGATTTCAGGTAATCCCATCAAATTCCAGGTAATCTGAGACTCTATTCCAGGTAATTTTTTTTTGAGGTGTGGAAGCACTGGGTGCACAGCCCCCTTAAAGGTGTATGTTCCGATCGCTTTTTAGGGGCTATGATTTCTTTTTCACATCAAGATATTTTGATATCAGAAGAATTCCCATATTTTTCTCATTATGTCTGTAAAATCTTCGGAGCCAGAAATGTTCCATTTAGAAATTATAGGCTAAAATGTGGTTAATTACTGCCAAAGGTGGTTAACCACCAACCAGTTTGTGTAAGACTCAATGGGCAAATGTTTTGTGATCTTGTGCTTCTAAAAATAGAACCATTGGTGTCGTGCAACTCAAACTTTGGAATGTGACAATTTTAAGGATGACCTACATGTCAAATAGAAAACATCAAGTTGAAAATTGGGCCAGCAATCTGAACATCTACCTTTAATTTACCATCTGATTTGTATCTTAGCCTATATATAATATATAAAATAAAGTCCATAAACATTCCTTTTCTTCAGATCAATGAATAAAAGACACCATAATTATTTGAACATTAGGTTTAGTTGGATGCCATCATCAAACTTTATTTGTTTCTCAAATAGCAATGAAACAAGCCAACTAATAATACTATGAAAAATCCCAACATTCTCATAGTCAAACAGCAGTTCTCTACCTTATACCATAACACACAGATGCCATCCAGATCACTCAAAAATTCTGAAATAGTGACAATTGCCTGTAAATATACGTAAATTTAGACAAAAATGCCTGAAAATAAATAAAACAGCGTAAATTTCCTGATACCAGGATTTTTTTTGAAACTGGCATCTCTAATAACATATGCACACAATGTTATAGCTGGTCAGTGGAGTCCAAGTTTTTCTTTCAGACACAAATATGGAGCTTGTCAGACAATGCAAGTATGTTATTATTGTCACTAAAGTCTGCTGTACATGAGTGTTGAATCAGATGAACATAACAAATAAACACTAAATCAATATTAAAGTGAAACAAAAAATTATTGAATACTTTTTGTTTCATTAATTCATTTTTTTTGTTGAATTGCACCTTATCGGTGAACATGTATTAATAACTAAATAAAAGTATCAGTATACACATTACGATATGTATGATCCATGTGGTAACCAGCAACAAATTGAAATGTCAACTCCCAATGTAATCAATAATCAAAACATTGCAATATTCATGTTTGAATCTTTACAGATTGTCACAGAAACAAAGTAAATATCAACTTCAAAAAGCGCAACAAAAGTATTAGCTATATTTTCATTGCCTTTACCATTAAATGCATTCATAAACACAAACACAAAACAATTTAAATATGGGACGATCGACCTAAAGAACAGAGTTTTCCTTTTTCATCTGAATGGTTCATTGACAGAGATATCATTAATAGTTATACATTTTGGATTACAAATGAACAAGGGCATAATAAGTTGTTTTAATCTACTTCCAGGTCATTCACAAAGAACTATGGGATTTAGTTTTCCCTCAATAGGCCATATGACACAAAATTGACACAGCACTTTGGCCCACCAGAATTTGGAGAATTTTAGAAAGATTATTTTCTTGTTCGTTGAATCGCAGATAAATGCACCTGCATGAAGATGTTGATTGTAGAAAAAAAACAAAATCTATTTTAAATGAAATGTTTTCACTGCTATTAAAGCGTATTGTAAAGGTTAATGGGTCTGATATAAAATGTATTGATTAATTACAAGAATTGTTGTGAGTGCCATTACAGAGTCAAGGATTGCAATCAATCTTTGGATAACTGGTCACTGAGTAGAGCATGGAACCCAGAAAGAGCTATAATCGCATCTTATTTATGATAGTGTTCCTTATTCATTGATTGCAGTCGAAAAGTGTGGGTAATTTGGTACAAATATATTGACGGATCGTCAGAACATATGACGCGTGCTACGGAAAGTTAACCAGACACAATTGGGCAAGATATTAAAATTGAGTTAGTAATTGATTATTAAAGTAGAGATCTTCAACTTTACAATGGTACTTTCTGGTTTTTTTAATCGAACTTCCCAAAGCGGAGTTTTTTCAAGTTCATCTTTATGAAAATTGAGATATCCTCTAATATATATAAGATTAAAAATAATATTAAAAAATTGCATTTTTGCTGTTGTTGGTTTGATTTTTTAATTTGAAACTTTCACAATAATGTTATAAACACTCTGAAGATTAATTGTTTACAAGAAACTCGAATTCCCAAAAAAATCACCCCCAATACGCGGATTTAGGGTTTCCCTAGTGTTGGGCGGTATCGCGCTGATGTTGGTACGCCCGACTTCTGGTTTTACGCTACTATAGGAAAATGCATTGAAATGGGACGTTCGGTCAAAATAAACTCAGAAGATTTCATGGTCGACGCACCCCTCAAAAGTACAGAAGTCTTTCACAATTAAAAATAAAGATAGTATACCTAAACTATCCTGGGGTTCGGCAGAATTAAAAAGTGCACATTAAGTTGAAATATCCATTGAAAGTTCCGCGTAAAATGCCGAAAAGTTGCAAAATTCGGCAGTCTAGGCGTCATGTAATTTACGGAGCCAGTCATGCCAGTGGGGACTGGATATAACAGACTAAATCTAGAGGCAATGAAAAGCTCATCAAAGTCCTAAAATGACGTATTTTAGGTTTATTTACGTGTTTTTTTGTGTCTAATTATTTATTTAAGGGACTGAACATAAATAATTTTGTGTGAAATATCGGGGGCTTATTATTTCTTTATTTTTTTATTTCTTTATCTCTTTAGTGGGGGTGGGGGGGGGGGGCGTGGGATTCGGGGGAAATTACTGCCAGTCGGGGGAAACTACTGTCAGTCGGGTGCAGGGCCGTCGCTAGAGGATGTGTGCAGGCCAGGCGTGGATACAGGGGGTGGGGGGGCTCGGCGCCCCCCCCCCCCACCCCCCGACCACCACCAAAAAAAGGTGGGGGGGGGGGGGGAAGGAAGGAAAAACTAAGGGGGAAAGAAAGAGAGGGAGGAAGAAGAGGGGACAAACGAAAAAGAAAAGGGTAGGGGCGGTACAAAAAGGCGGGCGGGGAGGCATGCGAGGGACATAACGTTTGGAGTTTATTGAACGTCGGTCGGGATACATTACGCGTACGTACGTTGACGAGAAATCTGATATTTTGGAGGTAACTATAACTTCTTTCTGGCATAGGCCTATATAAAAAGCCAATATTGATCGGAAATAAAGTGATTGCTTTTCAATAAAATATTAGTCAAAAGTACACACCAAATGGGTTCGAAAATTGAAGAAAAAAAAAAAAATTCTGAGGGGGGCACATCCCCCCTCAGACTCGAGCCTTTAACCCATCTATTACTTAAATCAAGAATATATCAGTATAATTTATGCTCAACTTCTTTCGTGCATTGGTGCATTGATAAAAAAAATTAAAAAAATTATTGGAAATGAAGAGGTGGCTTTTCGATAAAATATTGGTCAAAAGTATACACCAGATCGCACCAAATGAGTTCCAAAATTGATTTTTTTTCTACTTCTGAGGGGTGATCCCCCCCTAAGACACCCCCTGTCCAAGCATGGCTCGGAGGCAGCACCGATTGGATGGTACATTATCAATTTCATTTATTACCCCCCCCCCCCCCCACCCCCGGCCCCTTAAACTTTTCTGGATCCGCGCCGGGGTGTGTGTGTGGGGTGGTGTGACCCAAATAGTCGGCAAATCTGTACATGTAGTCGACAAATGTATGCAGCAGTCGGCTAAATAAAGACAAATGTTATAAAGAACTTATGAAAACCGTTGTTGACTGTGCTGTTTTTGGACAGTGCGATTTGTTTTGACCGTGTGAATTTTTTTTGACCACCCCCCCCCCCACTTACGTGAAATTCACGAGGTGACTGCAACAATAAATGGGGCTACCTTTTACTATTTTTTTGTTTGGTTCGGGGGAATTGAGAAGAATCTGAGGTCGGGGGAATTTCATTTATGGTCAGGTACCCCCCTCCCACTCACAATATCCTGCGCACGCCACTGTACATAATAATATAGTTGTTGTTTTTATAGTTTATACATACACAATTATTGTACCACGATACTGAGACGAATATACCTGTATATTTGTCTCAGCCACAATAGGCTTATATTATAAATTTGCAGAGTAAAGTTGCATGCTAAAACACCCAAACCCCATTTTTCAAACTGTCTTTTCCTCTGAATTTCGGCCTTTTAAATCAAATAAGCAGATTTGATTGGCTCTCTAGTCTCTAGCCTATCCTAGGCCTAAACAAAGTTACCGCAAACACGGTCAAACCAAGGAGTTAATACTATAATAACTTGGTTGCAAACTACGCCAGACTAGTATGGCCTAATACGCACATTTAGAGCTATTGGGCACGGCAAAATGTCGGTCTTTTTCTGGCAAGGTGCAAGCCTATTGGAGAGTTTGAAGTCCTAAAATATAGAGGGAAACTGTTAACTAATGTAAAACAATTATTATTTTTCGTTAAAACTATCGAATACGGCGTAGTTTTGTTTGTTTTCATCAACGTTATTAGCTGGTTATCAGCGTATTTCAATGCAATCCCACACGTTAGCGTAAAACCAGAAGTAGGGCGTACCAACATCAGCGCGATACCGCCCAACACTAGGGAAACCCTAAATCCGCGTATTAGGTTTTGGGCTATTTCTCAGTTTGGAGCTTTGCCCAATTCCGTCTGGTTTCGGTAGAACACGTCACATATTGTTGGGTTTGTGAGAAACGAGACTTGATTGCCCGGTTCCATCATTCCATCATCAGATTCAATAGTTTACAAATTACAATGAATGTTTATACTTCAATAAAACATGCAGACAGACTACAACAAAATATAAAACAAAAAAATAGACCACATTAATCTCAAATATTTTTATTTTGTTTTGCCGCAGCAGTAATGAAAAATGACCCATTTGTTTTCTTTTGATTTTCATGAGACAATTTACCCAATGAAATCCACTCTTGCCAAACAATATTTCTGAAAGAGCTCAGCATACTCCACAACACCACTCCAACTCTTTCATGCTCTCACACATGCATAATATTAGTGTTCATGATATAATACACTGGTTCCCCGCAAATTATACAAACACGATGACAGAGCTAATATTATGACATGCGTCACACTCGGCCAGCAGTCGAGCGTTGTGGAGTGTGCTCAACCGTTTAGACAGTCTCCTGAGTCAATTTATATATCCAAATTAAATAACATGACTTTCCAAGGGAAATTTGTTTTTATACATCTACATGTATCTCAGACAATGAACATACACGGTACGGTGTATACGCTGACAATTTGATAACACACAAAATGCACATAGACATAATAAATGCATTTTGTATGTTGTGTGTAGGTGCATTTTGTTTAAATCCATGTTGTATGATATGATACAATAGTAATATAGTACAAATACAATTAAGGGGTGGGTTAGGCTATGCCTCACTAATCCTACCGGTACTGAAAACAGTTTTCTATTATAGTCTAACTATCAATTATTTTAACTATACTTTACAAGATGATCAGACTTCATAACATTATTGATCTAATGTTTGCTATGCTGACCATCGTATGTGCCATATTCATGTGAGTCAAAGGCATGGCTTATTTAATATAATACACATTTAGTACATCATGAACCACATGAACTAGTGGAATAGGATAATTATTCATAATCCCATGCATATTTAACTGTAGAGGATATTTAGCACGAACCAGAAAATTAATTTTAGACCATTACCAAGCGTATGAAAAATATGTTATCCCATTTCTTTAATAACGATATAGTGGTAATCTGCCTATATTTTTATATGTCAAGTACACTCTCTGTTATATATCTCTTTAAACCTTTTGCATAATTTGCTGAAGAATTTCTAACATATTTGTCATTTGCTTTTTATTTGGTATCAATCTTTTTTTAGTATTTACAGCTGGTTCAGTTGAAAATAAATGAAATATAAATCTTAACAGCTTTAATTTTGGTCAACCAAAATTTGGTAGGACGATGTTATATGCTTGTAAAACATCATTTCATAAATAAATTAATATAATAAGGTGAAAAGAAAGAAAAATCAGCAGCATAACAACAGACCAAGCAATTCATGGACATCTATTATTTCATTTTAAAGTGTATGCAAATGATTTTCATCCTGTGTTTACTCTATTTGTCTTCCTCTGAACAGTGACGTAAATTTACACTCGCAGCATTTACGTACGCATATGTATCGTCTTTCTAAGCGTATGTGATACGCCAGCGCCTCGAGTAGGCGCGCAAGTTATGTCCTGCTTTTTGTAAAGGCGGCAGCTACGTCACTCTTTCATGATAGATAAATAGACTATAGCGGTACATGCACTGATAATTTGCAAACATGCTACAGAAAACACATTATGGATACCAGATTACACTCCATCTCAGAACTTGCTTGTGCTATTGAAAATCCACTCAAAAAGGTGTGCTTAAATTTCACACTCCAATAGTGTATTATTATAATAAGTAATGTACAACCCAAACTATTATCATGAGAGGGTACCACTCTCACTACTCGATTCTTTAACATCTTGTGATGGTGGTGGTACAGATGATGCTACCACTTCTTCAACAGAGTCCTCCATAGGTGATGCTGCATAGTTCTCCTGTCGTGGTGCAGGTGCTGATTCTACTACCGGAGGAGAGGGCCTTGGTGACAGCTTTGTAATGGACGGTGGCGTAAGTGAGGTGGTCTCAACCGGTGAGATCTCACTTGGTTTCTCTCTGATATCTGGCATTTCCAGAATAGGGGAAGTTGAACCACTAGAGTCTATTCGAGGGGGAGAAGAAGGATGTTGAACTGCAGGGATAGAAGGTTGTTGCGATTCCATTAATGGTTGTGACATTGACACTAAATGTTCTGGTGATGCCACCTTCTTGGGTGTTAAAACAGGTGGTGTTGCTGAAGGGGAGTCAGCAGAAGTGACCTTTTCTTTTGGCACTGGTGTTACTGAAGCTGACAGTGGAGATACCAAAAACTGTGCATCCTTCTCTGACAGATTTTTGGGAAGATCTGGCGCTGGTACAGCTGCTTTTATCTGAGGCCAAGATGACTTCACTTCAGATGTTGACATTCTTACTTCTGGTGTAGATGCTCTTTTCATCTGGGACAAAGATGCCTGTATTTCTGCATCAGGCATTCTCACTTCTGGTGTAGATGCACGCATTTCTGGGGTTGATACCCTAACCTCTGGGGTAGACACTCTAACTTCTGACGAAGACACCATAAGTTCTGGCGTAGATGTCCTAACTTCTGGTGTTGACACCCTAACCTCTTGTGTGGGCACAGGTACCTCTTGGGTAGATGCCTGTTCAATTGTTGTAGATGATCGGTTATCTTGATGATCAGGCTCAACAATGTCTTGGGTAGATAAAAGCTCATCAAGGCTCTCATCTGTGACACCATCAAGTTCTTTCTCTACTGTCGCAAGCATTTTTTCTATAGATGACGGAATACTATCGCTTTCCTCTGGTATTCTTTCAAGCTGACTTTGTCCATCTGTTATGCCTGCTGATGTTACTTCCTCTGTTGTCACAGAGACTTCCATTGGTTCCATTGAAGTGTCATTCTCAGTGAAACCCACTGGGGAATTCTCTGCTGGAGTCGACACTACAGACACAATTTCATCGGTTTCCATTGGAAAAACAGTCTCACACACCTCTTTCTTCACAATCAATGAGTATGTATCAGATGGATCAATTGGTTCTTGCTTGATCTTCATTGGAGCACCATGGCCAAAGTGGCGAGATTCTTTACTGCGCTTTGTAGCGTAGCCAGCTGCCCTATCCATTTCTGCTTTCTTTTGTGCTAACCTAGCCTTGTAGGCCTGGTACTGTGCTGCCTTCTGCTTCTTTTTGGTACAGATACGACAAACAAAATCTTCATCGTCCGCTGGCTGCTTGGTCATGCCTGAAAATATATATGGAAAAGCAAATCAAAATCAATGGTTTTAGATGATTCCGTAACATTGGTACAAAAACCACAGGCTATCATGCATTTATGTGAACTTCATTTTATTCAGGATGAACTTTTTTTGTATAAGTTTTAATTCTCATAATCGCATTATAATGAGAAAATCTTTTTTTATATATATATGCAACAACTTTTCACAAAATTAACTAACCAATAAGTAGAATACCTACAATTCTTTACATTAATGATTCCAAATTTATTCTTTAAGTTGAGTGACCTCATTTGGGCCCAATTTGTTGCATGTTTTCTTTTTTACATGGCAATACACCATATATGTGACCAGTCAGGTCAAGAAGGACACATTGTCGGCAAACACAGTTTTGAGATAGAGGCCAATATATTTGGTGAAATATAAAGAAAATAATAGAAAGAAATTTGCTTCCTCAAATCATATCTTGTGATTACAAAGTCCGATTACCTTCAACAGGGTATAATTTCAAAGCTTAAAATGTGCTTTTTCAACTCATACCAATAACTCAGATTTGACTCGGGGATTCCAACATGTCCATTTTAATTTGATGGTCACATACACTATTATTAAAAGAGTGCATTCACTTCACACACCATGTTAAAATTAATGTGACAAATCCTTTTCATTTAAAATTAAACTATTTACTATCTCTGTGAAAATATTTGACCAAGCCAACTTACCTATACAGAATAAATGATACCACTTCTCACACTTGTCACACTGTACCCAGTTGATATCATCTCCTGTAGGCTGCAGGCATCTTTTAGCTGAGCAGATCTCATCATTATCTTCTTCTTCATCTCCATCTACGTTGACAATCATATCTTTACCCATCTTGATCTTAGTCTTTGTGATGTCATCTTTCATGTGTTCTGTAAGGGATTAACATAGCATTGGAAATTCACACATTATTCATTAGCTTCAACTCAATTTATTTGAAACAATTAATAAAAAGTATAGCAGACCTGGAAAGCCATCATGGTTCATAGTGTTATTGTTAGTAGTATGGTAGACTCCCGGGTAGATTACTTGACATGCAGTTGGATGCTTCATTTTTTCGTCGATAGACTCATTCATGACTTGCATGGACATTTCTTTAAAGACAATTAATGTCAGAATCACTTATTATCTCTTGGTAACCGGTGCCTAAACTTATTCTGATGTGACAGTTCCATGAGTACCCAAATTTCAAAACAATTGAAAAAAACCTGGTATTTTCAAAAATTGTCTTGAGATCAAAATATTGATTTCTTCAACATTTCTCATAGTTTCATGTTATAAAGACCACTGACATTTCAATCCTACTCATAAAACCTACCTTTCTTCTTTTTCTTCTTCATTTTAATCTTTAACTCCTTCAGTTTCACATGCTTGTTTTCTTTACCCTCCTTCTTCACATGTTCCCCAATGAGACCTTCCTTCTTGATTTCTTTCCTTTCTCTGTCTTTTTCTCTCTCTTTATTCTTCTTTTTCTTCTTCTTCTCCAGCTTGAGAGCCAGGGCTTGAGCCAAGGCAGGGTCATACTTGGTGTCTGCTTCTTCTTCTTTAAGTTTACGTTTAAGTTTCCTCTTTTCCTTTTCCAGGGCTGACAGTTTGGGTTTCATGTATTTCATTTCAGGCTCATGCGGCATCTGTTGCTGCCATGGACAAAAATGATGAAATAGATTCACATTAAATTTGGGAGTAGCAGCAATAATCAATCCAATCATTTCTCCATCAATTCAAGTCGTGTAGTGCAAGGGAATAGTGCTGACACACTAAGAAGTTATACAGTGAAATACACAAAATTGATGGCATAAAGCTTTTCATGTGGAGCATAAGGAAAATAGTTATTGAAAGTAGGCAGCAACTTAACAGACTTGACATTTTAATGAAGGGAATTTAGTTATTTGGTTGAAATCAATTTAACAGAAAACATGTATTTATCAAAATGGAAACACAAAATGGAAACACTAAGAATTAAAAGGAAAAATAGCTTATTTCTGTTTCCTATTCACTGTGGCATTATATCATAATATATAGACTGTACCATATCTATTTCATCATTGAGGCAACCATTCACGACTCAATATGGGATCAGTCTATAGATAATGTGACAAAAGTGAACTCTTATAGTCTAATTTATAATTGAACGAACAACACGAACGTAGCACAAAGATGATCGCGTCCGAAATTATCACGCTTATGGCTGTGCGCGCTTCACGCCATGTACGCAATATGCTGCTTTAATGTGTTCGTTCAATAATAAATCCAACTACAGTCTCTGATTGAATCCGTACCTCTATCAGTTCAATGAATCGATCCTCATGCATTGGTTGGCAAGCCTGCAGTATTCTCCAGATATGTTGAGTTTCATCCAATGATACCTCTAGCAGATCACCCTCCATCATCAAGTCTTCAAGCTGAGCCTTAGCCATCTCAGACAGCTCCAGGACAGGTGATGACATTGGCCTAGTAACATGAGGAGTCTTCCTAGGATGCTTGCGTGGTTTCTCTGGTGGCTTCTCAGGAGGTGGTGGTGTCTGTTGCTGTGGTTGCTGTTGTTGGGGTTGAAGGGTCTTAGAAACAGAACTGTAGGCATGTTCTGCTGGGGCTGCACTGTAGGCATGTTCTATAGGAGCATCACCATGATTTGTTTGAATCTCAGAATCACCGTTAAGCTCTATGCCAATGTCCATATTATCACCAGAATCACTTGGCATCCCATCACTCTCCATACCAAGACCATCAGATAATATGCCAAGATTTGTTGGTACAGGTGGCATACCATGTAATATAGATGATTTATGAATTCCTTCTGTTGGTATTCCCTTGGTGGTAGCGGGTATGACACTTCCTAATGGAATATCGGATATGTTCTGCACATGACCTTTCAACTCAGGTTTCTTTGCAGCTTTCCTCAACTCAGCAGAAATAATTCTCTCAGTCTTCTCTCGTGCTGCCTGCTCCACCAATCTCTGACTCATGACAGATAATTTAGCTAAAGAGGATGCAAGTTCTTCTGTGGCAAGAGCCTGCCTTGCCCTGTCCTGCCAGCCCATGGCACGTTCCGTTAAGCACTGCAAAGCCTCGCCCTCAGGAAGCCGTACTGGTAGCTTTTGCAATGACACAAGAAGTGACAGTATAGTCTCCAAACGTGGCCTTCTAGATCGCAGACACAAAGGACACAGGAACTTAATGTCTCTTGTGGAGTGTGATCCATTACCACCACCAATCAATGGGAACTTATTCTTACTGCTGCTACTAGACTTGGGCAATGGTACACACTGGCTATGAAACCAGTCTTTACAGACTTCACACTGGAGCATATTGCCGGTGATACCTTTATGGCAGATACAGTACTTTCCCTGTTCAGAGCCTTCTTCCTCCATCTGTTGCTTGTGACGTCCTTTATCACGTAATACACGCATGGCGTCTATCTCACACTGCTCAAATTCTTTGTATCTGGCAACCTGAAATAGATAATTATGTTATCACTATCAGTACACTATCACTACAAGTACTGTACAAGGCCATATCAGCAATAAAAATTAAATTAAAAATATTATTAGCTACATATAGAGCTCTATGCTATCATGGTATGCATTTGACTGCAAATACCCTTTGACTTCATGTTGCCTAAAAAACCTCAGATATATGAGAGTTCACATGGTGCAAGTCATAATCAAACTTTGGTGGTATCTATTAGATACATTCTTTTCAGTGACACGAAATGTTAACAAAAGTGAATTACTATGTGAAAGATGAGAAACTACGATCCAACATTAGTATCAAAACTAAATAATGTCCTCATTATGCTCCCCCAAACACATACAAATATCACGATGCCATAAAGCGACTAATAAAACCCACTGTTCTACAGGCAATCGGATCTCTCAGGAAGGGTCGATTGGTCAGAGTTTTATTTTGTTGGTTTTACAAACATTTTGGGATTTATTTGGGGAAATTTTCAAACACTATAAAAAAACTCAATTATTTTGGAAATTTCAAACATTTAAACGAATTCCGAAAGTTATCCAAACTTTTATCTTTAAAAAAAAGGAGGAAAAATTTGAAACGAAAATGGGTCGATCGACAGGGTTTTTTCTTGTCACTTAAGGTCTCTCTGATCCTATCCTAAAAGAAACAATAACAAAAACCTTAAAGAAACAATGGCATAATTCTGTTATACACTACACACCAACATCGGTAGTTTGCGTCGTTCTTAAAACTCACGCACTATGAATACCCCTGTGAAGGGTATAACAGAATTACTCCGAAACAATAACAAAAACCAACCCAAAAATGTCTACTTTTCGAGAACTTACAAATGCTGATGGGTCTCGAGTCTCATCAGTGTCAACATCTGTAGCAAATTCTTTCTCCATTTCTCTCTGCTTTTCCAGATCTTTTTGTTTCTTCCTCCTAGCCTTCCCAGTCTGGATTACACCAATGTCTTTCCTTGGAGATAAAACCTGTCAGAAAATGAAGATAAGATACATATTTGAAATATTGATCTTGTCATTTTCCACAAACAAGTGTGAAACCCCCATTTTCTTAAAAATTGCTTTAGCTGTTTCAAAAACATAATTCAAGATCATGTGTCATTGTAGTCACACTAGAGAAAGAGTCCATTTTTGGTGATCAATTATCACATGACTCTTATTACCCCTACAAATGGGTAACAGATTGTGTAATAATCTTTTGAAAATGCTTAAGTCTGTATGTCCAATTTACGAAACCTTCAATGGGTATACAAACTCAAATTTCTAAAATATTAAGGCCAAGCATATATATATTCTCAGAACCTAATTATTTTAAATATGATTCTATAAGTTATGCTTAAATGGTAACAAAAGGATGCCAATTCATGTTGAAAATTAGCCCATGTTTTCTAAACCACTCGTCACAATAAGAATAGAGGAGTGAGTTGATGAATTTGCAAAAATAACTAACAGTTCTAATGCTCATTATATATGAACTGGTGGAGGTCGTGGCGATCTCAGGTCGCTTAAGTGGACTATTTAACGCAAATCACTCACAGCAACTTGACAGATCGGGGCGACCAGTCGCGCCTGAGTTGGATTGAAGTCCATTGCAGCAATCCATGCCTAGCGACCCGTGTGACCTGTCCCACTTTTTCGAAATTAGCGCGAGGTCGCCGTTGACTGGATTGCATTCAGTTGCATTCAGGCAATTGATTTCAGAACTAGCCAAATTAGGCTACTGCAGACTTGAAAACACTGTCAATCTTACCTCCACTAGTGAATACGGCGAGTTTTTCTTGAGGAATGTTCTTGCTGTCCTTTCCCTCCATGATCTAGCAGCAGCTACTTGGGATTCCACTTGCGGTAATTGTTCTAACCGGACTGGTATAGGACGACCCTTCATAACCATGCTTTCTAGCACATCCAGGTAGGGAAAGTGTTCACCATTCTGAAAGTTAAATTTGATGGTGGAATGATAATTGTGTCATTTACATATTACAAAAATACTGCAAGTCAAGAAACTTGCGAATCCCCCTGGCTGGGAGATTCACGTAATGGGAGTAGTTGCACAAAGTTAATCGGTAAATGGGTACATGAGTACCAGCTCAATAAGTCCTACACAAAATGGGATCAAAGGTCATGTAGGGTTCATTAGAGGTCAATCTGGGTACACACCATGAGTTTTAAAGGACTTTGGACACTAAACGGAAATTGATTATTATTTTATTTGGTTATTTACAATGTAAAGGTGCTTTTTAATGGACATAGTTTGAACAAATTTGTTTAAAATGAAACAATTTACATTGCAGTGTATCTTTATATTCATTTATGAAATGGCATTCAAATCCGGTGTCACTCTGAAAGGGATTAAATCGTATGTGCATCCAATATAAAAAATAGCCCTCTGTGTATCTACATAACTTATTTGAATCAGACATTCATGCTTTCATGAAATAAACCACTCAGAGGATGCAAACAGCATTGTTGTAGATTGGTGATACACATAAGCTGAACATTATTAAATCCCTAAATGAACTATATCTTTACCTGTATTTCATCCACTTTCTTTGACCACTCTTTGGCTTTGTTGAGTGCTTCTCTCAGTGCTTCAATGTTAGGCAGGAAAGCAGGGATATTCCTTGATTCATTAAGAATAGCTTCCAATGTGGCCATCACATGCTGAGGCCTAATATAACGACATACAAACAGTCATTATTAAGGTGGGTGGGCATATTATTTCATTTCAAGGCATATTAATTAATTTGGCTTTAATGAGGTCAAAAGTAATTTGGCAACCAATATACATGTTAGGCAGGAAGGCAGGGATATTTAGGGGTTCAATAAGGTTTCGGAGTTGTTTATCTTGAATCGACAACGGTAAGACGGGTTTATTTTGCGAGGGCAGCTGAGGGCAGCTTTACCTGCCCGAGCAAAATAAACCCGTCTTACCGTTGTCGATTCAAGATAAACAACGACGAAGACCTTGTTGAACCCCGTTCAACAACGACCAAACATATTTACATCATTCAAATGTGAATATCGTTTTGGATAATTAATGAAAACAAGTACAAAACTTGTTTTAATAGGCTTAATTTGACATTAAAAAAATAGCTGCTCTTTAAAAATCGAGAAAAAAAAGTTTACGTTTATTATAATTAGGCCCTTATTTGGACATCGTCCGTTCCCCGTAAATGGGCGATCGAACTTCAGAATGGGCTGGGTTACAAAAGGTAAATATGAGAGAAGACAAATTATTTCGCAAGTAATTGTGAAATTAAAAATATTTTGTAAATAGCATTTTATTCACACACCACCTTTAACATTCGGAGAAAAATTAAATCAAGAATGCGTTTAATTTACACAACACATTTTGATACATGTTTATAGAATATTTGTATAAAATCAAAACACACCCCTCCGTTTCAATAGTGGTACGGTCCTGGAGATCAAAGCGAACACATTTCGCCGCGATGATGCAAAAATTGCGATTCTCTTGCGCTCAGGTAGCGACGGTTCGGCTAAAATTGTGGCTTTAGAAGTGAACCTTTACATATGGCCCTCGCCAAGAATATTTTCCTCAGGGGTATAGCTACATTTCGGTATATAAAGCTATTTGCTAACTTTAAGGATTTCATGGCGAAATGCATTTATACGCCGAAAAAATGAACAAATTTGTGCGAACATTTTTGTTTGTTTACAATTTTGCGGTTTCCAAATAAGGTTCGCTATCCTAGTAATTTGCATATGAACAGTGGGTTTATCTCAAATCAACAACGCTTTGTTACTGTACTTAAGGTATGGGGGAGTTGATGAATCCTTGATTCATTAAGAATAGCTTCCAATGTGGCCATCACATGCTGAGGTCTAATATAAAGACATACAAACAGTCATTATTAAGGTGGGTGGGCATATTATTTCATTTCAAGGCATATTAATTAATTTGGCTTTAATGAGGTCAAAAGTAATTTGGTAACCAATATGCGTGCAAGTTGTATTACATTCATCAGGTCGTAAAATTATTGTATTTATAATGAATGAGGTAAATGTGTATGTCGATCAGTCAGATAACTTCAGGAAAACATTGTCTTGAACAGCCAATAGTCAGAAGATACTAAAGAGTTTTTATAAATAAGGTTGATAATGAATTGATTTATAGCTCCATTTACAAGGAAAGTATCAAATATTATAATTAACATACCATTCACACAATCTTAGTGCATTCCTATTACTTACTTGAATGATGGAGGCAACTAAGCTGCTTCCATCGTTCCGTCCAAGGACGACCGATGATGATGATGATTACTTACTTTGCCTGGAGACATATCTTTGCCTTTTCCTCCCATCTCTCACTGACTGTGAGCAACTCTTGTAATTCTGCCATTGCTTTCTCTACAGCTGGATGTGGAACCAGACTCACACCAGAGTCTATCAACTTGCGTAAAGTATCAAGAGACACACTGTTAGGTATTGATAGTGTACCACGTACATCATCTAACCAATGGGCTTGCTGTAGCTCCTGTTGATCAACAAGTTTGGTTTAATTGGTCAACAATAATGACGAAACACATATCAATTTAATTTCTGTTAATTGCTAACTATAGTTTAATTAATATTTGAATGTACAATTGCCGAATAGCGTACTGCGTAAACAAGCAGCGTGTGCTGCATAACACATACACAGTTGTTCTGTATACTTTGTAAAGCCGAAAATATGCACAGTCCCGCGCTAACTGCTGAATATTAGACATTTGGTTACAAGATATTTGAATCAACCCTATGAGTACCAGCAGTAAAATTGCCCATGAGTAAAACCTATGCTGTTATATTTACATGAATCATATTTAACCAATTATATTTAACCAATCCAACACAATGTTAACAAGGCAATTTTGCAATGATAACAAACAAGAATAATGATTTACCTGTTTTAGTTTAGGTATTTCCGGCAGATCTATATCCAGACCTGCCCCAACTTCAAGTAGTGTCAGTAGCTTCTCAGAGTTGGGAATGGCATCATGTAGAGCATCCTTTGCCTCTTCTCGGAAGCCATCTATCTTAAGGAGCAGATCCTGGAGAAGAAAACATAGTTTGACATGAAAAAAAGACCAATGATTAAACATGCAATATAATATACAAAAAAATCTACAATGCTTATGTAAATTGTGTGATGTTGTAGTAATACATATATTTCAAAGAGACTTTCTTTGTTATATTTAGAGTAGAATGATTGGTAGGCATCAAAGCTGTAAGGCTATATTAAAAAAATCTATTGCCTTAAAGCTCCCGCGCGCGTTAGAAGATGTTTTTCTTTTTTTCTTCTTAAAAAAACCCCCATGAAAATCCTTAAGTTTCACCGGTTTTTAAGATTTTCATTGATCACATCATTTTAAATACAAAAGGTCACTTTTACAAGGATTTCAATATTTCATAATTATAAAAATAAATTTTAAAAAACTTTAAAAAAGCAGCATTCCGCATTAGATTTTGAAAAACTGACAAGTTTTGAGACAAAAGATTTTTTAATATAGCCTTATAAACATTTGATAATTAATTAGTTGGTTAAAAGGGTTGTCATATGGCATTCATGAATAAAGCACAACAAAGCTTCTTGAAATTGGTTGTAGTTTTTCTGAATATAAATTCCATGTGCTTGAAAGAAATGTGAGATTTACCTGAATAAGATCTGCTTCTCTGATGAGACATGGTAAACTCTCTACTTGTTCCATGAACCCTTGTAACTCTTCTAGGGTTAGTTTGGTTATGTACTTGGAATCGCCAGAACTTCGTTGCCTGAAAAATGAATGGACTCAAGTAATGATGTATAAGCTATATTGAAGGCATTAGACTGAAAATTCATTGGATTAAAAAATAAAAGATGTTGAAGATAATTTACATTAGCTTCCCCACATCCTTGAAATATGGTTGATTAAATATCAAGGTAGTGGTGGGTGCAATGATTTTCTGGTCCACTGTTTATATATTGTACATGACTGATGACTCATTTGACAGTAACTGAGCATAAATAATCAATGCTGAATCATTCCTATGACCTTCACACACATTAATTTATTTCACAAACACACACTAATTACCTTGTTGAGTGCTTCTTGCTGACAAGCTGAGCTGCCACACCGGCACATCGTTCAGACTCTGTTACCGAGGCAACCAGCTGCTGTAATAATTCATTGTCAGGGAAACGCTTCTCATCCGCTTCAACAATCATCTCCTTCAGTTGTGCCACATCTAATAAAAGAGCAATCAAACACATTAATGATAATGTCATGATATTTTAGGTGATGCATCACATATTTATGATAAGATTATTTTATCATACATTTTATTTGTGATTGGGATATAATTCAAATATAATGTTGCTTTAAGTCTTTGAAATTTTGAAATTACAACCATAAATCATGAATGGATCTAAAATGGATAATTTACATGGTGAGTTAATGTATGTAAACTATTCATTCTTCAACAGTTATTTCAATTTTAAGCCTTTGAACCGGACACGCCAGGACCATGTGTATACCAATTACCCAACGAGCCCATTTACCAGCTTCAACAATATGTGCCATATACCTGATGAGCCGGTCTTCCGGCGCTGTGTAGTATGCCTAACAGGGTTTATTTACATTGCTAAGACGACTGGCGAACTAGACAAAGTGGGGTTAAGTTCTAACGCCTGTTTTTTCTCAACAATGAGGGCTTTTATCAACATGTGTGTGAACCATGGGAAGGCTAGGGTGAGGGGTACAAACAGGCGGGGACAGCTAGGGTTCAAAGGGTTAATATATACAGATCACATCATGACATCAAATTGTCTGACTTATGCAATGTGAGTATGGAACAAATGTGGCTCAAGACACACATTTATAATTAAATTGATTAATTATTGTTTAACTGTTTGAAGTGTCATCAATAGAATTAACATCAACTGTTTTGAGGTCAAACAAGATAGGTCATATCTTAAATTCACCTGGGCTTTAATGAATTAAAACAAGAATTTCATATAATTTGTCATTTTATTTTGTTAAGCACTGTGGTACCATTGTATAATGTGTAAGAGCGCTATATAAAGGCTCATTGGTATGTTTATATGTTATGTCACTTTTAAAAGACATTCAAGAATATTTTAGCAAGTGGTCAACATTCTTGGTGTTACCTTCATGTTGGGGAGGCAGAGTTAGTCTAGGATGCAGACTTCATTAAGGGATTATGCGGAATAAAGCTTATAATCCCTGAATGAAGATTTCATGCTTGACTGAATTTTTTTTCAACATCTTACTCACCTAGTTTGCAGTCTTGTGTTGCCTCTAGGGCATTCTTCACATTGTTGGCCCAGTTATCAAATGACTCTGCCCGAACCTTGAGTCTATGCAACATTGCTGGAAGCTCATCTAATGTATAGCGGTATCTGAAATGAAGGGTAAAAGTGTATAAGGATAGAGCTCAAAATATGTGTGTGGCTACTAACATTTGTCATCCTTGAAATCCATGTATGACTAATATGCATTGTTTAGAAAAAAATTCATATAATTAGTGGATATCGATTATGATGCTGCTCACTTGATGCTAATATTGTAATTGGTCAATCCTTCTGAAGTTGTACACGTCTCTATTCATACAACATGAAATGTAAGAATGTTTTGTTCAATATGCAGACTTGTTAGATTGAATAAGATCTTGTAGCCAACCTTTTGAACATGCCAGGGAAAATTTGATTCCATTTACAGCCCCTCAGAGGTTGGCCAATATAGATACATACTAGAAAATATTACATAGTGACTTACCTCAGACAGTGATTTGATGGGTGGCATTCACAGAGATCTTCTATATGTTTTATACACACTAGCTTATTTGGTTTACATGGACATGTGACTGCAGACAAGAAGCATGTAGTCTTACAGTAGTCACACTGCCTTTCATCATCAGGGACCAGTTCAAAAGCTTCTCTCTCTGCGTTAACAGTACCCTGTTGTAAAAGAAAAAATAATTGAGAGCGAACTACATTATAGCTATGACTGAGGTCAAACAAAACATTTATTAAGTAATTCAACAGTAAGAGGGTTTTGTTAAAATTAATATCCATTTGATGATTCAGTAGTTTAACAAAAGTAACTGCCACATCCATTTTCAAATTGAGTTCTCTGCGATTGACAACCTGCAGTCTATACTATACATGTGTGTAAACACTGATACTTCCAAATGACTTCACTTTTCTGAGGAAGTAAAATTGACTATTCATCACAGTTATTAAATTGTCAATTTGATAACCTTGTTTGCAAATTTCAAACCTTGCCTTTATTATATCGTAAATCTCCTTTTACCACTGACCATATACACAATGTGTTTCTATTCCAACACCACCAATAACCGGTTATTAGTGGTGATCATTGTAACCAGCAATAACCACTAAATGCATGTTTCTATTCAACATCAAAAGGGGGTGACACAGCAAAATGTGGTAATGTAAGAGTTCAACCAAAATATGCTTATATATCTCGCAATATAATGCGACACCTGGAAAGTCATCACCCTACAATAATCACCACCTGTTTCTATTTAATTTTTGGCCTAATAGAGGTGATGAAAAAAGTGGTGATGACTTGTTTCTGTTCAGTCCATTACAAATAATCACCACTTATCATCACCAATAACTACCCTTTCAAATAGAAACACATGCTTATAGACATCATGAAATTGGTTTTTTACTTCATTGCACTGTAAGTTGTCTGTTGTTTATTAAGATTTTAATAGCCTATACAAATGTCTATCAAATCAATTTCATAACAGGCGAGATGCATGTGATGAGCATTGTCTGTGTGATAAACAAGAGAATTTTGATGAAACTTAAGTCAGTAGAATCAATAAGTGATGCACAAACTATATGAAAAACTATCTAATAATATAGCTATATAGGATGGACCGTGACCTACCCTTTCCAACATCTTTTTGCGTAAGTTTTTCTCTTCTTCCACCATAAACAGCATTTCCTTATGTACTGCAGCAGCCATGTTGAGATCCAGACTATCTGGGTCTGCTGCCATCTTGCACACTAACTCTTCATGGGAGAATACATTGAGTCGACGCAGGTTTCTGTAGTACTCTATGGATTGACGGCCAATGGGTAACTGGAGATGTGAATTGAAATAAATTATGTTATGGTGTATTGTGTATCACTTGTAAATGTGCCATATGCAAAACATCCCCTGTTTTAGAAATAGCATATGGTAAAAGTGGACAGTTTTAATAGTAAAAGAAGATATTTTTGCTCTAATAGTACTTTTTGAGGACAAACCATTCCAGAAAATTCTACTTAAGTTTGTCTTAGTTCAGTTGTTTAAGATGATCAAAAAACAATCTAGAAACCTCTCATGGGTGGAGGTTTGCCAAACTGATCTTGATGTAATGATAATCGGTCAGGAATGTTGACTTACCCAGTCTGCCGGAGCAAAATTAACTGCCTCAGCAAAATTGTATCCCTGATTAAATCCTGAATGATAGGCTCTAGGATATGTGATGACAAACTCTCCAGCACATTGATTTGTACGAACAACCTGTACAATACACAAACACATTATGCGATCACTATACATTGATTATATTATTAGATCATATATTATTATATATACATGTTTGCCTATGTCCATTTATTTCAGTCGCAAACACATGAGAAATAGATGCAGGCTTGTTTCTGGTGACTGCAGTTACTAATTTCAACCTTTCATTAATACTTGTTAATAATTTTACAAAAAATCTTCAGAATCTACAGAAAACTTATTTACTTGTTGAATTACTAAGTATTAAGCACTGCTTGTCTTTCTACCTGCGGGCATGAGTGTATCCTTTTGTCCTTTTATTACAGTGCTTGACTGGCTTAAAATATGATATAATCATAACAATAAGGTAATAAATTAAACCTTCTAGATTTCTGCACAAAAATAATGCTATGGATAAAATTCCACCAATGCATGTGTATCTGCGTAAATCTTGAAGTGCATACCGGAAGCATTCAATAAATGACTTAGTATCCTGATTGGTTAATCGAAAGATGACCACTGATTGGTCAATCGTGAGATCACCATGCGCATGTATGCATAGTTGTTCGCGCATATTATGCATTTGAACGCAACAAAAAAAATCATATAGCTTGACATTCGTCCATAGCATTATGACATTGACTATAACCACAGATATCTTGTCCCATTCTACTATGATTTATATTTAAGATCAATAGTAAAGCTAAAATGGTTTCAGGGTTGATTGAGAGTTAAAGGTAGTAACAGAATAAAGTGAAACAAGCAATGATATCATCAAAGAACTTACCGGGATATCATTCTTCATGAGTACTGTTGGTGACATGATGGTGACCAACTGATGGAGTAAGTCTGGCTGTGCTTCAAAGAGCTCTGGGGCTTGTTGTCGCATCACAGTCTCAAAGTCATTAGCAGAGCTGCCGGGGACACCATACCAGGTTTTTGGCTCTCCCCTGCAGAAACAAAAAGAGATAAATGATAAGGTGATTGACAAGGTGATATGCACATTTCAGGCATAAGAATGGGCATACTTAAAACTTGAATAACCTGAAGAAAAAAAACCCTGAAACAAGTGCCAAAAATGGATTAAAAATAAAATAAAATGCAAAAATTTGGAGAACGAAAAAACAACACCAGAATTCAGATTTAAACCTGAAAATGCTCATGCCTGACATTTGCTTGGGACTGTACCCTCAAGCATGTACGTTTGTTTACAAATCATGGTAAGTCCCACTCATCCATGCCATGGGGGAACCTGTCATTTGCACTTTTTGGCATCATATATCCATTGGACCTTATTCAACATCTAAAATTTAGTATTAAATTCATAGTATTCCACGCCACTATGCATGGTTCAACACAAAATGCATTAAAACCTTTTCATGTGATGATTGATTGAATGCCAATGGACTCAATGACTGCTACCTACCAATGCATATAGTTAATAGAGTAACTCCAATGGTCTTCAACATGCCAACAGAATGTAGCAAAACACATTCCAACATACATCCAAGGGACTTTCATTCCTGATATATCAGCATTGATGTGTGCCAGTACTGAACCTTCCTGAGTGGGCAGGTTGTTCAGATTCCAACCACTACTCGCGTATTCCTGCAAGTGGCAAAATAGCATTTTGTTTATTAAAGTATATCTTATAGTAAATATTGATTAAAGTATATCTTATAATAAATATATATGTTTTATACAACTCCTTGGCCTACTGTTAAGTGTTTAATTTACATATTACCTATTAACACTAGTAAAACATACTAATTTTTTCTTCTTCAATTTAAAAACCACCAAATAAATGGTGCAATCTGTTGGTGAGTAAAATAAATAGGGCAGAAACAGTACAAATTCAGCTTGTTTTCCTACCACAGTAATTATTAAAACTTTCGGAAATTGTACACTTGGTGTTCTTCATAAAATGTATAATTCTTTTTTTGAGGTACAATATAGCCTTTTCAACTGTCTGAATGACTTTGCATATTGCAGCCTTGATGTTAATAAGACTTGTTGAGATAATGTTGTGGAAGAAATACTGCTTCTAATTACAAAGTACACCACCACCTACCTCATCTTCTGGTACTATTTCCTTGCCGTTTCTAACACAAGGAAAGCCGCTGCCATTATCCAATGAATGTATATCAGCACCATAACATACACACACATCCTCATCTACAGCAGTCACTAGTCGCCAGAACTCCTTTTCTACCTGTTCAGGCTGCACCATCTGATGTGTTAAGCATGAAAGATGATGGTTAGGAACTTGTCATGGTAAAGTTGGAATAATAAATTGTACTCCCTGTGTCCACTAAAGTTTGGAGTGGATTAGTGTGATATCAGTGCATATTCAAATTCAAGTGATACCAATCACATCATAATATAATATCATGAGCAGAAATGTATGATGGGTTAAAATGCTGCACCACGGCAGTTTACAGTGCAGTTACTTCATCCTATCACATTATTCTCTGAATAACAATAAGCATGAAACCCACAGCACATCCCAAGTATGAAGGAGTGCCTCTTTGTTTTTTTAAACTCAATAGAAAAATTGACTTGCAAATGCATTATAATATATAATATATATGCAGCGATGGAAATACCCACATGACTTTTCACATGTAGTTGACTAGGTAGGAACTCCACACTTTGTGGACTTCAAAATATTTCTAACCGTAACTTTTACAAAAAGAAATACCGTATTATCCCTATTAAGCGCCCAGGGCGGTTAGCAAAGTCATTTTGGGTGGGCGCTTATTATTTTACCTTTTTAAAACTCATTTATTGTACTAAATAAAATGTACAAGTGGTCATTTGAAGATGCTGACCATTTGATGTACTAATACAAGGTACAAGTGGTAATTTGAGAAGGCTGACCACTTGACGTACTAACGAAAATGTACAATTGGTCATTTGAGGAGGCTGACCATTTCATGTACTAAATGAAATGTACAAGTGGTCATTTGAGGATGCTGACCATTTGAAAATGTGGGTGCTTATAAGAGATTGTTTGTTGTTAGTCATTGAGAAAAACAGGCCTGGGCGCTTAATAGGGATAATACGGTAAATCAGTTGAAAAAGTGGTCCTTATTGGGAATCGTTCCATGGACCTCTGCATTGTAAGGCACATAACTCAACCACTAGACTAACGAGGGGTGAACTGGCCAAGACATGATTTTAATCCCTCTTTTTATTACGGAATAAAGCAATACTACTATTATGATCAGTACACACATGATCATCAACCCTGGGTTGGCAGTCATGAGGGTATTTCCATCACTGCATATGCATTATAATCAGTTTCAATTTTCACCCTTCAAAATTTTACTTAATATTGGATATTAGATTGTTTTACTATCTGAAACACCGCTCTAGCACAAATTGTAGCCATCATTTTGGATTTTAACCGTCCCTACCGTCCCAAATTTTATCAGTGAAATTGATGGTAGTTTTAGTGCCACAAGGAATCATATCTGGTTGCAATAAGCCATATCTTTCCCCTTCCATTAGTTCTGTTGTCATATACCAAACATAACTGTTCCTGAGATAATACCTCAACAAACAATATTCTGACAGCTGACACCAGACACACATAAATAATGAGTACTAAATACTTACATGTACAGGCATATTGAAATAATCTGCTTTGAATTGATCAGCCATCTCTCCAAATGTTTGCAAGGTATATTCTCGTCTTGAACTCTCAAATCCAAATGGATTTTGTGGTTTATTCACAGCCTACATAGAGGAGAACAAACATACTATCAAATTAATCTCTCAATACAGAACACTAATACTAAAATACTCGTTAGTTAGATGGTCACAATTTCATTCCTAATAATCAATATCCCAAAATTCCCATTTCAAGTTCTTCAGGTAGGCAACAATAAAATCATTCTCCAGACACCCCTCCATCAACATTAAATAATTGTTTACACCCATACCCAATATGAAAACTTACAGCCCTCAAATAAGGGTTTTGCTAGGGTAGCCATCTTCTTGCAATTTGAAAAGGGCACATATTCTTTGGGTTATCTTTGATTTGGAGCAGGGTCAGAAATTCGACGCGAATCTATTCGCGCAAAGATTCGCGTACATTATCACTGACGGGAATCCATTTGGATTCGCGTAAAAATCATGCAAAGTTGTGGCCTATTTCGTTGTGTTACAGGTCTTCTTTACCAACCTTCATTTTGCTCCGAAAAATCGCTAAAATCCGGCCCGATTATTTCCTGTTTATGTATTTATATGCGTTAAAATTCAGCTTGTTTTCCAAACAAAATAAACTACGAAATAAAACCATGTCGATGGAGGTTTACGTTCCAATCAGACCGGGCTACAAGCTTGATTTAACATTTGTTTTTCCGACATCCGGGCGTCGTACAATTTGATAAACAAATTTACATAATAAATAAAACGTCATGCGCAATGAACGTCTGTGATTGGATATAATTTGCGGAAGGTGAAATCACGCACGAGGCAATTAATTTCCGCACGTGGGTACCATCTACCCTAAAATGATTATTTCCCATAGTTCAATCAAATAAAACAATTATTGGAATGTTTCTACCGTTTTTGGTTTCAATTATTAAAGAAAAGGATAACAATATTAACGGAGATATGGAAAATATATTATTAAAAATGTTGATGCTCAAACAAATATAATTTGAACACAATTTTGGGACAGTAATGCACCGCGCGCGGGGGTATGGGGGTTGATGGTAAACATCTTGGTTTTTTTCACACGCTTTGACAGCTACGTTTGCATAGCCTCCGGCGTTCTCTGCACAACAACAATGTATGACATGACATGTCAACCTTTGAACCAGGCTGCTTGAAGTTTACTTTCGTTTTAAATAAATACAGGGCCAATGATTGATTGACATAAAATAAGAGTAGATTCTCGCAAGATGCATTTTGCGAGAATCCATTTGCGAGAATCCAGATTCTCGCAAAATTCCCCTGCGAGAATCCAAATGGATTCTCGCACTTGGTCGCGAATTTCTGACCCTGTGGAGGATGCCATCAGTGACTATTCTAGTGACCCCAATGTATCAGAACATTGTGCTCGTATTTGATGTAATGACATTTATAACCAATTGATCAAAGTATGTCAGCCTTGGCGTTAAAATGCTACACCTATCATTGGATAATGTGCTGACATCACCTAAACTATTTGTTGGAGGCAGAACATCAGTACAGGTTTCACCCTTATATGTAAAAGAATAATAACACATACCTTGGCGACACATTTCGGACACCTCCAATCACCTTTTGGTACTTCTGGCAAAGGAGGCAGCAGACAAAATGTATGGAAACTGTCGTCACAACCATCACACAGGAGTAATGTTTCCTCGTTATCACCTTTGGCGCACACATGACACATGTACATATCAAGCTGTAATTAATCAAACAAATTAAATACTGATTAATGCTTTACTTTGAGTTTGGGTGGATCAGAATCTGCTATAAATTGCATTAGTGAGCAGGTGATGAAAATGGTGACTTCAAATGGTACATTTGATCATTCCAAATACATTCTATTAGTAATCTGTAATTTAATAAGTAGCAGACATTTTGTGAAGCATGTCAACCTTATATCAAGTACCTAAATATTGGTATCATGTAAAGTCTTTAACCTGTTATAGTTAACACAAAATGTGCAGCCCCCCCCCCCCCCTTCCCACCCACTTTTGGGCCTTTGACCCCGAAGATTTCACTATGTAACACAGGTAGTTTTATCGTTTTCTTCTGTTTTGAAAAGACACCAAATTACTATCACTCTCCACAGAATCATTATGCAAAACATTCAAAGTTAAAAAATGCAAAAAAACAAAAATGTAATTGGTTCAATAATGTCTTGATCATTTTAAACAAATCCCATGCGTCCTACACAACTCGACTTGTACACAACCGCATCAGCCATATAGTAAGGGCACCTGACGTTACAGAATATGCGTTCAACATTTAGATGAATGCTACTGTGTGTTTGGATTGAGAAATTATGGAACTGATTATATAGTAACCAAATGTATCTGCTATAAAATTAACCATTGCAACAAAATAAATTATTACAAACTTGACTTACATAATTAGAATGGGGAGCTGTTGGCTTAGGCGGAGGCTCACTTTTCTTGGGTGTCCTTGGAGTCCTTCTGAGCTGCAGATCCTTGTCTGTCTCCATTAGTTCTTGCCTTAAATCCGGACACCCTGTAGGTGAAACAGTTTCATGCGAAACAGCTTCGAGTGGCAATTCTTCTAAGAGTTTTGGTGATTCTTCTATTAAGGTGGGTTTTTTTCAAAAATTATAAAAAAGGCATGGGCAGAGACATGTCAAATCAAATGAAAAAATAAGTGCTGTATAGACGTTATTCGTAATTGGCGATTTCAGGCTAAAGCTGGGAGACATTCTCGATGTGATGTCACTAATCAAAACGAAAGCGAGGCCAATCATGGTAAATTACGTCAAATTACGTCACAAGTGATGTAATTTACCACGATTGGCCTCGCTTTCGTTATGATCAGTGGCGTCACATCGAGTATGTCTCCCTCTTTAGCCAGAAATCGCCAATTACGAATAACGTCTATTAAAGAAAATGAATGTTGCCCATGACAGGTGCATCAAACAAAAATAATATAAGATAATATAAAATTTAAATTATAAACTGTATCTAAGCATAAGTTGGGGAGTGCTGGGAAATATAGGCCCCTACAGCTTTAACTCTGCCTAACCTTAAGAGTACATTTTAACCATTGAAATAGCCACATTTTATTCCTTTACTATTTCTGTATATTTTGCACCCATAATTTGAAGCAGATATAAAGCTTGAATATTTATGGCAACAAAGAATAAATGAAGATTATTAAAAAAGTAAAAGAAATAATAATATACAGTGTAAAAGAAAACAACTTGATGAATGGGAGGTGTGTAAGATTTTACAGAGCTGTAGTAATGGGATATAATGAGCAAACCATGTCTGGTTGGTTTGTTAGTTCGCTACTATTTTCGGATGTGTATGTTTGCCAGACACTCAAATTGAATGGTGAGTGGTATATCTCAGACTTTAAGGTTCTTAAAGAAGAATCGCTTCCCTAGGGATGGATCCTTACTTGCGAGTAGGTTTTGAAAGGTTAACCATGGTGAAATCAGTTGCAACAGGTAGATATCCACAAACCATGGTAAGACCCAGGGACAAATGATTTGAAGTCGTGATGTGAAGGTCAACAAGGGTCATTCAAAATCAATTCAGTTCCTGTTGTAAGATTTTCATGATATTTGGTGGAAAGGATCATTACGGGGACAATATTTGATGGTTATGAGGAGGTCATGTAGGTTTATCCAAGGCCAAATCACTTCCAGTTGTTTGATTTGCATGAAATTTGGTGTGGAAAACCACACTGCGGGACTGGTTATTTCAAGATTTGGTCAAATCCATTTTGTTTTGGAGCAATGAATGTTTCAAGAACAAAATAAGCTAACTAACAATAACCATGGAAATCAAGAACCATGAATAGCTAAGCCTAGCGTAAAAAAGTAAACTGCTGCTCATATGTACATCAGGGCTATCGCTATCCAAAATTCAGTGCCGGGTAAATTTTACAAACATTTGAATACAAATACTTCTTAGATGACAATAATGGCTTTTTACAGCTGTTGTAAGTAACAAAATTGATGAATTTCATTTTTGTGCTGGTTAGAAAGGTCTGAAATCCCACCATGAGAGTACTGGTAGTTTTAGCAGAGTGCTACCGACCTGACCGACCAGTGTAGTGACAACCCTGATGTACATGTTATCTGGTCATTTAACATTATGGAACGTATAAATACCTGGTCTCTGTTTGCCATCAGCCACCAGCCCAAGCCCAGCAAACTTTGGTCCTGGTCCATACAGCTGTAACTTTTTCAGTTCTGGGTTGTTGGCTATGTCCATCACTAATGGCTCCTGTATGTCAAATGTGATATTTCAGGGAAAATAGCTGGATTATTTTGACATCGCATTCTGATCAACATTTAAACATAGTTGACATAATTTGTCCCTGCGATACTGATAGAAAATGGTTATTATTTAATTTCTACACTATGGTTGCTGAGAGGGTATTGACATTGGCAGAAGATATTCTTTTCTAGCTGCTACAGAAGACAGTTATCCATACTGGTCAAGCTCTATGCTTTGGGGATTAGGCAAAACGTAAGGGTAACAAGAAATCGGAGTTTGTAAATTGTTTGGTGAAGGACAATTTCATAGTGCATTTAAAATGGGCAAAAGATGATCAGATTCTGTTAATGACTTACATCTGGAGCTCTCCTCTTTGCTCGTCGGATATAGCCACCAGCCAGTTGTTTGACGGCTTGCTTTCCTGGGGTGCCATGTTGCACATAGTCTTTGTCCTGACCATCACCATCTGGTAGTGGCTGCAATATAAAAAAATAATAATAACAATTTCATATACTTGTTGTGTATTTTATGCAATAGTATTGGTGTCAAAATACAGTCATTTATAATTAAACCAACCAACAATAACTCTTCTCCAGTATTTGCCTGTCTGTGTACATTTATCTATCCTTTATGCTGGCATTTATTATTCATTGAGTAAATTGTTCAAGTCAAAAAGCGATCGTCCAGTCCAGCCTATAGTTGCCGGCACATAATTTCAGCACTGGCCCTACATGCGTGTGATAAATAATGAGCATGTGAGCGGTAACATCATTGATGCCATAGATACAATCTTGCCAATTGGATGCACATGTGAGTTGGCTCAAAGTAGTGCTGTTCTATTCTACCAATGGTAACAACACTTACGTGGTTAAGCTAAGCACGTGGTCCTAACAGAACAAAGTGCTGAACTTCTTTGCAGCTAACTAAACACAACACCAAAAGTAAGTCCCCCCCTAAACAATTCGTCATAACATCGTAAGATCAAACATTTTATTAATAAAACTTAATTAGAAATAATCCTATGACTGTTTCCTAAGTGATGTTTGAAGATGAAAGATTTCCATTACTTCATGGCTGAATGAGCTCAAATGGAAGACAAAAACTGCCCTTCTCAAAAGTCACAAAAGTTTATGAATTGCTTCTCACTAATGGAAAAGTACCTGTGGCTGAGCAAAATGTACTGTAATGTGTAGTCAATTCATGATCATTCAGCCATGTAAATCCCATTCTTGGCTCAGATATTAGCATAGTGAGTTGTGACTTTTGAGAAGGGCAGTTTTTGTCTTATTTTTGAGCTTATTCAGTCATGAAGTCATGGACATCTTTCATTTTCAAACACCACTTAGGAAACAGTCATAGGATTATTTCTAACTAAGTTTTATTGGTAAAATGTTTTATCTTACGATGTTATGACGAATTGTTTAGGGGGGGACTTACTTTTGGTGTTGTGTTTATAATACCCATTTTACAGTTATGATTGAATACTACGCTTACTCACCTGTGATGGCTCAAAAGCTGCACCTGCCTGGAATACATCATATGGCCACAGGATTCGTTCATAGTGTCTCAATAGGTGGCTGCCCAAACCTTTACTGGCGGGGTAACCCAACTACAAGGAGAATAAAACAACATATGATATAGGGGATGCTAGAATCCTGCTTATATTTCATGGAGGAAGATAGGGGAACCTCATTGTCTGGAAAGGAAATACATCAAGAACAGTAAATGGAAAGAAATCTAGAGATGTTTTAGCAGGAAATGTTATTTGCTACACATAGGGATGGCAGCAAGTTATTTGTTGCAAGTCCAAGTCAAATCGCAAGTCAATGGTAGTAGCTCAAATTGCAAGTAAAGTCACAAGTCACACAAATAGCGACTTGATTCAAAGTCGTAAAGTCTACAACTCTTGATTTCATAGGAAATTAACATTTTACTATCCCTGGTCAGATCTGACCTACGAGCAAAAAAGTAACATACTAAAGGTATATTTTGCATTTGTCTGTCTTTTTAAATTCTGGTGATATTTTTTATGTCAAATCATCAATTGACAGCAAATTATATGCCAATTATATCAGATGTGTTATAATTTTGAAAATAAGTGATGTATCTGTTCAATTCACATACAGTGTTTGCTTACCTTAACAGCCACTTTGTTCCATTTTCTGTCTCGTGTGCAATTTTCAAAGCCACCTAGTTCATTTACCACCTAGTGTAGGAAAAACGGAAAAGAACATCTTCAATTTGAAATAAATAATTTATTTAAATCACTAATACTCAACATGTATAGAAACAAATAAAACCAGAAGTCATTATCTCGTTCAAGTTTATTATAAGTTCTAGCAAATGAATTAAATGTAACTCTTTTTTTAAAACTCTAGGTGAAAAAAGTAAGTAAGAAAGAAAGAAACAGAAAAAAACCCTCCCACACACGTATAAAATCTTTAAAATAAATACAACAAGTGTTACAATACAGCCAGGGGAGATGGTTATACCCTATAAAGGGCTCAGGGTCAGAGGCAGATAAATGACAGTAAAAATGCAACAGTTAGTGCATGTAGTTACCTTTGAGAAGGCAAACAAGTCTAATGTTTTACCGCTTAGATTAGGAATTCTCAGGCGACATCCCTACAAAGAGAAACATACACAAAAGAATGGAGTTAGATGGAGCAAATGTCTTTTAGAAGAACAAACCATTTCTAAAGAAATACAGAGTTCTTTGGAATAAGTGTCAAAAAGACAAGATCATTTAAATAATTCTCATGGAAGCTCAGTAAGCAAAGCTACATGTACATGAAACTGCTTTTCATGGATTCTTCCACACCGAAATTACTGGGATGCGTTATTTCTGAGCACCCCATTTCGGTCGCCTTAATATTATTACAAATCATATACCAGTCAATTTTTTCCATACCTGTAACTCCCAGTACTTGGCGATGTCATCCAAGAAGTTCAACTTGATTCTGGTTTTAGCCTTTAAAAGCAAGGGGGAAAATTGTAATTACTTTTATTCTTGGATATCAGAAAATAATACATTAAATATATTTAAGTCTACTTTATTATGTTAATGTTAGCATTATTACATCACATGCTGTCCGTAAATGTATTCCAATGTTAGGAAATAATTGGTAACTGTACCAGTAACAGGTAACTAATCAAAACAAAATATTTTTCAGTTAAAGCTCTAGATTCAAAGACACATGAATGCCAATAGCTGCAGTCCCATAATATTCACTGGAAACAACAATAAAGAGGTGATGAGCTCCAAATTATCAACTTGAAACCTCCTACAGTATGGCATACAGCAATTGGCAATATCGTGCTTACTGGCTCTGTTAACAGAATAAACGGATGTTTCACAGCTTATAATTCCATGCGTGTACACATTGCCCAGCCAGAGGTTGCTTCAATCTAATGAAGCAGTAGAAAAGCACTGTGCGCACTGAGATAATTCAACACCTGATTTCCATTGAAATGTACAGGAATATCATGATCGACTAGAGCAGGGGTGGGCATCCGGCCCGCCAGTGGATTGTTTGTGGCCCGCAAGATGTCTCAAGAAAAAGAAAAAAATCAACATATTTTACATCATCACAAAAAACGAGCTACATGTAGCTGCTTAGCATTTATCGGCACAAATGATGTTCCTCAATCTGTACTGTATTGAGATTACGTTTTTGTGAAGATAAATTATTAAGCACACACACCTATTGCTTGAAAGTCTTCGGAATCAAAGGTTTGAAATCAACAGCAGGTCATTGTTAAAAAAATTGGTTAGGTGCGGCCCAGTCAATTTTGCTCTCTTTATAACTGGCCCATTCATTCAAAACGGTTGCCCACCCCTGGATTAGAGAAACTAATAATTGAGACTTTTTATCATATCTGTATCAATATATGAATTGGGATTCTTTTTCTCAATACAATGATACCAAACAAGTTGAAAGTCTCAATGTTAAGTTCCTCTAAAGGACCATGTTGTTTCTGTACATTTCAACGCAAATCAGGTGTTTAACTGTCTCTATCATCACAGTGCACAGTGTTTTTCTACTGCATGCTGGGATTACATTGAATTGAAGCAACCTCTGTTGCCCAGCAATTTATATGTAAAACTTACATGATCTGATAACAGTTTATTGTATGACAGATTCACAGTAAGGCCCACAAATTGATAAGCTTATCACAAGAAAATTACTTTCAAAACCAAATATATTTTAACATCAATTTTGTGTCAAAAAATTGTACTAAAAATAACTTTTTTTATGAAACATACCTCCAATTCATTAAGTCTCTGTTTCCGTGGCACAAACTTCAGGTTATCCACATCAACTGCAAATGGAGGTTGCCAATCCTAAAATTGAATAATATATGAATTAAAATAAAATATTAAGTAAATAATCAGTGGAAAAGTGTACTTTTTTACTTTATTTTTTTTAGTGTTAAGCAGGTATTTTCTATCCCCACTTTTAAATAACTGAGGCAATGTTGATTTATAGTTGGTATTCTTTGAGCCTGATGAGGCTTTGAGATGTTACTACTGTATTAAGAAACCTGTATTGTCATGCTCACTGGGAGATTTCATTTTTGTGTTGATGTTAAGCACATCGCTGTCTATCATGCTCTGAAAATGTCTGAAGTCCATGATTGCATGATGTGATAAACTGTAGAACAGATAGAACTTGCAGATGTACCAGCAACACTGACCAGGATAGCATTGTCATGATAATTTGTGGTTTGAAAGTCAATGGTGGAAATATAACCAATGACATTTTATAATACAGATAATTAATATGTACTGTATGTTTCCCCCAACATTACCAGGTTGTTCAAGGTCCTGTGTTATGAATTGGCAATTGTGAACTGGTACCCAAATGGTGAATTTGGGTTTTACCATGTTCTGATGAAATAATTAAATAATTAAAAGAGTAAAACCATTCAGAGGCGAGTTGGATGGAGCAGAATTGATTAGGGTTGTGTACAATTGATGGGGAGTATGATCTTTGATTTCAAAACATTTACTTATTCGGGGGGCTTTGTCAACGTTGTTTAACCCTAACTTTCTCAGAGGCCACAAATGGTCACAGCAAATAGCTGCTGTACCGCACGCATGCTTCACGGGTCTGTCTCAAGGCACAATTCAGCAAACTATCAAATGGTCCCCCTGTTAGCGCAATCACTGAATCAGTTAGGTTACAGTATGTCTACCTTCCAGCGGCACAGATTCAATCCCTGGGCCGCAGGCTAGGCGATGAGTGATAAAGATTGGATCCATTTGGTGTGTGGGGGGGGGGGGGATCACCCCAAAATCTGAAGAAAAAAACCCTTTTTTGTGTACCAATATATACCTTTTTTTGTACAAATGTGCCTTTTTTGGTGTACTACTATGTACCTTTTTTGTGAAATTCCCCCCCCCCCCCCCCCCACCCCCGTTTTCAGAAAACGTCCCCTTTCCAATGTGTAAAGCATTTTTTGGTCCGGTTTGGACTAAATTATGTCCTTACCCCTCTCCGCTCTCAAATTTTCTGAGCTGACTGAAAATGTTTGGGGTCACACTTTTATGATTTTGGGGTACCAATTACCTTAGTACCAATGTACCTTTTCCAGAAAAAAAAGCCACTCCCCCCTCCCTAAAAAATCCTGCTTACGGGCTGGTTAATATACTATGTAAGCCTGTATGGAAATGTATAATCTTCCTGAAGTGCACCTCAAATTAAAAAAATTACAGTAAAATTGTCTTTATTTTCTTATAGTAATTGGTTTTTTTGCTGGCACTCCACATCATAGAAGGGAAAGTGGAAGGTAGCAGGAAAAGAGGTCGTCAGAGGAAAAATGGTTCGACAACATCAATAAATGGACTGGTAAGAGTCTTATAAAGGGCAAGCGTCTGGCACAAGACATGGTAGCTTGGAGAAAGATGATCCGGAGATGTGATCGTATGGCAGCGTAGAAGAAGAAGAATTGTTTTTCAATTCAATACCAAATTCCATTATATCTCAAATGATAAAATTTTACCAACAACTGCGCCACAACAGTACACATTGATTCAATTTACAACAACCAGCGTTTCTCTTCCCGTCTGATATTCACCTTTGAAAATACCTCAAGACTAAGAGTAAAAAAATGTTCTACATGTAAATATGCCTAACATTAAGAACAAATTAGCCAACATTTTGGGATTTGTTGTGTTTTTTAGATCAAGAATTGTAACTACCGTAACTGAGATTGCTAGCATTTAAATCAGCTAGGTCTAATTGAAAGTTGAAATCAATTTTATTATGGAGTTTGATACTCTTTATTTTTCAAAATGATGTATAAAAGACTTAGCCCTATATATATGTTCTGACATTATCAACTCAAAATTGAAAGCTTATGAATTTTCAGGGATTGAATTGAAAGCTAGACTGTCATGACTACATTGCAATGTGCAAGACCAGTCAGTTATGACGTCATGATGGCCGGCAATTTACAAAAATACTCAATTTATTCCTTTTAAATAAATGTGCTCATTGAAAATGTCCTCGTCTCATCATCGCATCGTGGCTAGATTTTGATTGATATAAGATGTTACAAGCTTTTTAACCTAACCTTGGCTTATTTCCATTTCCATTTCATAAGGCTAAATTGTAGGTAGGTAGGTATTGGCAGATACAACAATATGAAAATGTGTGAATCAACCTTGCAGAGTGAACATCATCATCATCATGTCAAAAAGACCTGAATTTTTTGTTTCTTTCTGCCCAAACAGTGCATCAAATAAAATCCCTGAACTTCAAGCATTCAAAAAAATGAGTTCAAGATATGGGTTCAAATTTTTTCAATCTTTCGCCATAAAACCCGGTTTTCCGCTCATCACATATGGGTGGTGGTAAGTCAAAATGGCCAGAGAGCAGGTTTACGTGCCGTGTATGACGTGCATTTAAAATTCATCAGATTCACAGGGGTGTCGTTGTCGTCGTTGCAAAACAATGCAAGGGCAGACGCCATGTTCGTGATGTTCGGCCAATCAAACTCTCGTTTTCCAAGTTATTTCGTAACCAAATTTTCTGTAAATCAAGCACCTACCTGGAATATATGAGCTATGTATGCTGTTTAGGAATGATAAAAGCAGAAGTTTCATTGTCACAACTTACCGGCGGTGGACGAACTTTACAAATACCAGTCTTTTCGGCGATCGGTCGTATCTTCGCGATATATCCAAGCGGATCGGCCCATTCTTCCTCCGTCGGCTCGAAAACCGGAGCCTCTGGTGGGGGCACAAACTCTTCTTTCTCAGACATAGTTGGCCATATACAATACTTAAAATGAAATGTTGAACACGGTCAAATCAAGTCCGTATAGGCTTTAGGCCTATATAAAATCCATATACGGTGTTCTCATTTGTACACAATCCAATGGAACAACACTGGAATATGGCATGTGAAAGAAAACCACAGTTTTCTATGGGGCCTATTTACACTCCCCGACAATCTGCATGGGCCGTCAAAACGAGATCTCCAAAAAATACCTTTTCGCGTCTTGCTAAAGTCGAGTAATACATGTGATCATTTACATAAACTGTTTTTAAAACGAACAAAAGTATCTTATTTGAGAGAAAAGCCAGTGATTGAAATATTTTTTACAAAATATTGAAAACTGGCGTATTGATACCAATTAGCTAAGCTGGGTTGCTTCAAAAATAGTTCTGACGGGGTCAACAGCTGTATGTTTAGACCAACGCTAGGCAGCTCTTTCCAAATAATTTCGTACGGTATCATGGAAGATGAACGCTCACAACGGTATGAAATCAAAATATAATTTAAATGTACTTAACCTTTTATAAAATGTCCCATAAAAAAGGTAGGGCCAAGGCCTATTCGAGAGAAAAAAAATCAAAATCAAAATAGAACTCAATTTCTTTAAGAAGAAGAAAAGCACAGCAGCCCAAACAAACCACAGAAACAAATCAAAATGCACCCCAAAAAACAAAGCGGCAAAACAAAACAAACAAATAAATATTAATATTAGGCCCTATGATTTGTTATACAAAAACCACAACAAAACCACAACAAAACCACAAAAACTATAAAACAACAACAACAAAAACCTAAAACTAAAGCTAAAGCTAAATCTAAAACTAAAGCAAAAGCCCCCCCCCCATATTAACTCTAGGTGTCAAGTTAAGAATTTACACCCAATATCACGCTTCAAAGGTCAAAAATCCTCAATTTATAGTCCATATTTTGAATTAAAATGCTCATAACTATTTAATTAACCCACACAAATCATCCGTTCAAACTGAATATTAAGCAACAAGTAGTCTATTAATTCCCTTTACAAAAACAGAATTATGCAAAAATAGGCAGGCACTTCCACACACACAAATATAAGTGATACTACGTCAAAATTTGAGTGTAGCCCGGAAAAATCGCCCCAAAAATTGAAGGTTTTTCGATGGTAGCTTCGTAACCCAATGACCAAATTCTTGCGTTCAAGCGGCTATCAGTAGCTTTGATCGTTCCCGTTGTTTTGGTCATCAATAGCCTTCTATCGGTGAAAGGCTTGGCACTTCCTTTTCGCGCCCAATATTGTGCGCATACCCAGCGAGGCAACAATTTTCCCTATACCTGTACACAGTAACTATCACACACACACGCCTGACTGCACAAACGCTGCACAGTGCATGCAGGGTTTCTAGCGAATGAATGAATTAAAATGGGAAATTAACTTGACACTTTTGTACACACTAGAGTTGATATGCCCCCCCCTCATCCCCTAAAAAATAAATAAGGGGGGAAAATAATGGAAAGAAAGAAAAAAGGGAAAGAGAAAGGAAGAAGAGGGGACAAACAAAACATAAAGGGTGGGGGGAGGGGGTACGAAAAGGCAAGCGAGGATGCATGCAAGGGACATAAGAACATTTGGCCGTCGGTATCCCCAGATAGCAAGACTACTTTGGGCCAACGTTGGCAATGGTCGGCAAAGTCGCGGTCGGAAAGCCAACAATGGCCCGACGTTGAGTTTTAACAGAATTTTATGTCGGTAATTGGTTGGCAAATCAACGTCAAAATAACGTTGGCACTTGGGCGGTAGGCGACGGTTTGCCCAATCACACTTAAAAAACACCAATGACAAGAGATGTAAGATATTTATATGGAAGAATAATTCATTGGTAGATTACCAGTGTAGTCACCTTCGGTGCCGTAATTTCACCCTTATTAAGATGAGCACTCCTGATGTAGTTCTCGTTGAAAATGGCTATTGGAAAAATCGCCGTGTTGCATAATACCGGGTGTCCCTAAAAAAAGGGTGCACATGTTTACCCAACTTGTTGACCATGAAATTACCACATTTGGTGTAATATGTTTACACATATTGAAAGACTAAACACCTGGCTTTCAGATGCTGCTTATTTCATTTGATTCGGATTTGTCAATCCTGAGATATGGACAATTAACTAGAGCTACCCAGAATCGATGTTGTGCCACTTTACAGTTTCAAAGGTTTACTCCTAAGATACAACTTCCACTTGTACGATTGCCCTTGACCAGTGTTATGCAAAATAACATTTTTGAATTGAGATTGAATAGGTTTAAATAATAGAATGAGTGCCTGTGTATCCAAGTAGAACTGAATATAACGATGTTTGTTACATGATTCGAACCAGTTCCTTTGACGAGGTTTCACAAAATGTTTATTGGGCCTACATTTTCAAAACAAGACAGACGTCCATATGGCTGGGTGCGGCCTCAATTTTCATTAGAGGAGGGTGTTCATGGTGGTCTTAAAATATCATGAAACGAGAAGTCAAGCAGAAGTCACCAGAGAGTTTGCCATTCATTTCACAAACACTCACGTACCATCTAGTTCTACACCTATATACAAAGGAGTATTGGAAATACTTGGTAGATGGTACAAGCACCAATATGAATAAAGAACATTCTGGAAGACTAAGATATGAAAAGTGGCAGGACAGAGTAATACATTGATAACGTGCGGGCGTGCGGCGTGCACTTCAGAGGGATCCCAGAATAACTGCTCGTAGAAATCTCTTACCACATATTCCAAGGACAACATTTTTGTTCCTCAGCTTCTTTTAAACAATTCTGGTCAAATGCCCACACCCCAATGTTTCAAGACGATTGATGCCCATGGATAGACCAATGTTAGTATCGTTTTGACGCTCATAATCATTCTTTCTGTAAAAGTGGCACAACATCGATTTTGGGTAGCTTTGATAAACTGGGTATATGGTTGGAGGTGGAATCAACTCCGCTTGTCTGAACGCCTATAGGTGCTCTGCAAAGCCAGATAATGTAGCTTGCTCGCAAGGCTGTTTTTGGCTGCTGTGTCTAAGATTGGTTTCTTTTATTTCGCTGGGGATTCATAGCGAGGCCAAACATTCGCTGATCGTGGTAATACTTTCGCGCATCCATAAAGGTATCAGCATCTCATCCTCGTCAACTTTTTTAACCAAACTGGTCAGGCATGCACTGCCTGTGTTCTTTCAGGGTCATGTCTTTAATTACCTTCTGATTCACTGACAGCCGAAAAGGAGTCCAAGTAACTCCTTAGTCGGAGTCAAAGTGACTCCATGACTCCATGTCAAAAACAACTCCACCTTTAGAGTCAAATGACTCCCTAAAGGAGTCAATCAGCAGTGACTCCTTTAGGGAGTCACTGATTTATGATTCTATGTTAGGAGTCACTGTGACTCCTCAGATGACTCCAATGGAGTCACTCCTAGGCTGGACTCCCTTTCGAGGGTAATAATGACTCCAACTGGCTAAATATAGTCACCATTACTCCAGGTAGGAATAAAACACTGAGAACTGGGGGAGGCCTGGGGGCAGGCTTTAGGATCATTGGCTCTTTGATGTTCATGGTCTTGCTCAATGTAATTGCATTTACTTTGCGAGCAATCACTTCCCTTTTCCTAAATACCAGTGAGAAATATGCATATATATCAATATACATTCAACGGTGTTAAATGGTGTTAAATTAATGCATCGACTTAATTCAAATAAATGAATAGGTTTAAATAAATAAAAGGTGCAAATTAGTTCATTAGCATAATTAAAATGGTACACACGAGCACCGGTGCTAATTTTTGTACCGTTGCAATTATGCTAATGAGCGATTTGCGCATTTTACTCGGCTAATAAATTATAAGACTACGTAAAATATGCAAATTAGCTCCAGAGAGTCAGGATGACTCCTTTGGAGAGTCAATGCATGTTTTAAGTGACTCCTAGGGTAGAGTCAAGGGGCCTTTACTCTACTTAAGGAGACCTAAGGGGTCAGAGTGACTCTTTAGGGGAGCCAATGCATGTTTTAGGTGACTCCTATAAGGTAGAGTCAATGGGTCTTTACTCTACTTAAGGAGTCAGATGACTCCTTTTTGGCTGTCAGTGTTCTTCTTGAACCCCAAGCCTGCTTTGTCAGTCTGACCTCTGCCGATAGAGATGAGATGTCGTTCTTTTTGTTCCAGCTCCTTCACTCCATTCCATATGGACCTCTTCTTTTTCGTCTCTAGACACTCTCGGTAAAGTGTTTGAGTTTTTCCATCTCTGGAGTGCTTGTTGAGTTGGTATTTGGTTAGCTGCATACCAGTAGCGTAGCGAGTGGGGGGCGGAGGGAGGGGGGGCAGACTGCCCCCCCCCCCCCCCCCCCCCGGACGGGGATAAATTGGCAAAGGGGACGAAAAAGGCACAAAATCATGTTAAATCAGCCGTTTTTTGACTGGTTTCTATGAAATAGGGACCGTTATGGGGATCTATGGGGATCTTGCCCCCTCCCCCCCTGAAAAAATCCTAGCTACGCGCCTGCTGCATACATTTCACTGAGGTGGTGAGTCGCTTTAGCTGTAGGCCGTAGCGTTTTCTGGACCTGTATAAAGCACTGTGCTTCTGTTTACTCCTCCTGCCCATAGGCTTCAGATGCTTTGTGCAGGTTGCCTCCAGTTTCTCATATAACATGTTAATACAATTTACCGACTCACTACTGAGAGGAAGTGATGTAGCTCTGCTGCATCGCCCAGAATTCCCATTATTTGCCCACCCCGTGTTTTAGATCTCGAATACAAGTTCTAGAAACTCTTAAGCAGGTCAAGTATCTACCAACACTCTCTCTATGCAGTCACCCGATAGTCTATACTGGTGTGTGTGTGGTGTACCAACGTTGTGCCAACGTTGGCTTGCCGGACAAAATTACGTTGGCCCAACGTCATTTGTTGACGTTGGCTCAACGTATTAGTGCAAACGTTGGCCCAACGTTGACCCAACATAGTCTTGCTATCTGGGTCGGGATGGATATACGCGTAGGCCTACGTTGACGAGAAATCTGATATTTTGGAGGTAGGCCTAACAAGTATAAATATCGATGCTTTTTTAACATCAGTATGCACATATTCTTTCTGGCATAGGCCTATGTAAAAAGCTAATATTGATCGGAAATGAAGTGATTGCTTTTCAATAAAATATCGGTCAAAAGTACACAGCAAATCGCACCAAAATGGGTTCGAAAATTGAGGAAGAAAAAAAATCCAATTCTGAGGGGGCTGCGCTTTTCAACCATCTACATACATAAATCAAGAAAATAACTTATTTCTTGCATTGACAAAACCAAAAGATTGATTGGAAATAATGAGGTGGATATTTGATCCAATTTTGGTCAAAAGTATACACCAGATCGCACCACTAATTGAAGAAAAAAATCTACTTGCGAGGGGCGCCCCCCCCCCCCCCCCCTGTCCGCGCTTTTCACCAAAGTATAGGGGAGAGTGGGCAAGTCCACCCTCTAATTTTCAGGCTTGCCTAGTGGACTCATTTTACAAGTTAGAAAGCTATCCTACTTCCAAATGAAAGCTACGTTTCTTAGCTACATACCCCATAGTTTCAGCACTCTAGATCTTTTAGTAAGTGCAGGAGTAAGGAAAAGGGCGAACTTACCCCGCACTACTCACGCCGGGGCAGGTTCGCCCTCATGATGGGCAAGCTCGTCCGGCTTCAAAGGCAAGTTAAATATTGCAGAAACTATCAGTTATTCCATGTAAAGATTGATTAAAAGTCAACTAGACACAACTATGACAAATTAGGCCATGTTGGGCGAGTCCGCCTCCTTCTTAGCGTGTAATTGGGCATGGGCGGACCAGTGGCGTAGCTAGGGTTTTTTTCAGGGGGGGCAAGATTCTAAAATTTTCGTAAAAGGTTGCCCCCAAAATTTTCCAAGTCGGTCAACTCGTGAATTTCACGTAAGTTGATGGGGGGGGGGGGGGGGGGGGGGGGGGGGGGGGGGGGGGGGGGGGGAGGGAGTCAAAAAATTTCGCACGGTCAAAAAATTTCGCACGGACACAAAATTTCGCAGTCAAAAAACCACGCTAGTCAAGAAATATTGCCCAATCCTCAGGGTTATAAGCAGTTTTTCCACAAAAATTTTCATTTATTTTAAAAATAAACCCAAATGGTCATTTTTAAATGGTTACCCCACATATAAGTACTATATGTAAGGGGAGGGGCGGGGGCACAAAGGGGGGCGGGGGCACAAAAAATTCTGTCAGGGGGGGCATCTGCCCCCCCTGCCCCCCCCCCCCCCTGAGCTACGCCACTGGGGCGGACTCGCCCGGCGAAATTGGTCGAACTCGCCCCAGGGCTCATTTTTGTGTGTAAATCTCATGGTATACCTATACTAAACATGGAATGGGAATTTTTTTAACTACATAATATGTTAGGCAAAGCCCTTCCCTAGGGGGAATTAGGAATCGTATCGCTCATAACTCGGAATATATTTATGATTTATGATCAGAAATATAAATCTGCAAGAAAATCTGCTTCCAAAAAAAATTATAGGATGCGTCTCCTAAAAGATCGCATAATATACATAGTAGTGTGCATGTTACTCTACCAGATCCAATGATTGTTTAACTCATGTTCAATAGTAATATTTTTATTTGTTAGATATCATGTATAATTCATGTTGTCTATGTTGTAGGCCTATATACTTTGCCTTTAAAGGGGGCACTAAGAGATGTGTTGGAGGCTGCGCCCTCAATTATCATAAAAACTGGGATTAGTATAATTTTATAATTGTATTACATGTATGAACTTACACCTATAAGCCCTCTTTGTACAAGAAAACGTCGATTCAAAAATGCTCGTAGAGCCGCAACGAGCATTTTACGTCCGACAGTAGAAATAACAATAATGGCAATTTTTAATGTTCATCTTGAATTCTGAAGTAAATTTTTAAACATTTAAAATGTTCAACACCACTTAAGTTAATGTCCCTTTAAGTTTAATTTATAAATTCGGATGGTTCAAAATGAATAGACTCAGTGGTGTTCATTTCAACTCAAACATTAGTTTTATATGAATGATTGGTTTTCTTTGATTGGTTCTTTGGGGAAAGTTCCAGAATTCATGTTTTATGATGGAAAAGAGAGATGTTCATTATGTACGATAGTAGTTGGTAGTGCAGGTGCATTGAAATCAATTTCTCGACACTCGGCTCACATAACTCAGTGGCGTATCTGGGTAGCGGTATGGTGTAGAAGTCCCAAGTATGCAATGAGCTCACTGAATACAATGTCATGCTCTACCACACATCTACCCAGTACTCAACAACGGAATAAATCTCATTATCCTCATTTGCATACTTGGGACTTATACACCATACCCATACCCGTATCGGGGGTCTTTGATGTCAGGGCAGGGGTATGCCACTAGTGAGCTTGCCGATCGGGTCCACTTTTAAATTAAAATTTGGTCAGCATAGAACTGGTGGCGCTATACTGATCAGGCGTGATTGCAGCAGACGACACGACGCTGGCCACGCGTCTCTCTGACGACCCAATATGTCAACGGGAGTGCACTATTTTGAATTATTTTTAACAGTCATCGCCCGGTTAACGATGACAATTCTTCTAATTATGATGAATTGGCTATATCTTGCCTCACGTCCCGTACGGAATAAACCGTGTATAGCTGCAACGTATTTTAATTGGTTTTGAGCATGCGCACTTGAGTTACGGGACGTCTAGCAAGACATTGCCGACGAAGGCGTCAAAATGATAAGATTAACAACATTCGCGATAACGTGTTATTCACCTTATTCATTACGTATTCAACATTTAGGTTTCGCGTGGCCACCGTCGTCTGTGTAAATCCACAACGCCCTCAAACCTATGCTGACCAAATATTACGTTAAACTTGGTTAAACACTGTTAAAACGCGTTCAACGCCGGTCACCGACACATTCCGATGATTACCATAATTTATGTAATTTATGCAAACGGCACCGTTTTCGCTACGTGTGTTAGTATAGGACTTTCCTATCCCAAAATTAATAGTATCCCTGGTCAGGGGGCAAAGGGTATTATTTCCCATCAGTTCAAGGTAAACAAATAGCGCAGCTGGGTTCTTTATTCTACCGAATCGGAAGTCACATTCTAAACTTGATGCGCGCGTAGCGCGTGAAATTTAACAACATATTTAAATGATGGCCATTATTAAGATGCATTTATCTTTTAAACGGGCTTCTATAATGATATTCCTGCTGGACAAATTTGCCATTTTTATACTATTGCCATCATCAAACCGGGCAAGGGGCAAATAATTGTCATTTAGATGGGAATTAAGTAAATCCCTTAGATTCTTCAAATAGGCGCAATGCACCCAAAGTCAAGGGTGGGGGGGGGGGGGGGGGGGGGGATGGTTGGGGGTTGGATTAGATCTATTCGACTTGTGTCCAAGGACAACAACCTCAAAATATGGTTAGGGTTATAGGGTTCAGGTTAAAGCCTAGTGGCCATCCTTGTTTTTACCTCCCCGACCACCAACCCTCTGAATCTTTCATCAGAATTGTATAGATTGAAATGTTTAAAAATGTATGTTGTACCATGGCAGGTAATAAGAGTTAACTTCGGATTAACTTCTTGATCCACTTGTTTTTCCACAAGATTTGCTTGCATTCTCGGTCCCAGGAAGCTCAGGTGTTAACATTAGATCGTAGACATGATTTAGAGAATAAATACCCTATGCTATGAACAAAATTGTCACAGAAGAACCAAACAGAATAGCGTAGGAAAAAAGCATTAAAAAAGCATTAGGGACCGTTCATTATTATGGTGGAGGGGCGGGGGGGACAAATTCGAGACTCGTATGTTAAAATTACCTAACCCCCCCTACAGCTGAAACTGAAAATTACATGACCCCCCCTGCTAACCAGTAGCTTTTTACACAACCCCCCCCCCCCCCCCCCCCCCCTCCCCGAAAAAAATCAACTTGTCACATACTTAGGGGCTCTCTTTACCTTTGGAATTTTGTTCATGGATACGTTGGCAAATTTAGTTTTTTCCCTATCTGAACGGCCAATAATTTTATGATGCCCCTTCTTTTTATTGTGTGAAATTAGTAATGGCGAGTGTAGCGAGTTGGATTTTTTTTCTTCATATTTATACATTTTTATTGGGTGTCTTTATAAAACCCGAACAAGTTAGAACATTCTGAGCAGAAACGTATAATCCAGTGAAACGCTCTACTTTTGTGAGCATTGGTGCAAAGCAGAGATGAGATGAAAAGCATGCAATAAATCACATTTTTAAATCATGAAATTTGATTTTGTAACATTATACACCCTGTGGCTCTAATGTCTCGACCGTTGATGATTATATAGATGTTTCTCCACCATATCCTCAATTTTGCTGTCCAGAAGTCGTCTCATAGTAAAAGTTTTTGAAGTCGATAGGTTTTAAGAAAATATGCGCGAAGCGCAGAAAAAAAATGGCATTTACACTCCAACATAGCCTCTAAAATCACTCCAATCACCACCATCTTTATAGTTTTAACAAATTTACACAACCCCCCCTGTTCAAGAATAAAAAGTTACATAACCCCCCTATTTCAACATATGAAAGTTACACTATGACCCCCCCCCCTATAGTTTACCCGCCCCCTCCACCATAAATAATGAACGGTCCCTTAGGACTGAGTGTGGATAGGGGGTGGGGTGGGGGGGGGGGGGGGGGGTGGGGGGAGGGAGGAGGTGATCCCTCTTAGTAGGACGAGGGACCAGGTTGGTTAAAGGCTCATTTGAAGGAAATAGCATTAGTTAACTTCTCATACTTTAAATGGTTATGATTTAGATATAAATCTCTAAAATGGTTCTGAGCGCTCAGTATTACTTTACATGTATTTTGGTGACTTTGATGTTTACCTGTTTACAGTCAAACTTCCGACAGGAATTTTTAGTTGTTTGTAAGAGGTGTTAACCCCGCCCTGCCGTGCTTTGTCCAAACATCATTTTCATGGTCCAAATCCTATGTTACTGAACAGTTATTGCTCTCTTTAGTTATATCATAGTGTACAAAAGGCCCCTCCCTAAACTAAATGTGAATGAAATGGTAACATCTAACCATTTGTCCTTGATCTTAAAATTATCCCCCCTTCCCCCTTTCTATTATATTTCTCTCATCAAAAGTACCAATTTCTTCGACAAAAGACTATGAAATGAGTCCCCTGCCTCAAGAGCAGAATAACACACCATGCCCGGGTCCCTTACCTTCAATGTATACAACTCCTGAATAGATTTACGTTGAAGCTCCAAATGATCACTCTTGATTACGTATTAGTAACGCTGCACAATATCAATTGTTGCCAATTCATGGCAACTTGTGGTTGCGGATTTAAATTGGGAGTATCCTTATGTTTGCTCTCGTAGTGGTGTCACGTGGTATCATGCGCTTCGGAGAGAGGCTCAAAATAATCCAAAATCCCTTAATATATCTTCATCTTCATCTTCATCCAGTATAGTGCCAACTTCAGGTTTGAAGACTCTTGCACTGATTGGTAGCGGGATTGGTAGGCTATGTGCAGGCTAGTCCTAACTGGAGAGCTCCTTTAAATGACTCTACAGTAGGGCGCTGGACAGTAGATTGGGGGAGGGTGTTCCAATCGCGTATACGGTGCGGGGAAAAATGTAGACAAATGATAGTTTCTAGCCGAATATGGAATGTTGTAGGCACATGAGTTTTCTACGCGAGTGGGCTTTTGTAGCTGTTTGGAGACCAGATAGTTGCTTGGGTCAATGGCGACATGTTGATTGTGAATTTTGTAAAACATTGATAATCTTGCCAGTCTGCGTCTAGTGGCCAAAGGTGGCCAGTTGAGTTCGTCTAACATTGCAGTAACACTTTCTGTACGCTGGTATCGATGTAATGCAAATCGTGCTGCACGCCGTTGTACTTTCTCATTTGTTGGAGAGGGTGCAGGTGCTGGGATCCCACACAGTGCTGCTATACTCCAGGATTGGTCTAACCATGGACTTATTAGAAGTCCATGGTCTAACTAAGGAGATAGGCTTGTTTTTTGACGTTGGTATTTCTGATGCTGATGTTCCTTCGCAAGAAATGTACATGTAGGGTGTTGTTTGCTTTTGTTGTGATGAGATCAATGTGCTTATCCCAGCGTAGATCGCTGGAGATGGCTACCATGGTTACCCCGAGGTATTTAATGTGAGCCACATGTTCTAACTGTTGGCCATGGAGGATGTAGTTGTAATGAGTAGGTTGCCTTTTTCTGGTGATGCTAATGATCTCGCATTTTTTTAGGATGAAACTCCATCATCCACTTACTTTCCCATTGTGACAGGGTGTTAAGATTCTGGAGGAGTTGGGCATCCTCCTCGCTCTTGACTGTCATATAGATCATGGTATCATAGGCGAACAAACGTGTAGTAGAATTTAGATTTTGAGCAATGTCATTGATGTAGAAAAGGAACAAACAGGGCCCAAGAACAGATCCTTGCGGCACGCCAGAGATTACTGGGGCTTTATTTAATGCAACACCGTCCAGTACAATAGATTGGGTTCGATCGCTGAGGAAACTCTGAATCCAAGTGTTGGTTTTGCTGTCAATGCCGTACCATTTGAGCTTCTCTATCAGTCTTTTATGGCCAACTTTGTCAAAGGCCTTGGAGAAGTCTAGTACGCACACATATAATAAACCATATTGCATGTTGTTGGCAATGTCTTGGATGAGTTCCAAGAGTTGAACTGAACATCTATATAATCAGTACATCATTTTGTTCTCTGTACATGATTTGCTCAAGTCACTTCACAGCTCATTAAAACACTAAAACCCAACCCACAAGTCACAAAAAATCCTCACAACTCATCCCACAAAAACTCATCCCTTCACAACTCGACAATTAGCCATCCCCGCCCGCGATTTTTTTTTACTAGTAAACATTTGTATGGGCTCACAGGTAAAATCAGTTGACTTTTTTTTAAAAAAAATTAAAAAATCATTTTATTCAGTGAGTTTTGCTTTATTCCGTATTAAAACGAAATAAATAAATTTTACAAATGTTTACTATAGGCTAGTAAAAAAAAAATCGCTCCCCGCCCATATATTTTTTTAATGGAATATTTTGACTAAACTAGGGAGTCCATTTCGTCAACAAGTCTAATAAATCACCAGCGCATGTATGTTGATCGTCTTCATGTTCTTCTTCTGTTCGTAAATTCAAAGTTGTAATCATGCCGATGAAAGGAAAATTCCCAATACGTAGGACGCTCAAATATTTGGAAGCTGGAAAGATACATTTGCGGGAAAATGTTAAAATTCTAACAATAAACTACACAAGAATAGGCGAAAAGAGTGAAGGAACTCGGTAAGCTTATATATCTTCGTTGGTCGTTGTACAAGAAGTTGTAAAAGTGGCGTTACCAGATTTCTGTGATAGGGCATGTAGGGAGGCCATTAGACCCAATGGTGGCTATACTATCGTTCATGCTTCACTATACTATAGCCACAACACCAGGGCTGTCAACTTTTGGGATTTGCTGGGAGGGAGAGATGAGATACATACCCAAAAAAATAATCGTAAAACATGCACAATTTTTTACCCGTCAGCAGCTGAAATCCTGATAAGTGGGTGGGTGGGGGGGGGGGGGGGGGGGGGGGGGGGGGGGGGGGGGGGGGGGGGGGGGGGGGGGGGGGTAGGGATGATGTTTTCCTCAAATCCGCACGAAAATTGCATGGTCAAAATCGCAAATGTACCGACGGAAGCTAGTATAAAGGTGTTGATACACACTTTTTGAGGTAATTTTGTTGATGCGGGAGATTTTATATGCTATGCGGGAGTGCGGGAGAAAGAGTGTCTATGCGGGAGACTCCCGCCTAATGCGGGAGAGTTGACAGCCCTGACAACACCCTCTATAGACACACGACGTCGCGAAAATCACATTTTTAATTCAAGATTTTCACATCATTCCGTGCAGGTGTCCGAATTGTCCAGCCCTGGCAAATTTGCCAGTGCACTGGCAAATATGCCCGCTAAGTGGGCATATTTGCCAATATTTACAGTTAATCCAAAAGTAGCGCTTCCACACAAAAAATGGCATATTCTACCCATATATCAATTGTTTAACTCAATACCTAAATATTTTGTGTCGCTTCAAAAAAATTCTTGGTTGCGTTTTGCCAGAAAAATGATGAAATTTCAGTCATTTAGTGGCAAGTGGACATTTTGCCAGTATTTACAGTTAATCCAAAAGTAGCGCTTCCACACACAAAATGGCATCTTCTATCCTTCATATATCGATAGCTGAACTTGATACCAAAATAGTTTGCGTCGCTTCAAAACAATTCATGGTTACGTTTTACGAGAAAAAAGATGCAATTTCAGACATTTTTGGCAAAAACTATTTTTGAAATTTCATTTTCAAGCTTTCATTGAAAGTACACTATTACATTAACAAACAGGGAATCCTCTACTCTTAGGCCCCCAAAAAAGGAGTTGACTTGCCCTTTCCGACCGACCGACCCCACATTTTTGGAAATCTAGGGTCGCTATTTTTATTTTTTTTCAAAGAAAAAAAAAATGAAAGAAGCACATAACAATAAGGAAAGATGAAAAAGTGCTTTTGAGTAGTATCTGCTCGTTTAAAAATCAAATTAAAAAAATCATAAAAAAAAAAATCAAAAAATCAAAAAAAAATCTCTTTAAAACGTGTTTTTGTGTAGTATCTCCCTGTTTTAAAATTTTCAACAACAAAAAATCAAAATCAAAAATAAATAAAAATTCAGACCGTCCGACCCAGACTCTGGCCCTGAAAGGGCAAGTCAACTTTTTTTTATTGGCCTTATTGTGCACTTATTGGTGTACACACACAAATCCCCTCCCCCACCACCCCACCACAAACCCCTCCCCCCTTTATCATCACAATCCCCACCACAAACTCCCTCCCCTTCCCATCCCCACCCTAAACCCCCTCCCCTTCCCAACCACACCACAAACCCCTCACCTACCACAAAACCCCTCCCCCACCACAAAACTCCCCCCACCACAAACACCCTACCCCTAGGCCAACCCTTCCCACCCCATGCATCCACGCCACCATCCCCTTCCCCACCACAAACCCTCTCCCCAGGGCCATCCCATTCCCATTCGTGAACACAACCCCTGCCCACCACTAACCCCCTCCCCAACCACAAACACCCTCCCCATCACTAACCCCCTCCCAACCACATATACCACCCCCCCATCACTAACCCCTTCCCAATCACAAACACCCTCCCTATACCCTGCCACACACCAAACCCCCCTATTACAAAAATCACATGGTATCGATTATCGTTGCGCCACCCATCACTACAAAAACTTTTTTACAATAGACAAAACTTTTGCTTGAATTTGTGCGCTGATATAAACCAGTGAGTCGATGTCATGAATAAACATGAGCTGATTCCAGCACCATCACGCCACAGCGTCGGTGGTTTTAAGCAGTGTTGTTCAGCGTGTGAGTGCGGTCCAGCGGGCTGATTTACCTCCCACGGGGCAGTGTGACGTCTACTGACGATTGTGAAAACGCTGTAGTTTAAATTTGACCAATTGGGAATTTATCTTGTTATGATTTACAATTTAAGGCTTGCATGCATTTTATGTCTCGATGTTGATTGTAAGTGGCCTGGTCACTAAAATCGGCTCTTTGGTCATAAGTCACATGGGATTGAACTTTTTCGATGTAAAGTGTATTTTGAGATTCACTGTTTCATCAGCTTTATGAAAATAAACATGTACACTTACAGGGGGGAGGGGCAACTTAAAAAGGGTTAAAACACATGGCCAAATATATACACACATTGTGCATCATTTATATAATGTAGTCTTCTGTATACAACTAACCTGTCATGAAGTTTAATTTATAATTTTGTTTTCTTTAAATTTGCAGGGAATTTATATTTTGGCATCTACCACAGATGCAGTACAAGAACCCATCAGTGCAGATTCAGACCTTCCGAGAGATCACACCATCACCATTTATTATGGCTTACTTAGGTATGGACACCACTTACAAAAATTGATAATGTTAAATGCTTTAGCATGCATGACATCAGAATACCTGCATAAAAACACCACTTTTAAGTGGTGTTTTTTAAAAGCACATGTCCAACTTCATAGTCAATGTTTGGATGAAATTAAAAGTCAAACATTGATTTATTTTATCTTTGATGATTTAATTCTTGACCACTTCAGTATCAACTGAAGTCTTTGAGAGCAAATATGTGACCAGTCGCGTCAAAAAGGATATGTTTTTGGCAAACACAGTTTTAAGATAGAGGGCAATATATTTGGTGAAACATAAAGAAAATAATAGACAAAAATATGCTTCTTCAATTCATATCTTGTGATTACAAAGTCCGATTATATTCAACAAGGTATCATTTCAAAGCTTAAAATGTTCTCTTTCAAATCATACCAATACCTCAGAACTGACTCAGGCCTCCAACATGTCCATTTTGGTGTGACGGGTCACATGTAAAAATGTAAACATATATACCTTTATCCAACCCCATTTTGTAATAATCTGTTGTGTCCTTGCCTCTTGAAAGCCAATGGATTCTAATACAACAGTAGTTTTTTGGTTTCTAGAGCTACTGGGCCATCAAATCTTGAGCTGGTAGCACTTTTTATATTGATAACCAGGTGTTGTAGAAATATTTGAATATCTTTTTACTTTTCATTCCTCAGATGATGGTAATGAAGTATTGATTGATATTGATAGCAAGAATAAAAGTGAAATTCTGGAACGGCTCAATAAAACATTGGGAAAATCAGAGTGAGTAGATTACAATTTGTCATATTTAATAAAGATTTTTTGTTGTTGTTGTTGAAAAGGCTAAAAAAAGGTTAAAGGCTGAAAACAGTTGTTTGCTGTAATCCTTTTTTTCTTCTTCTATCTTATTCTTTTATCAATTTCAACTATAATTAGGTTTTTATGTGTATAATGAAGGGAAAGATTATAAAACTGAAACCAAAATTCCTAAGAAATTTTAAAAATTCAACTAACATATATATGCATTTTGGACCTATAATCAAACGGAAATCAGGAGATTAAACAATTTAAACACTTATTATTATTATTCTTCTTTACTGGTGCTTATTAGAGCGCATTTCCAAAAGATCAATGCGCTGTACAAATCAAATACTTACAAACTCATGCTGATTTATAAATGTGTTTTTTATCTTACAGTGAGTTGTTAGCTGCAGAACGCCTTGCTAAAGCAAAGTTAAAGAATCCGTCCAACTTTGGCCACAGTCAGCCAAGAAAATGTATATGTGAAGTACCTGGTCAGAGGGCTTGTCCAGCAAATGTGCCACTACCAAATGAACTACGGGGTAAATTCAAGGAAAATATCAAAGACAGAAGTTTGAAACCAGAGACTCATGTGTTACCATCATATCCAAATTTTAGAAAACTTTATGAACTTGAAAGGAGAAAAAATGAAGAGGCTTCAAAATAGCAAGTTATTAACAATGCTATATTGACAATACCTAGAGCTAAATTGAAACACTATAATTGGATTTATAATTAAACAAACAAATTGGAACTGTATATCGCGTGAAGTGTGATACACTTTTATGTTGCTCACGTATTGTGTGTTCAATTTTAATCATATTATAGTAGGCTTCAAAGCTCTTGATGAGGTGGTGCATTTATTGTTTTCACCTTCAGATGAGATTTCAATTGTAATTAGTATTACAAATTATTAAACTTCTATAATCAGTTCAATAATTTCGCGATCCAAGCTTCACGCTCTTATTCATCCGATATTGAACTCACTAATGTGTAGTATAATGATGCATTGCATTCCATAACGTAGGGCATGAGCGGCTGTTGCTGTAATGCACCAGTCGCATAGGGCACGTGGGATTTGTTTGAAATGAAATCATTGAACTGATAATAGCAACATAGCATTAATCCACTATATGAATCTTATGATTTTCCTTAGCTCTGCAACTAGTGAGTTTGAAAAATATGTTAATGTTAATTAAAGTACATTTTTTCATGAATTTGTACCATTATGCATACATTTTGTAGAATTCACAAGGTATACATGCATTGGCTGAGATGGCATGTGTTTCCGAGTAGAAAAATGTGTTTTGCGGAATTTGCAATATCATGTTGTACGGCCATGATTATAAATCTCATGAAAGTTACATAGCCCGTTGAAGACTTGATCAAATCACAGGATGTGCTTAATTATTTACTGCTTATTTTTCAATGCATGCTTGGATCTGAAACATAGCTGTATGATGAATACTCCAGAACCTTCCTGTAATTGTAAGCACATAGTATTTGAATATGCATTTATCTTGTAATTTATCACATGTGAAACATCATGTTTCATAAATGATTTATAGCAACCAAATGGGGTATATGATCAAAAGGGACCTTACAACGTTCTACAATTGATAATCAGATTTGAGGTTCAGTATTTGATTTCCATTCTTTTTACGTGTTGCAAAAATTGAATGTACTAATTGTTTTCTGAAGCATCTTCATGAATAGTATTTATTGCTAATTCAATATTGCATACAAATGGAAATTGTGTTGCATTTTGCATTGCTAATCAGAGTAAATTCATCTTAGAAGTAATACCATAATAGGATTAGTAGCCATAGCAATGTGTGAATTACTGTGGTGAGAGCATTGAGGTGATATTGTACAATGTTTGGATGTTTAAATATGTGTGACACGATCAAGCGTAATGAGTCGGATGTAGTGACGTGGGGTTCCCAAAATGGCGCTCAAATCAAGCTCGATAACAAACCAACAATGCTATCTAAACCCACTTGACTTAAATTGGTGCCCTCACCCCCAGCCCACACACTGTATTTTACAGAAAATTAAAAGATCACCCATGATTCGTGACGTGAAGATGATCTCCAGGATTCATATGGCAGTGAGCTTTAATTAAAATAAAAAGTGGAAACATTGAATGACTTCAGAAAAACTTTTGAAAATGTCTTGTATTTTCATTTGTATTGCTTTTTTGTGTAGAAATCATTACATGGGAAGGTTCTACCCCTATTATCTATCGAAACAAGGTGAATAATTTATGGTTTCATATTTTTGAGAATATATTCTGTGCTCCTTTTATTTATTTAAAAAACAACTGATACACAATCATTGCAATTAATGGTTAAAAAACCAATAGAAATGAGATCTGATAAACACACTGGTCTTCTAAATCTTTTTATTCTCACATTTACTGTTCCTTTATATATACACAACCCTGATGCACCAATCACATTTTTATGCAAAATTATATACATATGGCTCATTCCATGAAGTTGGGGCATATTATGTGACATCCAAGTGAAATTTTCAAAATGGATATTTTCCAACTCTTTCTTCTTTTTTAGGTTCTACATTTACCAAAGTCCAATGTAGAACCTTTTTTTTTAATGTAACATTTGGTGTAAAATAACCGCACATGTTCAACAGTTGGATGACATTTCCAAAAATCCTGATGCTACATGGACACCATTTCCCATTTCCATATCATTTTCTAATAAATTAGCTTAAGATGTGGGCCAAGTTTCTATACCTCGATTAACTACTTGGAACCACAAATACATGAAAAGAAACCAGATTTGTCTAGGTTGAACATAACTTAACGAACAAGACATCGTAGATTAACTGTTTTTTGTAAAAACTCATTGAAAAGTGACTCTTTATTTTGCAATTTGTATAATGAATTTAAATAAAGTACATATCAATATTTGTTTGATGTAAAGTACTCTATAAACCATGCACATTGATTACATTATAGTCATAAAGTAAGTATATGAAGTATTATTTACCTGTATAATGTTATAAAATGCACTACCGATGCTACATGGACCGCGTCTTGTAACATTGTTAATAATAAGACTATTCATACTGTTACAATTATTTGAGTGTGAATGGTTTGTCTACTTGTTCATCATATCAAGTAGATACACAGAGTGAATTGCTTGAAATTTATCTAAACACTGTTCATGTAAAATTTACCTTTTCTGTGTACTTAAGTATTACGATGCTACATGGACACCGTGCCCTAAAATATTTGGAACAGCTTGAACAGGTGCATCTTTTTCAGATCAATAGAGAGGATGTACTATGATGTTACCTTTTTATGTTATAAGCACACGATAAAATTAATAACATGGATTGTAAAACTACAAATTACACATAAAGATAACCTGCCATGAAGCATAAAACATAATTACCTATGATACACATACACCATTTCTTACAATTACACAATAACAATACACCATTGATCAAAGAAACTTAGGATGTCCACTGAAACAAACTTCATGCAGTGTTGTTCTTAAAGTACCCTTTGTGATCTTAGTCTCTTTGCTCGTTTCTGATTGAATCATCCTCTATTATTGATAAAGATGATTGAAAAGTTTGATCACTTAAAAAGTCAGTTTGCAAAAAAATAATTTAATTGCCATGATGGATTTCTTTAGAAAGGTACTAGTTTTTGAAAATGATGGGTTCCTTGTCTTCATCTCTATAAATTCCAGGACGATAGAACTGTCTTCTGAATTAATGTCAAGAACCTGCAAAGCAAAACAAAATAAACCCTATAGCTTAGTATCTTCATGGAACATTGTGTATTGATATTGGAGTAGATTATTTATTCATGTTGCACTTTTTGTGTTGCAGGAAAATATTTATATTAAAATCATGCTGGAGTATTTTATTTATTATTCATTTAACATGAAAAAGAATAGCAAAGGATAGAGAACTTAAATGATTTACAACTATTTGTTTTATTTATAGTAAATAAAACTAAAATAAGGGAATGTTTATTGTGAATTCAGTGAAATGCTAATGGAAATGGTGTCCATGTAGCATTGTGTATTAATATATTTCATTAGATATACATCTCTCATAATATGCCTTTTTTCTGTAAAGTGTAGTAAAATGTAGGCAATGTTTTGAATGTTTTGGGTGATGGATAATTTCGAATGGGGTAATTGTTTTAGTCTAATTAGGCAAATTTTATGAAATGCTACATGAACATGGTGTCCATGTAGCATCGTATTGGTAAGCTATATTATTAGCATTAAAAGAGCAAAAACTAATTCATTATTAACTTCAAAGTTTATTAATGATGTGATTCTATAAAAAAATTACAATTTCAACGAACTATAATGATACCCAATGCAAAATATTGCCCATGCTATGCCCGATGCTACATGGAGGCCAAATTATTATGGCGTCCGTGACTCAAAATTAATATCATAACATGAAAAGAAATTCTGATTCAGTGTTTCCCTTTCAATAAAAATGCATTAATAAATACAGACATACAAGCAACATTAAGAAATAATTACAATCGCACTTACCATTCACAAAACTATCCAATGTTTACATTTTGATGCTACATAAAAGTCCCGATGCTACAACGGGACACCAGCGACTGAAACCTTGATAAAACTAGCCCACATGTGGCAAATTCCAAACAAACCTGATAGCTATTGACCTCTATCCTTACAAAAAGAAATATGGAATGTTTTATTTATCTCCAGGGGGGGATTCCCACAAATTGCATAGGATGTTTATCACGATGCTACATTTTATGGTTAGGACACCATGCACACGGCACGGTATACTTTTTCATGAATATATGGAATGGTCTTCATGAAATTTATTCTCATTTGCAATAGTTTTCAATTGATAAATGCTCTTAATTTTGGAATATAATTTAAAAATGTATGATAGAGAACTACCCCCATTCAGCAATGAAAACTCCCGATGCTACACGTGTATATTTTGTGGACACCGTGCGTAGCATCGGAAAGGCAATTTTCATGTTGCTTGGGTGAAAAATCAGTCCAGCGTGACGAGGTGTTTTGGTCAGTAAACTATGAATACATGTATCTTTTATTAATCAAATCGATTTTCAAGCAATTCTATGATAGTTTTGCTTACATAAAACTCATATTAATTGTTGTGTTTTCCATGTCACGTTTTTTAGCAAAAATGGTCTTGGACACCACCTCATTTTTTATTTATTTTTTCTTCAAGGAAGGGTCAATTTTTTTTTTTTTTTCATGGCTCAATACTATAACCTAGTACTGTTTTTGGACACTTAAATTTTTTGATATACACATAGAGTAAAACAGTTTATAAGCTGCCTAAAGTACCAAATTCTGCTATTTTAACAAATGCCCCAACTTCATGGAATGAGCCATATACATAGGGTAAAGTTGCCTATTTTCGGTCAGCGCCTATTTTCGGTCACTTGGCAAAAATTGTGTAATTGCAACGGTCGTCCCCATTTTAAAAGCAATACCGGCATCAACTATGCGGGGGCTTTTTAGCTGTCAGTTTATAACGACGAGGTCATTTTCATTACACGATTTGGGCGAAGTGACCGAAAATAGGCGCTGACCGAAAATACAGTAGGTGACTTTACCCTACATAATAGATATTTGTTTCTTTGTGAATTTAATTCAATCTATAAATGCATACATTAATTAAATATAATTATCTAGTATAAAGCCTATACATCCAGTAAGGCATAATGAAGGAAATGAAACAGATTATTTTAGAGTCCATGCTATAGATTTGAAAGGGGAGCAAAACACTAAGGTGAGCTAAACTGAGTTGAGAAGGGTTTTTTTAAAATTGATTTCTGATTACTCCTGACATTCCAGAACAATGATTTGGATCAGCACGCTCTTTAACAAGACGAGACAACTAAAATAAGATTCATGACCCATTAAACCATCCACAAGTTTGGTTCTAGATGGACTATAGGAAACTATAAATCAATAGACTGTTCCAGAAGATGAATCGTGTACAGGATAAATGTGATGCAATCAAGCAAATAAAGATGAAAATATCACATTTTACGCTTTCTACTTGATTTCAACCATTTGCAATATAAAATCTTGTAGAAAACCCCATTAAGAATGGACAATTAATTCCAAAGATAAAGGGTTCAACAAAAGAAAGTATACCACTTTGTTTATGTCATTTTGAGTAATTTTTAATTTGTTTTTGACCAAACAGGCTAGATAGGCATTTAGATGAATCTTTTAGGCATAATTTGATACCAAATTTTCCCCCTAACAACAAAGATAAACCATAATTAGTACCATTTAAAGGGAAATATCCTATTTTCAAAAGTCGCATTTCCAATACACAGCACGAGAAGATTTGGTTAATCTGTCCATGTTCTCCCCATCCATTAACATTCCTTTACATTCAAATCCTTCACCCATGCATCAGTTTACATTTGAATTAGCCCGCGCATTGAGGGATATGCGCGGTGATCAGTACGGGATAAATACGGCATATGTGTGTGTTAACAATTGGCCCTTTCTTCTCGTGCTGTGTATTGGAAATGCGACTTTTGAAAATGGGATATTTTCCTTTAAATGGTGCTAATCATGGTTTATCTTTGTTGTTAGGGGGAATGGAAAATTTGGTATCAAATTATGCCTAAAAGATTCATCTAAATGCCTATCTAGCCTGTTTGGACAAAAACAAATTGAAAGTTACTCAAAATGACATAAACAAAGTGGTATACTTTCTTTTGTTGAACCCTTTATAAGAAAATGAAGGGTTTTCAGAACAATAGAAAACAAAAAGAAATTCTATCCTTTGTTTGAGAATATCTCAAAATCAATATTTCCGACTTCCGACTCATTTTGCTTCCTCACAAATGTTTGTTTGGAGAAATAATGTATACAGGTTGCTTATATTTTGAGCCAAGGACCTGGAATGAAGAAAAACAAACAGGTATGTTCCACATGACCACATCAGTGCCCTCATTGATTACTCAGTATTTGGCTGTACTCTTTATATAAACTGAAAGATAATTTAGTTGGCTTTCAAATTACCTTTTTGTGTTTACTTTCCTGAAACTTAAATATGTTCGATCATCAGCAAGCGCTCAAAATCATCGGGCTTGTGCCACTGTAGGAAAAAAGATGTGTTTTGGGGAATGTGTCATTTTCATCTTTAAACATTTCGTATGGATTTGGTGTTTGTACATCGTACAAGCTTCAAGATAACTAAATAACCTTTCGTATGCAGTTTCATTTGTCGGATTTGCTTGTATCTATCCAAAGATATGCTTGTTTGAACATGAGCAAACGTATACAATTGCTGTTATGTTCAACTAACACTTTGATGCATTTCTTCATAAAAATAGCACAAATTTGATTTTTAGTGATCAACTTTAATCAGGCCTATTTTAAAATAGGATAAAGCGAAGGATACATAACTAACAGCATTTGAAATAATTTGGTCATCTTGAAGCTCATACCTACGGCATTTGAAAGCCAACTAAATTATTTTTAAGATAATATAAAAATTACAGCCGAATACTGAATAATTAATGAGGGCAATGACATGGAACACATGCCCTCTTTTTTAGGGACACCCTGTATATGGCCCTTTTCTAAACTTGCAAACATAACTTACCAAGAATTTACACTCCTAATCAAGCTCAATTTTTAAATACCATATCTTACATGATAAACACCCTACCTTATATGTGCACTGTCGCAGCAAAAGGGTGCAGTCCCTGGGGGGGGGGCCTCGGATTTGGTTTGGTCGGGGGTGTGCCGCTGGAGATTCAAAACCCCTACCCATTTTTAGGGGTGATTTTGGAAAAATTGGTACCCATTTTTAGGGGTTTTGCTTCATTTTAGACCAAATTTTTGCAAATTATCGGGGAAAAAGACCTAATTTGTGCAAATTTTTGCAAAAATAGACACAAATTTAGCAAAAATAGACCCATTTGTAAAAAGTGACCCCATTATTAGGGATTTCTAGCACAAAATCATACCCCATGTTTAGGGATTTTGTGCCAAAAAAGCTACCCATTAGAGCGGCACACCCCCGTATACCGTCTTAGGTGAGTGCCCCCCCCCCCCCCCTGGGGTGCAGTTGTCAGTCAAATGCATTTGGATAAATTGATGGAATAAGGCATGGAAAAACAAGGAAAATAATGACAATTTTACAGTAATTTTTCTTTAATAAAATCAGAAAGCAGTTATCCAATCTTAAGGTGTCATTTTGAAGCATTACAAAGCTCCTTTTGTTGGAATTAATATCTCAACCTTTTCTTTGAGAGACAACCCTTTTGTTGCAGCTGTACACATAATCTTATTTTTGTAAATTAATATAAACTTGTATAAAGCTTGTACTTATCATCTGAAAATAAATGACTTTACAATCACAATAGTAATACCATTTGGTCAAACCACTGTCTCTTCACCTGTTGTTGCATATAGAAATAAAAAACATACACATTTTGCCAATGAAATGTATATTATTATTATCAGCTAAATTAATTGTTAGTGTGTACTGAAAGCATGCTTCCAAATAATCCAAAACATACACATTTTGCCAATGAAATGTCTATTTTCAGTTTTCTGCTAGATTGTATTAGTAATTTGCCTTACTCATAAAAACCCATTACAAATGGACACTAAATTCCAAAGATATTCATAAGCCATTGAAGGATTTTCAAAACAGAAGAATTTGTATCCTTTGTCAAAATCAATATTTCCGACATGAGATTCGTATAGCTTGATCAAATCTCAATGTGGCATTGTGACATTGTCAACGCAACATGAAAACTAACAGGAATGTGCAAAAATGCAGGACACTTTATAATATGACATGCATTTGAAAACTAATGGATACATAGAAATTGTATCACTTTTGATGGTTATGCATAAGCCTGTACCAATTAGGATCCAGGGTACCAACACAACAGGAATACATTAATGATGGAACATTTTGTAAAAATATAACATATTTAACATCTTTATGAGTGTGTAGAAATTATATCCCTAAAAACTAAATCAACAAATAGGGTAAAGTCGCCTATTTTCGGTCAGCGCCTATTTTCGGTCACTGGTCAAAATCGTATAATTGCATCGGTCGTCGCCATTTTAAAAACAATACCGGGCATCAACTATGCAGGGTTTTTTTAGTCGTCAGTTTATAACGACCAAGTCATTTTTATTACACGATTTGGGCCAAGTGACCGAAAATAGGCGCTGACCGTAAATAGGCGACTTTACCATACAGCATTGTTGCCTCAAGATGAAAACTAGCAAGAAATTGCAAAAAATATGACATGTATTGAAAGTTTGAAAAACTGTAAGTTACAAATAAAAATGGTGATAAGCATATCAATCTAAATAATTAATTATAATGTTATCTTGATGAATTATGACAGATTCATTCAATAACAAACATTCATTTATTGTTATTTTTATCAAATAGTCATTCAATATACCTACCCCACTCTGCATTTCATTGCAATAATTAAGGCAGGTATTTGACTAATTTTACTGGCAATATAGCAAGACTGTTGAATTCTGAATATTATCTGTTCTTTGAAATATATATATTTGCTAGTTGTATTTTATACAAATCTAAGGTAAATTATCTGTAGAATATCACATGCTTTTTATCTGATTAATCTTTATACAGATTAGTTAAATCAATGGTTGCAACATAACTGAGCTCTTACAAATATACAGATTAATTAGTTTTAGTACTACAGTAGTAGTTAAATTAGTACTCAATGCAAACATATTATAATACTTTGTAACAAGATAGAACTAGAATATTAAATTAGAACTGTACTGGTATGATACCAAGATGTTTAGGTAAGAACAATGGGTTGTTACCAAGTAGGGGTCACTTCAATTCAAAAGAAAGTGAATTTCATGCTTGTTTACAAATAAACTTCCAAACAGTAGTCTTTATGAAAGAACAATCTGTGATGTACAGTACCTATGTACATTGCTAAGAGTGTTACAAAGAGCAGAAAGCTGTCATTTCACTTTGAATATATAAACAAGCTGGTATTATTTTGAAAATTGGTTGTTGTACAGGTATATATCACAAGGTGTGATGATTTCTTGTTAACAATAGGAGAAAATGTGTGAAACACGTTGAAACGCTTGTTTAGGTTATTATAATAAGCTAACTACTTGTAATTCTTTCTGAAAGTTTACACGTACATGGGCATGAAATCCACCTTCAAAGACAAATGTATCTGCCCCCTAACAGTTTGTTCAGTAAACAGAAATTATACTATTTTTTTAGAATATTTCAAAGTATGATGAACAATGTGCCAATATCTCAACACTTTTGAACAACAAAGACATTTACAGCTATCAGGTGTAGTAGAATTGAGGACCCTAGATCTAAAATGGGGTTAAGTCACAATCTTGTGAAATTGTAGTTAGTATCAGTTTCTGCTACAAGGAGGATCTCTGCCCTCTGTTCAAATGTTACAGTAAAGTCATGTGGTAAAGCTGTGTAATAGTCCATGGGAGGTACAACCCGAGTGGGTCAAGTCCACACATGGACACAATGAAACCCAGTTTTTGCCATTTTTCTCAATGTGACTTAACTCCCTTTTAGATCTAGGGTCCTCAATTCTAAAACAGATTGAAATCATAGAAATAGTACAACACAATGTTAAATTAAGTATTAGTTTTACTAAATTACAACTCAATATAGAATTTTCTACCAAAATGAAAATACTAATGAGTGCATTATTTCTACAAAAATGTTCAAGGTATAAAAGTTTATAATCAGTTTTTGGTAGGCATTTTTCTGTTGTTGTAACATTTCTGGAATAAAGGTCATGTTAACCACCTTTCATATAATTGTTTTAGCACTGTGAGTAGTTGTTTAATATGTTAACTCAACATATCATTGTTGTCTTTATGGTGACCAGATAATGTTCACCTACATGTATTAGACACCTTATATAGGTGGTGCCAGTTATAAACTATAATACAATATTTTGTACATATAAATAATTGGACTTGGAAGATATAATCATGTCTTTCTCTACACAATCCTATTATTGCACACAGTGTCTTGGGAATACTAAACGTAAATTAGCAACAGTATAAACCACTCATTTAAGCCTATAGCAAGCAAATGTACGGTTCATCTTGCATCTTGTTCAAATAAGGCCTAAAACAAAAAAAGTTTGATTGGCGTAACCCGACCGACCCTAAATACATCGCCGACCCTGAATATTTTTTATTATTTTGAGGGGAAAAAAAAAAAATTGAACAAAGTATTAAAGTTTTTATTGTTTAAAACTTCAGAAACTTGTACTCATAGAGTCTGTTGGTTTCTATAAATAAAAAGAAAAATGTTTAAAGAAAAAGGAATTTTTGCCGTCTCTTCATTTGTGTGTACTGCTGTCTTTTAAGTGTTCAAAAGTAGGTGATTTAAAAATTTAAAAAAAAAAAAAAATCCCGACCGACCTACCCTATTTGTTTTGGTCATGTTACGCCAATCAAACTTTTTTTTATAGGCCTAATAGGTCTAACATTACGGATTCCGTAGTGACAGCAAAATTACAGCACTTTGAATCATCTGAACAATTTGTTTACGAACACTAATGGAACTAACTAAACTTGGGTAAAATTGTGGGTAAATTTAATCATTTTCAAATTTCATACAATGCCATTTTATGTATTACTTTACCAACCTAACACCAAGAAAAATAGGTTACCTATATTCTCTGTTAATCTTCTTCTGTGCAGTGTTATCAGAGTGAATTTCAATGATTGCACCATTTTATCACTTGTGCTTCTAATGAAGGGGTATCCCCAATTTGATTACATATATATTTTGACATTTGTGCTTCAATGCTGAATTGATCAGTAGAATACTGATGCTAATTGCACATATAATTGAATATTCTTATTTATTCAGTAGCCATAAACAGAGGAGAACATAAATCTAACATGGGAAGTAACTTTTTTGCAAGTGCTACATTGTGTCATACACCACTGGACTACATTATGTAGGTAAAGGTGATAGACAACTTGGTATAGTTTGGTTATGTTCAGAATAGAATGTCACTTAATCTTGACAATATTTCAAAGTTGGGTCCAATCAGGATCCTAGGCCTACAGTGTTAGAAAATATTGTTTGAACACTTTGTAGGTGTAATGTAAAGTGTTCCCATGTTGAATCCAACAATATGTCCACCATCAGCACATGGCCTCACAACATTGATCGGTGGGTAGGGGAGGGGTATGAGGAAGGGGATTCTTCAGGCTACCATAAACAAGTTTCTGTTTTTATGTGACTCAAATAGTGTTTTGTTACAAACAGCGAACACATTTTAGAGTCAGTGTTTGAACACATTTTTTCTAAGAATGTAGCTCTTAGCAGTTAATCTACATCTGAACGTAATCTGGACATAAATTAAAAAGAGATGACATTGTCTTCCTTAATACAGTGGGGAGATGGCATAAACACGGCACCAAAGAAGCGATCTGGGAGAGTATTGAACCATCACTAAATAAGAAAGGGGGACTCCTCTATAAACTTCATGAGCATGGCATCGGGCAATTTAGAGGGGTTTCAGGCAGTCTATCAAGATCAGGGTTCTGCTGATGAAGTGCAACCGTGTTGGGTGCAACATAGCACTTGCAAGTTATAGTTTTTGTATTTGATTGATTTTATCCTCCGCTACACCACAGATGCAGACAAATGGAGTGTACAGATTAATATCAATACAACTTTTTCTTTGTAACAATTGTTGTGTAAAATTGTGACTTTTTGTGTGAAGTCTTAACAAGCATTGAACAACTTTCCAAGATTATTGTTGACTATTAGTGAGTATTTACTTGTATGCATGAATACATACAGACATAATGAATATATTGCTTTATATGTTTTATGTATATGGCATCCACATGGTTCACCATCCTAATTTAACCATACGCTGTGCATGGCGATTTTTACCCTCTGGCTCTTTATACAAGCCCAGTTTCAAGCGGTTTCGCGTGCGATTCTCTTCACTTTTTAACTTCCTCTTTGGGAATGGATCGAAAGTGGCTGGCTTGGCTTGTGATGAGCTTTTCTGTCTTTGATACTTTTGGTGTGATGATTCTTCACATCTTTGGCTCGTTTCATTGTCATCATCGATCTCCCAAAAGTCATCCGAATCGTCCGAATCCCACGTCTGCCACGGCTTTTTGTTGGACTGACCTTCCATTTTTGGATTAGTGCTCATACCTTCCATTGTTGAATACGGAAGTTCTGGCGTGTAAGCATTGACGGACATATTAAACTCTCTCTTTGTTGCATCTGACACCTCATCCATTGCTGGAGCAATATTGTTATCAAAATCCAATGAGGACAAACTGCCTCGCGGCGTTGTCTTGTTTGATTCACTACTCTCAACACTAACATTCAATTGTGGTGTTGACAAATTTGTTTCACTGTTACTAAAGTGACCAAACGATGCATTGGTTTCATCAGTTGTTGATGGAGATACTCCTCGGTCCCCATCATTGGGTCCCATGTGTTCCGCCAAAAAACTAATAGCACTATCACCAACATCTATGAGCAAGCCTACAGTGGGTTCTGTTACAGTGTTTTCATCTTCAGTGCTTGTTTCATTCACGTCATCTTCTGCAACACCATTATCACATGACCCATCAGTTGTTTCAGGTCGCTCACCAATTTCATCTGATTCACTGTCATCACAGTGATATACAGTGCCTTCAAGTACACCTTCAATCTGGAATTGAAAGTAAAGAATATTAAAAGTTAGTGTCATTGCAGCATTTACAATGAAAATATCCAAGTCGGGAAAAATGTTTTTTTTCCTGGGAAGCAAACAAAATTACTGAGGGAGAGACTAGATTTCCATCCATTTCTTATGTATTTATTTTATTTGAAAAGCAACATTTCCCACCTGATATCAAAATTTCCCAGGAATGAGATTCCCAATTCCTCATTTTCCAGGCCTGAAAATATGATCAATCCTAGCTGATCCACTAAATCGTTCCATTTTGACCAAGTCAAACCCTGATGGTAACCTAATCTTTTTGGATATCTAAAATGTCTATAACAATTATCCTGATATTCTCACGGTCGCAATGATGTCACAGAATGGAATACTGGCACCTGATTGGTCAATTACGGACAATTACGGCTGCTCCAAGTTACTCCCTGGAGTGAAAGATTGCTTTACGGTGATGGGTGAAGTAAACAAAATCACACTTTATTGCAAACTTGCTTGTTATAAAAAGCTTCTTTGTTCAAAATATTACCAATAATAATGTTCTACAGCTGTGTCTCGCATAAAATTAAATGTATCGGGTCAAAAACAATTTATAAAAGACATATTTCCCAGCACCCCAGACACACTCCATGCTGAGTTTCACTCCAGTTAACGGGAGTGAGTACGCAAAATTCAACAACCGCGACCGTGAGAATACTGCATGTACCCATTACCAAACAAGTTAGAAAACATTAACTGATGACTTTGTGGGCAAAAGTTTATAATCTATGCTTTCTTTCACAGTTTCTTACTCTTTGTCATTGCATTCTGTTATTTTTCTTCGTAAGAAATATTGTGTGAAAAGGAAACCGAGACTTACGTACATTACAGTTTAAAATCTTTCTCTATGTAATTTGGCAAAAGTAAGGTTGGGACGTCACTTTGGCAAAAGTTGTTTTTTGGGAATTCGCTGTCTACCACATGTTTTGAATGAGGACTTACCAAGAAAACTCATATCCACACACCCGAAAACCCTATATACACACACTCAGTAAATTGCGCAAAATGGTAGGGCATAACTTATGATTTCTAATGATTTCTATTATTTTCTGTAAGTTTATACACTGCAACAGTTTTCCCTTATAATGATTTCATATGAAATCACTTGTTCTATCTCAGAAACTAATATGACAAGTCTAAGCAATAGATGCACGTTGTTAGTAAGTTAACTTTGACATTATCATCATCATCATCATCATCATCCTTGGACGGAACAATGGAAGCAACTTAGTTACTTCCATCATTCTATCTTTGGCTATTTGTTGGTTACTCCATTGGTTCGCCACGCCTAGTGGAGGTATGTATAGGAATACATATTATGTGTGTATAGATACAGACCTGGGATGATCCCCTACTCTTTACGAAGGAGTCTGACTTTTGAACGTGCTCGGGGAGAGCTCTTCCGATGCACAGGACCACCATTTCTATGTGACTTCCGAGCCACATTAAGCGTGTTTCTATTCCATCAATAACCCGTTATTAGTAGTTATCGGCGGTGATAATCATCACCACCAATAACCACTAAATGAGTATTTCTATTCAGCACCAAAAGGTGATGACACAGCAAAAAGTTGCCGGCAGTTCACCAAAATTAGGTATGTGATGCAAAAGCCAAACTAAACATTGGAAAATTACCTGAACAGTGCCCTCAACTGCAACATCCTCAGCAGACGAGTCAAGATTTGCCGGATCAATACTACTACCACAGGAAGACATGAGTGACATGGTATCTGGGCTGCCTCGGCTTGTCACACTAGGTAGAGATTGCGGGGGGCTTCCCGTCATTGTACTGGTGCTGGGACTTCTATTTTTGCGCTTGGAATTGCTGGATACTTGCGGAGCCATTATTGCCGTTTTCTTATTCTTTTTACCAAGACCTGAGAGGATGGATAAGAAAGGGAAAATAGTTGAGTGGATTTATTGTATTATAGATGGTATATAGGTGGTAATTGGAATTTAAAACAAAAATTCAACATACCACATAGCATATACATATTTCACAATCAGAAAATAATTGCCCACAGAGTGACATGAATCTGGTGCAGTTAGCTAGGCATGTTTCTGTTCTGTTATTCTTCAAGTACTTTGTATGTACTACCCCAAGCCAATTCAACAGCTTTACATAGGTGGATACATTAAATCAAGTAGAGAGTATTATATTGGTTTTGCTTTCACTTTCATTTCACTGGCATTTACACCAACCCATAGTTAATTTGCCTTAAACAAGTTGCATCTTACCATGTTTGCCAATCAGTAGGTGGTTTATAGCAGCAGGGTTGTCTATTGGTGCAGCAAGCGCTCTGCTGTGATGACGTAGTCTCCTTCCTATGATATCAAATTAAGCAAATCAATTTGAGATAAATGTTCATGATATCACACTATTTTAAAGTTTTTTGTTATAATTATTCATCAAAAACAAAAATAGTCTCTTGCATTTTGTATACATTATACAAATATCATTTCTCCAAGTAGATATTCTATTTAACTTTGATAAATATATGACATATCTCTGTATCAGAATACGTGATAATGTCATTACAATAATGTCATAAATATTCACTGCCAATAGTTTCTGTCAATACAGTTTGGGCATAATTCCACAATGGCATACATATGCTGGACAAACCCAAGTGATTTTTTTTCAATGCTTCACACATTTATTTTAAGCCCACACACAAATTCAGCCACTGGCATGCCAATCAGTTTGGTCAAATTTTTTCCAAAATATTATGAAGGGTACTAGAGTTAAAAGCTATTTCACGATAAATAAAAAATACCCCTCAAGCTTGACCATGTTGAAGGAGTTTAAAAGGTTTAATATACCGTTGTGTCATTAAATATCAAATCCTAAATAGAACTGTATTCTAGTAACTAAATTCTAGTGCACCAAATTAATAATTCCACTACACTGCATAATTTGTTTATTTGAGTTATGCTTTTTCTCTTCATGAAAATATTCAACAGCTGTTATTTCAAAATTATATTAAGCACTTAAGCTAGTACATTGACCTACCGACCTTTTCTTCCACACACACACAGACACCATATATGCAACCTGTTACCTTCTGTTTATTTACATTTATACAGTCACACAGTCACACCAAAGCATATTATTCCACTGATTGCTGTTTACCATCATGCCTGTGATTCTAATGCATAGATGCCAACAGGCCCGTAACCAGGGGGAGGGGTGAAAGCCCCCACCCCACCCCAATTTTATAATATACCTTTTTTGTGTACCAATGGAACCTTTTTTGTGTGTTTGTGTGTACTAATGTACCTTTTGTTTTGTAAAACACCCATTGTGGAAAGCATTTTTTCAGGCCAGTTATGATTAAAATGTCCTACACAACCTCCCCCTCCTCAAGTTTTTTGAGCTATCTGCAAAACAAAAATTGAGACAACCTTTTATGATTTTTTGGGTACCAATGAACCTTTTCCGGAAAAAATGCCAACCCCCCCCCCCCCCACGCAAAAGAATCCTGGTTACGGGTCTGGATACCCACAAGTTCAAAGACGAATCGTGGCAATATAGTTAACTGTAAAGAAATTAAGCATGTTTTTCTGTGATGATTGCGTACAATGAGTAAAGGCGGAAGCACAGTTCCCATTGGTGAAGTAGAACAGCACAACTTTGAGCAGATCAACTCGCGCATCCGAATTGCCCGATTGTGTCTATTGCATCAAGAATGTTATTATTATTTAGTGTGCACACATAGGGCCTGTGCTGAACTACGCTGTTGGCGACTATAGCGTGTGAAATCACAAATCAAAAGATAACACAAGCATGTAAATGCAGTGGGCAATCACTGTAATATTCTATGACATAACTACCAAAGACAGATAAAAGGAGTATAATTGGTCTCATTTCAATTTACTAACCTCTAGATTCCTCCTTGGTACCTGCAGCACCGTATATGACATGTGCTGATTGTTGACGTCTTTGAACACGCCAGTACTGCTTCTTCAATGCATATACATCCAGATTCATACGTTCTAGCATGGCAGTCTGAGGCTTTTGTTGATTGTCATGATCACTGTTAGAGCCAAAGGCCCCAGGACTTACACCTGTTATATCACCACCGCTGCTGCGTGTACGGCTTTTGGATGGCAAATCTCCTTGAGTGACTGGGAGATAAAAAGACAACATCATTTTAAAGTTATAGAACAGGCTTTCTCAACTAGATTTACTGATGCGCCACATTTTAGTAACCAACTTGATGAAGCTCCACTTTTCGGTCATATTTTTTAGAATTTACAATGGCAAAATTCCCTTTATAATATTAATTTCAAAATATTTGAACATATATATGTAGGCAGCATAATAACTAATGTTACTCTTTTGAGGGCACATGCGCGCATAGCGCGAGAAAAATTGCTGTATTTATACATCTGACCGTCATAGGCCTATGAAATCTGGCTATATCATGATATGATTTTTTTTTAAACAAATTTTAACCACTCTCGCGCCACTTCGGATGCCTTGATGCGCCACAAGTGGCGCGCGCCACCAGTTGAGAATGCCTGTTATAGAATAACGATTTAGATTACGATGAGTTCATGAAAATGCTCCACTGATAGGCCAGTGCTAATGGGCCAGTCTGCTACGTTTCACAGTGTCTTTGACAACTATGTATTTATAAAACAGGTTTGGTAATGTTATGTTATGTTGAATTGTAACACCCCATAGTTTGTTGATTGTTGTTACTAAGTGTCCTTTCCACTTTCTATGATTAGAAATGAATATTCCTTAATTGACACCACTGACACTATGATATGAAATATGTACTTCTTTTGGAAAATTGTTGCAAAACTTAATTCTTACAACCCCGAAAAGTACTATTTGCAAAGTTTTTTTGGAAATGTATGTTGATAATATCGTGCATTGTGAGATGCTCAACCAAAAGAAGACTTTATAATTTGTCTTGTATAAGCAGTAATATCAATTGCTGACCAATAAATTCAAATAAAAACATACTAAAATATCTACTTTGACATTATTACAACATTTTATAGTACAAACATGGTCCTTTATAGAATTATTTGTGGGGTACAAAATAGTATGCCCAAGTAAATTGCTGGCTGAAACTACACAGGTAGAAAATGACTTACTACTTTTCCCTCGAGAAGGAGATATTGGAGCCGGTAGTAGTCCGGTAAAACATGCTAAAGCACTGCCATCCATCTCCTCCATATCATTATCATCATCACTAGGCGGTCTGTTTTGAGATGATTTCACCTTGTTCCTCTTGGGTGACAACCCCTCGCTATTACCAGATTCATCCAAGGATCCAATAGGGGAGAATGGGGTGATGCTGAACATGTACTTCTCACGTATCTCATTGAGGTGTGGAAAGGGAAACACTGCCATGGAATAGATGGTCTGTGATAGAAAGAGAGTGTATCCAGCTTAAATAAACGTCTTTTATGTGACAAGATTTGCAGGCTTTGCGGCAAATGTAAATGCAACTCTACAACTGCTTGATTTGATTTCATCAAGACAAAGTTACACATATATGAAAGGGCTGAGCTTATTACCATAGATGCAATTTACTTAAGTGTTGATGGTATTTTCCTACTCGTTTAATGGATGGGGATCCAACCATGCAGTCATATTAAAGTACAAACTAGAAGCAAGAGCCAGATGTTAGTTATAACAGCACTTTAAAGAGCACATTCGAAGGTATAAATTGATACACTATTTTAGGAAACACTTTCTTAGTACTGATGCAGGGATCAAGCATTCACCTGTATCCACCTTTCTTCAGGATAAATTAGGTCAAGATTAGGTGTATCCTGCAATGTGTAGGGTGAAGATTCACCTTAGTGCACCATGTTCGTTCAATAGTAATATGTGGGAGAAGTTGAAATATAGGTGAAGATTCACCATAGATTCACCTGTCCAATGTATAAATTAGTTCAAGATCCACCTCTCCAAAAATATTACTAGGCAAAGATTCGGCGTCTTATCTTTGACTAACCTTGAGGAGGGTAGGTTCAAGATGCACATTGACGCCTGCATGAATGGGATTACATTTAGGCCTTCATTGAATTTTGATGATTCATATGCTACTTTACGAAGGTGCAAAGTCAAAAACCTGGCAGCAACATCCAGTTACTAATATAATTTCAAATAGAATATTTTAAGCAACAACAAATGTTTTATTTTGGGAACCACTTTTTCAAACTCAATGCAATATTGGGTCTGCTCATGTTCAAGATCAACAAGTAACTAAATGACCTGGTTTCAAATTAGTTCAAGATCCACCTCTCCAAAAATATTACTAGGCAAAGATTAGGCGTCTAATCTTTGACTAACCTTGAGGAGGGTAGGTTCAAGATGCATATTGATGCCTGCATGAATGGGACGAAGGTGCAAAGTCAAAAACCTGGCAGCAACATCCAGTTACTAATATAATTTCAAAGAGAATATTTTAAGCAAAAAACAAATGTTTTATTTTGGGAACCACTTTTTAAAACTCAATGCAATATTGGATCTGCTCATGATCAACAAGAAACTAAATGTCCTGGTTTCAAATTAGAAATGAAAGTTACTCTTTTCAAGGTCTTCAATACCATCAGATAACTAAAATCTTACCTGTATAAGCTCATCTCCATCTATTATACTCTTAGTTAACATTTCATTGCTCAGAGCTCCCATGCGACCATAAAACTCATCTGAGCTTTCCACTTCTGCCAAATTGCTGCAATAAAAAGGATAAATAGCATATGGTTATAAGCATAAAGATTGGAGTATCTGCATTCTATTGCAATAATACAATCACAAAACAGGGTTTGACTGGTACAATATTATATGTATATGAAAAGTTTAAAGCTTGAAGGTATGTATTTATTTGAGGATAATCGATCGTCCAACAATTGATCGTTGGGTCAATGTGAAAAGGCTTAGTATGTTTTTATTGAAAGAACTATGAAAGCACCTCACGGTGTCGGTGCTATGTACAGGGAACCATCTCTATACTTGCAAATCACATTCAATATGCAAATGAGTAGGATGACATTCTCAAACTGTTCAGAATCAGGTTGAAGCTATTTCTTGGGACTCGTAACTTGTATCTGATAATATCAAAGATAACTCTAATTAATATATCTAATAATTGATAACTGTTGTTAATTCACTGTTCCTACCTGCCCAGCTTGGCCCATATAGCCAAAGCAACCCTCAGAAGTACTTCTGATCCTTCTAGGAAGATGCAGTCCCAAACACGTAGCACTAACGGCTTCGGTAAACAGGTGGCAAATAGCGTGAGGAACCACTGCATGGTGAATACATTGGTCAATGGAGGCTCATAATTACCTGCAATTATCAAAATAGTCAAATATTAGAGCTTTTCTTATGTCATGTTGTACATTATTAGTCATTCTTTGTATTTGATTCAAACGTTTTGGCAAGTTATAAAACAAAATTCAACAATCTTCATGTTTTTTCAAACTCATGCATGTTTCATTTGCCTCAATCAATGTGCACAGTTCTCATTTGTAGGGAATACACTATATGTGTACCGATGGGCAAAACTTACAATAAGCATTTGATACATGGGTTCATAAATGCATTGATTACAGCATTTATATTGAAGGATTTCATTAAAATTCCATTCATTTTAGACCCCAGATTTCAGCTTCCACTGCCTCATTTTACAACTCTTGTCAGCCAATAGTAGACCCTTGTAATTTTCAAGCCACATATATATATATATATTCATTATGGAGACAGAAATAATTTTAACTTCCTTACCAGATACCCCATCATTAGCAGCTTTCTGTAGTCTATCCAAGTGTTGGGCAAGGTCAGGGAGCTTAAAGTGGAGCAACTCTCTGAAAACAGCCATGTCTACGGAGAGCGCCCTCAAGTTGTTTGCGAAATAACTGTCTGGTAACACATGATCTATGAGAAAGATCATCACCTAGAGAAAGAATATAAAAATAATTGTTTACAGATTACAATGATTTGCTGGAATATACCTGAAAACCTTTAATATCTGGGTTGACCAGATACAAATCTTCATCAATTCATGGTACTCTACCTCAAAATAAGAAGCAAATTTAATCCCTCTCAAAGCCAGCAATGTGCAAGTCCAATACAACCATAACATATACTTCTATTAGGCACAACATATATTTCAAGATTTTTTAAGTATGCAAAATCATATCAGGTGAAAAGAAAAGGAAATTGTCAATAGTCTATCCCCGTACACGAAAATTCAAGGCACATCTAAATATTATTTTATATCTGATATTCATCATAAATCTTTTTATTTGATGATGTCAACTAATCCCCATATAGCTCCCTTCCCTCCCTCCTCCTCCAATCCCCTCCCTCCTCCTCGCAATCCCCTCCCTCCCTCCTCCAATCCCCTCCCTCCCTCCTCAAATCCCCTCACTTACTCCTCCAACCCTCACTCCCTCCTCCAATACCTTCACTCCCTCCTCCAATCCCTCACTCCCTCCTCCAATCCCCTCACTTACTCCTCCAACCCTCACTCCCTCCTCCAATACCCTCACTCCCTCTTCCAATCCCATCACTTACTCCTCCAACCCTCACTCCCTCCTCCAATACCCTCACTCCCTCTTCCAATCCCATCACTCCCTCCACCAATCCCCTCACGCCCTCCTCTAGCCCCCTCACTCCCTCCTTCAACCCCCTCACTCAATCCTGTCACTCCCTCCTCCAATCCCCACACTCCCTCCTCCAATCCCTCACTCCCTCCTCCAATCCCTCACTCCCTCCTCTAACCCCCTCCAGCCCTTCACTCCCTCCTCCAAACCCCTCACTCCCTCCTCCAACCACTGCAAGTAACCAACCTTCAGAGCTTCATCTTCAACATGATCCACAACTTCTAGTATAAGTGCTGCAAGTACATTGAATCCCTGACAGTACCCAACAGACTTATTCCATCTTGCATAGGCCAATAAGACACGTTTAAGAACCACTCGATCACCTTCAGCATCGGTGCCACAGAATCCTGTACAACCAGTTCTGTGTAAATCCTGGATACATAAGAAAATGAATGGGGCAAAGGGCTACATTAAGGTCATTATTATCAATGCAATCTACATGGTTTGACTATACAAGTGTAGAAAATAAGTTACATTTGTTTGCACACCACCAGTTTGAATAGTGTAAAGCTTATCTAAATAAACCATATTACATTGTGAATCAAAAAAAATTAGGACTCTCTTTCAGCATGGATTTAATCCTTATTACTACCACTGAATCATGACCAATTTGATTTCATTGTAAAGTACAACTAGTAAAGTTTAATTCCTGAAAAAATTAGAAAAATCCATTACAAATTAAGGAAAGTATGACCATTTAGGCAAGTCAACCCATTTTGTAGTATGTACAATGGTAATTCACACAGTAGTCAAAGTAGAGTAATATAACGTGAAATTGCAAGATGACATACATGTACTTTTAATAGGCTACAATGTACAAGGGAAATTCTCCTTCTGATGGCAGAAATTGAAGTTGACTTACAAGTCCAATTTCACCTGCCTATGAATGGTTTTAAATGCCACTATCTGTCTATGATTGGTATAAACACACTATTGACATGATTGGTGCTTTCCTACCACAACTTTCCTACATGCTTTCCTACTGAGGCTTTCTCATGAGAACACTGAGCAGCATTGAACATTGCACATACAGTTAAGCCCACAATTATTCATACCCCTTGAAAATATGAGTTTTTTGCGTTTTTCTCATATCTATACCAGCTGGAGTGGTGGAACTTTTGCTTTACATTAAAGACAATTAGTTTGCAAGTACAAATCAATATATCTGGGCTCAACATTTTTTGCATAACAATAGAATTTAACAAGAATTGTGTTTTTATGCCTGTCCAAAATTATTCATACCCCATACCAAGTCTCAGGATTGAGGCCACTTTTGTGATCAATACACATATTTTTGACATTCCAAACATGCTTTATATTGTGTGATAGGCTTTTATATCGTTATGTAATTATTCCATGATGTGTGCATTACAAATGTGTCCTATTGAATGTACAGTGAGGGATATTATAGGACAACACTCTAGCTCTTTGACAGCATGGCGAAGAAGATCAAATAACTTTTTTGTGCACATTGTGAATGCTCACAAAGAGGGGAAAGGCTACAGAGCTATTTCGAAACAATTCCAAGTGCAAGAATCCACCATACAAAGCATAATTAGGAAGAACAAGACGTTCAACTCACTAAAAAACATTGAAGGATGCAGTCGGAAGCCAGCGGTGTCCCCTTGTTTGGCAAGAAAAGTATTGCGAAAGGCCAACAACAATCCACAGATCACCATCAATCATTCACCAACAACCTGGGCAATTATTGGACCAAGATATCATGGCAGACACTCCAGCATATAGTGCACATAAGAGGTCTCCATGGAGGCCAACCAAGAAAGATTCTACTCCTTAAAAGAGACACAGAGAAACTTGTCTTGCATCTTAGACAACCCCAACACTGAAGACCAAAAACTTGTATCTTTGTCCAGAAGTGCTCTTGCAAATGCTAGATGAGTTTCTCTTAGTCTCTTTTCAGGAGTAGAGTCTTTCTTGGTCGGAGTCCATGGAGAACTTTTGTGTACTATGTCTGCTGGAGTGTCTGCCTTAATATCTTGGTCCAAGACAAGGTTGTTCAGGAGAGCATTGACGGTGATATGTGGATTGTTGTTGGCCTTTCACCATACTTTTCTTGTCAAACAAGGGGACGCTGTTGGCTTCCGACCGTGTTCTTCAAGGTTTTTAACTGTCTTGTTCTTCCTAATTATGCTTTATATGGTGGAATTTGGCACTTGAAATTGCTCCGAAATAGCTTTGTAGCCTTTCCCCTCTTTGTGAGCATTCACAATGCACAAAAAAGATCCTCACTGAGTTATTTGATCTCCTTCGCCATGCTATCAAAGAGCTAGAGTGTTGTCCTATAATATCCCTCACTGTACATTCAATAGGACACATTTGTAATGCATCCACATTGTATGCACACATCATGGAATAATTGCATAACAATAAAAGCCTATCACACAATATAAAGAATGTTTGGAATGTCAAAAACATGTGTGGTATCACAAAAAGTGGCCTCAATCCTGAGACTTGGCATGGGGTATGAATAATTTTGGACAGGCATAAAAACACAATTCTTGTTCAATTCTATTGTTATGCAAAAAATGTTGAGCCCAAATATATTGATTTGTACTTGCAAACTAATTGTCTTTAGTGTAAAGCGAAAGTTCCACCACTCCAGCTGGTTTAGATATGAGAAAAATGACAAAAACTCATATTTTTCAAGGGGTATGAATAATTGTGGGCTTAACTGTACATATTCATGCATCGAAGTTGTGGATAATGTAGCTATTAATAATTTGTGCCAGAATTGTGAGAAATAGTTCAAATCTAATCTTTGCTATTGTTATTGATAGATGATTTAAAATGTTTATTCATGCAAAGTATTGAAATGTAAACCATTTCATTTTCTGGTTTGTGCATGTAAATCCCATTTAGTGAAGCGGATATGTAACCATATCACATATCCGCTTCACTAATTGCACAGACTAGTAAATGACATGGTTTACGCATATTATGCCAGCGGTCTTATTTTGCATTGGATAAATGTAAGATTTTCAGGATATTATCATTATTAATTGGGCTTTACACTGAAGGTAAATTGGTCATGGTCCAGTGGTTTTTAACAAGTATAACACCTTCATGAAACAGAGTCCTATTTATTTTGATTCACCCTGTATATCAAACTAATATATGGAGCTTAATATTATTTTTTCCATGTAGTGCGAAAATAATACTGACAAATACCCTATTTCAGATTTCACTTTATATTGGTTGTTCTATTATTGGTAAATGTCACTTCAAAGTATGTCTAGATAGAGTAGTTATTTCTGTGATTCAAATAAAATATGAAGACAATACAGAAATATAATCTGCTTATGTCATTCAATAGGTTTTAAAGCAAATCAGCTTCTGGATAAAAGTACAAAAAGGTCACTATTATGTCACTTTATGTGTATTGAGTGCTAAGCAACAAATAATGTGTGCAAATGTTTGGCTCGGAATATTTATGTTACTGATAAGAAGAAAAAAATAATGAACGATTTGTTACAATGTATGATAGTTTATTTTATGTTAAAACTAATAGAGTCTCAGTTAAGAACATTTATGTATTGCTAATATTAGTAAGGCCTATCCCCTGTTTGTCCATGCAATACAAAAAGACGTTTTTGTTTGGGGTTCATTAATTAACATGAGGCTTATTGCATGAGAACAAGCAGGGGATAATCCAGGGGGTCAGTGAACATACCAAGCAGGTACGCATCCACTTCCAAAAAAAACATCGAAAAGGGTCCAGATTTCACCACACGATGTCGTCGACGTCTTTATGAAAAAGGGGTACTTTTCAGGGGGCATCGCACTAAAGGGTAGCCATTACAGCATCGAGGTATCGACGTTTAGGGGTACTTAATTGCCGGGCTAATTGGTGTATGTGACTTTTCAATAAACATGCAAAATGTTGAAAAAAATCTTCAACATTTCTACTTTTGCATGCATTCTACATCATGCATGAGCACTACTATATTACGCCATTTAGGGGTGCATTATTAAAGGTATATTATGTGATCTTTCCAGGGAACACCCTCAACACCGAAAAACAAATTGAAAGCAGATTTTCTTGCAGATTTACATTGCTGATCATAAATCGTACATACATTCCAACTTAGAGGGCGATACGATTCTCAATTACTTCAAAATCATGGTTTTAGAGTGAAAATAAACTGTCGGATTACCTACAACTTATTTTACTCTCTAGTCTAAATTCACTCTAAAACCATGATTTTGAGGTAATTAGGAATCGTATCGCTCTGTAACTTGGAATGTATGTACGATTTATGATCAGAAATGTAAATCTGCAAGAAAATCTACTTTCTAAAAAAAAATCATGAATAGAGGGCGCTCCCTGGAAAAGATCACATAATATGCCTTTAAGTGATGGTAACTCCGTTTAGGGTAGGGTTTGTATTTGTTACGTCATTTAGTGGTATCAAAACAGTGTTCTGGTTTACGCCATTAAGGGTCCATTTCTGAGGTGCTTGGACGCGCATGTGTACCCGCTTGGTATATTCACTGACCACCCCCTCCCCCTGGAGAATGAATTTATCTTTCAGTAGACACAAATTTAGGTAAACAATTGTTAGACTGCATAATGAAAAAATGAAAGTATAGATCAGGCATTCTCAACTGGTGGCGCGCGCGCCACTTGTGGCACATCAAGGCATCCTAAGTGGCGCAAGATTGGTTAAAATTTGTTTTAAAAAAACACATCATATCATGATATAGCCAGATTTCATAGGCCTATGACGGTCAGATGTATAAATGCAGCAATTTTTCTCGCGCGGTGCGCGCCATCAAAAGAGTAATATTAGTTATTATGCTGCCTACATATTCGTTAAAATATTTTGAAATTAATGTTATAAAGGGAATTTTGCCATTGTAAATTCTAAAAAAATATGACCAAGTGGAGCTTCAACAAGTTGGTTACTAAAATGTGGCGCATCAGTAAATCTAGTTGAGGAAGCCTGGTATAGATGGTGTGACCGGTGACGTAGTGCCCGGCAGTATGTGTGCGCACCTATAGGGAATGTGCTTTAATTCACACTTGATTGATCATTACTTACAATGCTTACGGTGTAATAGTGCAATAGTCATGGTCTGCATCCCTAAGCACAGTGAGAGACCAGGTACTAAATCTGGTTGCCCTGCAGTATGCGTACGCACCATAAGGGCATGTGCTTTTAAAATTGACGTTCAGTGATGTGTGTTTTGCTTTCGAATAGTATGTATGCAGTAATCATGGACTAGTACCTCTAGCATGTCTTTAGACCAGGCGCTAATCAATTTGTAAACACTACTGATGTAAACAACGGTCACCTCATCTATTGTTTACTTATTATCGCTGCTATGACATTATTTTTTTGCATTGCGACCGCCCTCTTCCGAAAATATGTCTGCTAGGTTTCGCCATCTTGATTGTTTACCATGTCATTGATTCCCAAGTATTCCTAACCATCTCATTTTGCGTAGCAAAATATATTTCACTCTGAGCCCAATGCAACCGTGCATATTTCGCCGTAGTCATGCTATACAGTCTCTTACACAAATACGACTGCTCGCTTTGCAATTGATAAATGTAAGAACAGGCTTTGCGTACAGATGTGACATATCATGCTGTGAAACTTTTTGACACAACTTTTAAAAATAATTTTTATCAATGTAATAGTAACATTAAAGTACCAATGATTGATTCGTATCATACAGAGAGCGTCATACCATTGAGAACTTTCTTTGCCCATACCAATCTAAATCTCAGCACAACAGACACCTGCACCGATCACCAAACTATCCTCGTGCAATATACAAATTATGCGCATCTTCGGCACAAGCCGATTAAACAACATTTTTAATACTATTTTTCGCTTCCGGGTACTTAAGTTGAATAATATTCAATGCAGTTTTATTGTACAGTTGGGAAGCTTGATATAAATATGTTATTTATATCACATTTCTAACAATTGTGTACCATATTGAATTTTGTTTCCAGACAAAGTACATGTACCTGGTATTTTCATTGTGGGGTACAAAAACAAGTCTATTAAATTTAACCAATAGCCCATGACAAAAAGGGACATGACCCACTTTTAACAATATGCGCTTCATTGATAGACATTGGCTCCATAAATAAAACTGGTTGTACCTTAATTGAATGGCTGATTGTTAGTGATTGGGCATCTTCAAGTATAGCAATTGATTGATTTAAATTTCAAGTATACACTATACATGTAGCAATTGATTGATTTAAATTGCCCCAATTAAAGGTATATTATGTGATCTTTTCCAGGAGACGCCCTCAATCCTCGAAAAAAGATTGGAAGCAGATTTTATTGCAGATTGCAATGTCCACACCGCATGCTACAGCATTCGATTCGATGACGTCATCAACCAAGCTGATATGTGTGTACAAAATGGCTGCCCAGGCGAGCCTTGGCCAGTTAGACGAGTTAGGGACGTGGCATGGTGATCGGAGGGTCCGGGGTAAAATCCCTGGGGTTTCGTGGCGATTATTTGGGTCAAAAATTCATACTTTGTCCCCCTCCCCCGGTTTCCACACAAAACCAAAGCCTGCCTGGTTAGGGTTAATATTAGTTAACTTATTATTTCTTTTGTCCTCAAGATTACTGTTACTTTAAAAATCTGTACACCAAATCACTGTTTCTTAAAAATCTTTACACCAAATCACTGTTTCTTAACAATCTGTACACCAAATCATTGTTACTTTAACAATCTGTAAACCAAATCAATGTTACCTTAACAATCTGTACACCAAGTTTGTCGTCATCTGGATTACTCCTATCATTGAATGCAAAGCGCACTGTTTTAGTCCAGTCCAATTTTAGATGCTGCACATGTCTATTGGCAAGGCTTAGCCAGAACTTGTTTCTGAGTGCTGTGGGAATGCCTGCTGGCAAACGTGCTACTGCACGCAGAGCATCATACCACTGAAATAGCAACAAATTATTCAAATCAAATTTATAACAAATATTAAAATTAAATTCATAGGCTTACAAATACGAATGTCACAAGACTAAATAAATAGTTTATTGATTCACCATGCATCTGCCATCATTGGTAGGCCCTATACTTAATCTTAGTGGACATCACAACATGTACACCGCATGTTAAAGATGGATCATCTCTCATTCAAACCATTGGGGGGGGGGGGGGGGGGGGGGCTGATCCTTAAGGAAATAGCTTGGTATCAAATAACATGTCAAGGTGTTCACAATATTTTTAACATATACTTGGTAGTAATAGAGTCAACAAGGTTACAGTCACTTACTGCTGTTTTGTTGGTTCAAACTTGAGTACAGCCTAATCCAAAATAAGTGTGACCCTTGAAATTGATTTCATTTTCTGATAAAAGCAGTACATCATTTTTATTTACAATGCAATCTTTTAAATCCTTCAAGTTTAATTCCTAAAAATTAGAGAGAGTTTGTTGTTGAAAGATCTATTATAAGTAATTAAAATTTATTTCTGCATGTCACACAAATGAAATATTTTAAAGGTAGAATCAAATGAATGCGTTAGACACCTGGTGGAAGAAGGTTCTAAGCCCTGAACCCTACAAACCCCGTTTGAAAACATGTTGGCATAACTGGTTGCCTCAGGCTATCTCCCCGGGTGATCACTACGGGTGATAAATGCGGATGGAAATGTAAATTTTAACTTCAATTTCAATGCTTTTTGGGAATTTGATACAAGACCCTGTGTAGTCATTTAGCCAATCTTATGAATGTTTACACTCCGTAAAGGTTTTAATGCGTAACATTGCCAGCACTACCAGCATCGGTTCCCAGGGCAATCACTGTGGATGATAAATGAGGACGGAAAACTTTATTTTGGGAGTGTGACCCCCTGGCGAAGTGAACTAAGGCACAGACTCCCATGCCAAGGGGGGGCGGTTTTCCCTCTAAACATCACCTCTTTCTTTCCGCTGATAGTTGTATTCCCAAATCCACCTAAGGGGTGTTACGGTTAAGGTACATTTTAACTGAACCAACTTGAAATTCATAAAGTATTGTTGCACAAATCTGCTACAAGTATAATATTAATACTAACCTGTCTGAATGCTTTTTTGCCAGGTAATGGTTCTATGCTGAACTTCAATCTAGCATCAACCCCTGTATAAAATATCAAGACAAATTATTCAATGACAATATTTGAACTTTGAAAATTACAATAAATTTGGTGGATCAACTGCATGGTGCTACAATAAAAAATGCACATAATATTAATAATATAATAATAATAAAAACAGTGTTTATATAGCGCACTGTGGATCACAATCCCTCAGAGCGCTTTACAATATGATACATCATAAAATAATAAAAATACAAGCAAATCAATCAAAATAAAAAAAATTGCAAGACCAACAATTGCACATTACATCAAGCACTGATATATTCATAACATTTACAGACCAGCTGTGATTATATAAAAAGTACATTAATTGCACATCAAAAACATTAGAAGTCAAATGAAATTTACTCAAAAACAGAGAACTCACATTACTCACATCAGAGAACTAAAGTTTATCAAATACAATATTGAATATAATTACATCACAAAATAGCTGGACAAAGTGTCACATATGAGTTGCAGATAGATTTGAAAACTAGTGAATTTATAAATCTGAGGGTTGACAGAACTCTTATTTTTAGCAGGGTCAGTAAATTGTGCATTTTTTGTTTTTGAGTAAATTACCATAATTTAAAATATTGTAAACCATATTTTCAAAACACTACAAACAAAACATTTAGCAAAACTGATTATATATTATTCTTGTTAAATTATGGAAAGGTCTTAAAAATATAGTTATTTATAAATGATCGTAACACAAACTGTGCACTACACAAGCAGTTTGTTAATTCATGTACCAGGTGTTTAAAAATAGATAATCACACAATAATATACCACTGACGTAGTATTTCCTAACAGCTTTCACCAGACATTACAATTGATCCATTTTACACACAGAAATGGTGCTAATTACCACAGTATCCAAGGACAACATAATATGACGTCATATATTATTGCCATAAAAAACTAAAAGTATAATAACTGTTGAATTAAGAACAGTTGAGGCGAGACACCAGGATTACAATAATTAGATCAGACGCAAAAATATGATGTGGAGCGTGAATCCGCCACATACCAGAAGTATATTTTTTAACATGTGTCAATCATAAATAAGCCAAACCTCACTTCTGTCAAATAGGAGTTGAATGCACATTTTATTTTATTTTAAAATGTATTTCATGACATTTGTATATTTATTACATAACAACCAGACCTTGAAGGTCACATTCAAATGTGTCTATAAATTTTATAGTTCGTAATTTTTTTTTATTAGCACATTTTAAATGTACTTCAATTGTTGTCCGCAGATAATTAATGTGTCAATAAATTTGATAGTTTGTAATGACACATATAATTATTAGCATATTTTAAATGTACTTCAATTGTTGTCTGCAGATAATATGTCTATAAATTTATAGTTTGTAGTGATACATATATCTGCACGGATTTCGGGAAGTATATCCAAATTCCAAATACAGTCCGACCCCAGTTATCCGACTGTAGGCCGGATACATAACTAATTGGGGTGTGAAATCAATTATTGACAATGACATGTACACATGCCTAAGACGGAGTGTTCATTGGGAAGAAATGATTTTATAAACTTAAGAAACTGAAATTGAGTGAAATTACAATATTTCTTAAGGTGGCTCTATTGGCCGATGACAATTTTAGATTTCCTTTAAAATCTGATATGTTCTAGCCCAGGCCTTCTCAAATGGTGGCGCGCGCGCCACTTGTGGCGCATTGCATCAGTCCGAGTGGCGCGCGGAAGGACGCATACAAAAATTAAAAATTAAAATTAAAAATTAAAAAGAAATAAAAAAAGAAGGAGAAATATATCCCCAACTTCAACCAAATCGCAAGAACCAAGAAGCATGAAGAGCCACTTCAGCCACTAACTGCAGTGGGGTGGGGTAAGTCATGATTATTAGTAGTAGGCCTATTGATTATCACTACATTTCCTACCATTTTTTGTTGTTGTACATTTTACCATCAACATCTCTTTATTTCTTGTACCATATTGTATGCAAATATAGCTCTCCTTAGCCTCTTAAGGGGGATGTGCACCTTCGCATAGCCTCCGTAAAACTGCCGTAACTTCTTCATTATTCATTTAATCTTAATAAAAGTATACATTTTTTTGCAGGAAAGGGTTCAATGAATCCAACTATGATCATGAAATTGACCATTTTGGAGAAAATTATAAAAAACATGTTTTTTGACCCATTTTAGGTTTGGAAAAGATAACTCAAAATATATTTTGTTAAATTTTATCATCCTAGTTTAATTATATTCCTCATGCAATTCCCTAGGAATCGTTTTTTTTTAAAATTTTTACTTTATTATTTTTTGAATTACAGACCAAAAAGTGCCAAAAAACCTGTTTTTTAACCTCCAAAATCGTGAAAATCACGTTTTTTGGTAAAAAATCATATTTTTTGGCACTTTTTGTTCGATAATTCAAAAAATAATAAAGTAAAAAATTTTTTAAAAAAACGATTCCTAGGGAATTGCATGAGGAATATAATTAAACTAGTATGATAAAATTTAACAAAATATATTTTGAGTTATCTTTTCCAAACCTAAAATGGGTCAAAAAACGTGTTTTTTATAATTTTCTCCCAAAATGGTCAATTTCATGATCATGGTTGGATTTATTGAACCCTTTCCTGCAAAAAAATGTATACTTTCATATAGATTAAATGAAAAATGAAGAAGTTACGGCAGTTTTACGGAGGCTGTACCTGGAGGTGCACAGCCCCCTTAAAAGGGGGTAAACCCCTGGACCCCACCAGGGGCCCTAACGCGGGACCATGGACCCCACCCGTTATTCGCTCGCTACGCTCGCAGAAACAGTGGCGCTTCTAGATCACTAACATCTCAAAAGTGGTGCTTTACAAAATCTAATTGAGAAGGCCTGTTCTAGCCCTTGGTTTATCAATTGTGGAACTGAACATTTTATTTAAATCGGATATTCGGTTGCCGAGATATGCAAGGTCAAAGAGGCCTAATACCAACATCTTTGGCAACAACTTTCTTTTCATTTTCTTTATTTTTTCCAATTCCAGTTGCCATGAAATGTCCTAATTATGGCTAATTATGTATGCATGAAATATGTTTAAACATTTCTTAATTAGGGCTTAATTAATTATGCAAATGAAAATTAGACAAAAGCTAACATACGTTTTTAGATCTTTAAGTGTTCTACCCATGTACCAAGTTACATTACATCCTCATAGCTCATCTCATTAGTCCACAAACTTTACTTTGCATATTTCATGCATACATAATTAGCCATAATTAGGACATTACATGGCAACTGGAATTGGAAAAAATAAAGAAAATAAAAAGAAAGTTGTTGCCAAAGATGTTGGTATTATGCCTCTTTGACCTACAGTACCATATCTCGGCAACAGATTGTCTGATTGAAATAAAATGTTCAATTCCAGAATCGTTAGACCAAGGCTAGAACATTAGATTTTAAAGGAAATCTAAATTTTTCATCGGCCAATAGAGCCACCTTAACCCTAACCCCCCTGAATGCTAAGTAATGCTAATCCTAAGTCCCTCTCCAAACGTAGTCAACCGAGCCTATAGTGAGCGCAGTATACGGCTTGAGAATGGAGGGTCCCCGGATCGAATCCCGGCAGGTTTCCAGAGATTTAGTTGGTGTTTTTTCCTCGAAAATTGTGATCCCGGTCAAAAATTATTAAAGGAAAACATACGATTCCTTGAAATTGCGGGTGATTTTTAAGAAAGTGGGAAAATTACTCTCAAAAGCAAGAAACACGCCATGAAAACCTAGATCGGGTTGCAATTGGCGAGTGCATACCATATGAAACCTTGAGAAATGATTGAATTATGATTGCAAATGACTGCAAATATTGTTGTTATTATTTTTGAGAATAAAAATCTACAGAAAAATAAATTACTAGAAACAGCTTATACATAGTGTAAACCTTTACTTACGTCTCTTCTGAGATACGGCCTGCAAGATCGCTGTCAACACATCTTGATTCTTGGTTTGTTTAGCTAAGTTACGGTCACGTCGTTTCAACAATTTTACTAAACGGCCATTGAGAAGCGCCACCCCATGCTGTAAATCACGCACCATCTCCCGTAGCTCAACTGTGCCTGTAATAACAATAGGGAAACAAAATAAAGCAAATTTATTATAAGCCCAAGGCCAATTCCATGGTGTCAATAGCTTAAAACACAAACAAGTTTCGTTTAAAAAAATAAATAAAATGAGGTTGTTGCTTGTCCCAGTGCATCCATGTTTTTGTTTTTAGAGCACAGCAATTCCCAGTATTTTTCACTGTTTCCCCACACCAAGTTGTTGGTATCTTGCTTTTAAGTGTTATTCTTTGCATTTCACATTTTCGAGATATCACTCTTGTACATCAGTTTTCTGATCCTGCGTCCGTTGGATTCTTCTTTTTACATTATTTAAAATAAAAATTGTAAATGTAGGTAATCTTGATTTTAATCTTCTTAGTTCTCAATTAAAAAATACATTTTAGCTTACGGCAATTTAATCATTAGCCATCTAATTAAAATGATCATTTTGTAAATTTCCCATTTTTCGCAATTTATTCAACAAATTGAATGTAATTGAATTTCCATGCTCAAGTCTCCACCTAAAGAGACATTTTGATTTCATTGGTTTGGTTGCCTTTTTCCGTACGTGTAAGTTTTTTCTCCACACGTCAATAATTCGTTATTTTCTGTTATTTTGAAAAGTTTTGATTATTTTGAAAAGTTTCGATTATTTTGAAAAGTGTTCATTTTCATTTTCTGTAGAGTTTGAAAGTTTAGGACAATTTCTTGGAGTTTCAATTTGAGCAAATGTTATACTGTAGGCGACTTAGGCGTACATTAATAGAGTAAACTTGTATTAAATTTGTTTAGTGTTTCCCTCACTAGTCGTATACAATAATAATGCGAATAACATAATTTTGAGTGTTTAATTAAAAGGGTTAGTTAGTGACTTTATAGATTTTCATAATGGATAATTTCGACAAAAACTCGGAATCTACTATCGTTACAAAAAAGTCTGTATTTTCCATCAGAAATGTCCGATTTTCAAAATCTAAAATTCATAAGAAAGCTGGGCGTTTGCACAAGATATATGAAAACGATTTGGACAATATCAATAAAGTTCATACCGAAAAATATTGTTTGACCTCGGTATAGATCATTCTGAGACACCCTGAAGCCTGAACAACAACAACTCACTCGAGATACCAGCGACATTTCTGAGCACCATCCATGATTTGAACCCGAACCTTCCACACAAATGTTGAACACGCCAGTGTATAGACCAAAAGAGGACTTCCCTGCCAGGTCTACACGTATGACGTAAACAAACCTAGAACCCAGATCATTATATCACCAACTAATTCTTCTATAAACAAACAAAACACTATCTTTTGGTGATCATCATGTTGTAGTGATTGCGCAGGCCTACGAAAAGATGATCGATCGAAATATGATCAACCATTGGGTAGTGTGAAAAGGCTTGATATGTAAACTACAATTTAAAAATTAATTCATAGCCATTTATGTAGTACTGTATAAAGGACGGCGTGACGTTTAATAATGCACTTATCAATTGCAAGCCTGGCCGCCGTGGACCCGAGACATGGCGGGGACTGTACACAAATGAACAAAAACCCGGTGCCCGGCTATGCAGGGGAGTGTACCGGGGACGTACGCTAAGGGTACACAAATGAACACCCCGGGCCTACATGTAGCTATATTACATAAGCTATACGATGCGCTTGACGGAATAAGCCTAATAACACATAGGGAACACATACAAATGCATCCCGTTATGGTTTAATAAGAAAGGGTAAGGAAGGCCGGGACTGTACAAATATAATTTGTCCCGGCTGGGGGGGGGGGGGGGGGGGGGACTGTTGCGGGGACATACACAAAAACGTACACAAAAATGGTGCCCCGCCCTGCTGGAACCGTACACGACTGTACCCGGGACGTCACATCGGCAATTTGTACGTCCCTGCCCTAATCCTCGCTATCCTTGGGTCCCTCAGGGCCGGGGATGCAATTGATAAGTGCATAACCACAGAACATATTTATGCATTTTGCTTGTGAAAAAAATGTGTTAGTGTTACGACACAGGTCTGTATGTTGTTAATTGTTTTCTAATGGAATTTGTTGTCACTTACAAATCTCCAGTAGCATGCGCAAAAAGGGGGGGGAGGGCCTCCACTATTAAAATCAGTCAGGGGAAATTACTGCCAGTCGGGGGAAACTACTGCTAGTCGGGGGCAGGGCCGTCGCTAAGAGGGTATGTGTGTTGGTGAGGGGTGTGACCCAAAATAGTCAAATAGTCGGCAAATTTGTATATGGCTCATTCCATGAAGTTGGGGCATTTGTTAAAATAGCAGAATTTGGTACTTTAGGCAGCTTATAAACTGTTTTACTCTATGTGTATATCAAAAAAATTTAGTGTCCAAAAACAGTACTAGGTTAAAGTATTGACCCATGAAAAAAAAAAAAAAAATCGACCCTTCCTTGAAGAAGAAAAAAATAAAAAATTAGGTGGTGTCCAAGACCATTTTTGCTAAAAAACGTGACATGGAAAACACAACAATTAATATGAGTTTTATGTAAGCAAAACTATCATAGAATTGCTTGGAAATCGATTTGATTAATAAAAGATACATGTATTCATAGTTTACTGACCAAAACACCTCGTCACGCTGGACTGATTTTTCACCCAAGCAACATGAAAATTGCCTTTCCGATGCTACGCACGGTGTCCACAAAATATACACGTGTAGCATCGGGAGTTTTCATTGCTGAATGGGGGTAGTTCTCTATCATACATTTTTTAATTATTTTCCAAAATTAAGAGCATCTATCAATTGAAAACTATTGCAAATGAGAATAAATTTCATGAAGACCATTCCATATATTCATGAAAAAGTATACCGTGCCGTGCGCATGGTGTCCTTACCATAAAATGTAGCATCGTGATAAACATCCTATGCAATTTGTGGGAATCCCCCCCTGGAGATAAATAAAACATTCCATATTTCTTTTGTAAGGATAGAGGTCAATAGCTATCAGGTTTGTTTGGAATTTGCCACATGTGGGCTAGTGTTATCAAGGTTTTAGTCGCTGGTGTCCAATGGTAGCATCGGGACTTTTATGTAGCATCAAAATGTAAACATTGGATAGTTTTGTGAATGGTAAGTGCGATTGTAATTATTTCTTAATGTTGCTTGTATGTCTGTATTTATTAATGCATTTTTATTGAAAGGGAAACACTGAATCAGAATTTCTTTTCATGTTATGATATTAATTTTGAGTCACGGACGCCATAATAATTTGGCGTCCATGTAGCATCGGGCATAGCATGGGCAATATTTTGCATTGGGTATTGTTATAGTTCGTTGAAATTGTATTTTTTTTGTAGAATCACATCATTAATAAACTTTGAAGTTAATAATGAATTAGTTTTTGCTCTTTTAATGCTAATAATATAGCTTACCAATACGATGCTACATGGACACCATGTCCATGTAGCATTTCATAAAATTTGCCTAATTAGACTAAAACAATTACCCCATTCGAAATTATCCATCACCCAAAACATTCAAAACATTGCCTACATTTTACTACACTTTACAGAAAAAAAGGCATATTATGAGAGATGTATATCTAATGAAATATATTAATACACAATGCTACATGGACACCATTTCCATTAGCATTTCACTGAATTCACAATAAACATTCCCTTATTTTAGTTTTATTTACTATAAATAAAACAAATAATTGTAAATCATTTAAGTTCTCTATCCTTTGCTATTCTTTTTCATGTTAAATGAATAATAAATAAAATACTCCAGCATGATTTTAATATAAATATTTTCCTGCAACACAAAAAGTGCAACATGAATAAATAATCTACTCCAATATCAATACACAATGTTCCATGAAGATACTAAGCCATAGGGTTTATTTTGTTTTGCTTTGCAGGTTCTTGACATTAATTCAGAAGACAGTTCTATCGTCCTGGAATTTATGGAGATGAAGACAAGGAACCCATCATTTTCAAAAACTAGTACCTTTCCAAAGAAATCCATCATGGCAATTAAATTATTTTTTTGCAAACTGACTTTTTAAGTGATCAAACTTTTCAATCATCTTATCATTAATAGAGGATGATTCAATCAGAAACAAGCAAAGAGACTAAGATCACAAAGGGTACTTTAAGAACAACACTGCATGAAGTTTGTTTCAGTGGACATCTTAAGTTTCTTTGATCAATGGTGTATTGTTATTGTGTAATTGTAAGAAATGGTGTATGTGTATCATAGGTAATTATGTTTTATGCTTCATGGCAGGTTATCTTTTTGTGTAATTTGTAGTTTTACAATCCATGTTATTAATTTTATCGTGTGCTTATAACATAAAAAGTTAACATCATAGTACATCCTCTCTATTGATCTGAAAAAGATGCACCTGTTCAAGCTGTTCCAAATATTTTAGGGCACGGTGTCCATGTAGCATCGTAATACTTGAGTACACAGAAAAGGTAAATTTTACATGAACAGTGTTTAGATAAATTTCAAGCAATTCACTCTGTGTATCTACTTGATATGATGAACAAGTAGACAAACCATTCACACTCAAATAATTGTAACAGTATGAATAGTCTTATTATTAACAATGTTACAAGACGCGGTGTCCATGTAGCATCAGTAGTGCATTTTATAACATTATACAGGTAAATAATACTTCATATACTTACTTTATGACTATAATGTAATCAATGTGCATGGTTTATAGAGTACTTTACATCAAACAAATATTGATATGTACTTTATTTAAATTCATTATACAAATTGCAAAATAAAGAGTCACTTTTCAATGAGTTTTTACATAAAACAGTTAATCTACGATGTCTTGTTCGTTAAGTTATGTTCAACCTAGACAAATCTGGTTTCTTTTCATGTATTTGTGGTTCCAAGTAGTTAATTGAGGTATAGAAACTTGGCCCACATCTTAAGCTATTTTATTAGAAAATGATATGGAAATGAGAAATGGTGTCCATGTAGCATCAGGATTTTTGGAAATGTCATCCAACTGTTGAACATGTGCGGTTATTTTACACCAAATGTTACATTAAAATAAAAAGTTCTACATTGGACTTTGGTAAATGTAGAACCTAAAAAAGAAGAAAGAGTTGGAAAATATCCATTTTGAAAATTTCACTTGGATGTCACATAATATGCCCCAACTTCATGGAATGAGCCATATACATGTAGTCGACCAATTTATGCAGCAAAAAAAAAGATGAAAACCCAGAGGATTGGCCATTAGTTGTTGACTGTGCGATTTTATTTTTGTTGACCATGCAAATTCTTTTGACCTCACCTCCCCCCCCCCCCCCCCCCCCCCCCCCCCTCTCCAATTCACGAGGTGACTGCAAAAAAAATTGGGGCTACCTTTTTCTTTTACTATTTTTTTGTTGGTACGTCGGGGGGAATTGAAAAAAATCTGAGTCGGGGGAATTTCATTTATCATTTATGTCCAGGTGCCCCCCCCCCCCACTCACAATATTCTGCGCATGCCACTGCAAATCCCGGATGTCTGCCCTTGCCTGTTTAGACCAATTTCTAAACTATCCCACACAGGCCTACCTTTTGAAATCAGGTGAGCCTTCGGAAGGCGTGATGACTCCCGAAAACTATCACCTTTACTGCTTAAATATGCGCCATCAGAATTGCTAGAACACTCTGTAAATCCATCGCTGTCTACTTTTTTGCAATTGTATGGCGTGACATGAACTCTATCATAGATTTCACAAAGTAAACCTTCGATCATGTTCGAGTCTCTGGGAACACCGCTTTTTTCAACACTGCTTCCTCCCCACTCGTCTTGATCTTGGCTACCATTTGAGTCTAAAGAGTTGAAATAAGGATGCCCATTATACCCTGCTAATGTAAAGCCATGTCTACGGCTGTTAGGACTTCCTCTTTCAATCAGGGTAGCCTCTGCTGCTGTCATAGAAGACTTGCATCTTGCTCTACTACCGCTGCTACCGGCTGTTGTTGATGACGTTGATAGCGTTGTTGGACCATCAATTAGGTATGATTCGCAAACGTCTGTACCACTCTCTGAAGCACTAACATTTACATCAGATTCACTCTGGCTTGTGTCTCTTTTGTTGTTGTATGAGGAGAAATGCTCATCTTCTAATTCTGAGTTTTCTTCCAAAGAAATCTGCTCGTATTCGCGAGCTGCTTTGCCAGCCATATTGCCATGTTTATCGGCACTTTCTCATCATCTCGTATGACACCTGTTATTTCAAATAGGGCTGACATCCTATAATTTACTTCACAATACTGTTGGGTTGGAGTTAGAGGTTTGCCTAACTTTGCAATTGAGCTATAAAATAATTTTCGTGAATGCAAATGCTTAACTTTACAACCTTGCTGTAAATAATTATAGCAATATGACTAAACTTTACATTACAATGTTATTTTGACTTGTGGTGGTTCATGAAATGCTTTGAGGTTCAAATCATGTCACATTGAAATGTTTTTGAAAGCTTTAACAAATCAAAATTTCAACAAGACGTTCAAACATGGTTACACTTACACTAGTTTTATACACTTTGATCGATGGGAATATGGGGAATATACCAGGCGCGTACCGCGGCATACTATGATAGATTTCAAAAAATATTTTATAATATTGCTAGAATGAGTGCCTTTCAGAAGAGGTATGTCAATTAAAATCTACTAGTGACTTGTTTGAAAATAATAAACAATGTAGGCTTTTTATTTCATCATCTTTATTATAATAATATAAAGAAGCAAACACACAAACAGTGGCGTCAGTAGCGTAGCCAGGGTCACTTGTCAGGGGGGGCAAAGGTATTTTTTCCCGGTGAGCACCAGTTCGACCCGGTGGGGGGGGGGGGGGGGTGGGGGGGTCGGGGTGGGGGGGGGGGGGGGGTCGGGGGGGTGGGGGGGGGTCGGGGTGGGGGGGTCAAAACTTATCGTGACATCCGTTATTTTGTCTGTTTTTGAAGACATCATCCTGAATCTATTGATCTAATTTAATCTCAAATTTATTTAGATGAGCTACCACTCTCATCCATGATATATTGCTTATCTACTAAATACTATCTCCGTGCAAGTCTGTGCAATATTTGACCTAGTACAGGCTGTCCCAAAATGATTAGTACCCATCGATGCCCAAAGTTCAATAATTTGTGTCATCATCAAAATCGATGGGATTAGGTCTTTTTTTCACATCATCTTTGTCATACTGTACTTTTTCATTAGAATTTTAGATCATGAATATCGGATTTATCAAACTCAAGATACTCTCCAGTATGTAAAACATGGTGATTTCACCTTTTTGACAAAGTGCTAAAAAATGGGTGTGCTATTACAGCTTATTTGAAAAAAACTTGTGTATTCTCATAATCTCTTGTCTACTCAATATAATCTTGTGTGTCTTTCTCAGGGCCGTCAGAAGGGGGGTGCGTTTGGTGCGGACGCACCCCCTTGAAAATCTTTTTTCTTCTTTTTTCTTCTTTTTCTTTTAGGGTAACATGTTGTTTTATGAATGGAAAATGGGGTCAACGATGGCAAGATACATGAAAATTGTGTCCTAAATTCGCTGTAATGCTCAGAGCTTCCCTGGACCCCCACCAGGGGCCCTATGGCGGGCCCCTGGACCCCACCCGTTATTGGCTTCGCGCCAAGGCGCGAGCATCGTCAGCGTGCTGCAGCACTAACACTCTGACGTCATACTACTACTTCCGGTAAAAAATCGTGAAAACGCACCCCTTTCCGGTAAAAAATCGTGAAAACGCACCCCCCTTTCCGGTAAAAAATCGTGAAAACGCACCCCCCTTGGGCAAAAGTTGCTGACGGCCCTGTTTCTGTTGTAACTGTTATTAGTTATGGGTGTTCAAATCATAAATAATTCTTCTCCTTAATTCAATTTAACGGGTAAAAGAAGTTTGTCACACTTGAATGACCCCATGCATTGTTTTATTTGACAAGTGTTTAGGGACTTCTTAATGAAGTGGTATTTGGTGAATCACCAGTGGCTTAGATTTCATTTTCACATTGGATAATTGATTTCGTGAGGTTAAACACTAAGGGACTATATCATTTTTAGCAAGTTTGTAGGAAATTGCATCCCCAATATGAAAAAGAAGTCTAAGCCACTGCTAATGACCCTTGACCACGTCTTTACCTGTTTAAATGTCCTCAAGTTTAGCCTCAAAACTAGCTCATTATAGAAACAAAGCTTGCAGTCGCTCATACGTGACGATCCATTTTTAGTTTTACTCTTCAAATTGAATCAAAATGAAGAAGTATTAATGGTTTGAACAACAATATGATACAACAGCAGTTTAAAATAGAAAGGAACCAAAGATAATAGCAGACAAAAGATAAAGAGAACTTATTAGTTTCTTTCAAACAAGCTGTTTAAAAACACCTTTTTTTTGCACTTTGCCAAAAAGGTGAAATCACCATGTCTTACACAATGGAGTGTAACTTCATTAAAATAAGTCCGATATTCATGATCTAAAATTCTAATGAAAGGGTACAGTATAGGAAATATGATAGACAAACAACGGATCTAATCTTACTTATTAATTTTGATGATAAATTTTTTTTATTGAACTTTGGGCATCGATGGGTGCTAATCATTTTGGGACAGCCTGTATCCTGTAGTGTTTTACCTACGCTACAGTCAGCCTGCAACAAAATCAAGTGCCAAGAAGTCTGAACGGCCCAGGGTCAACACTAACTGCTGTCACCTATTATATCGTGGCTGTAGACGTGGTCAGCATCCTGTTCTCCAACCCCGTAAAGACACTCAAGCAATTTAGCATCTGAGGTTCTACGTCAAGACAAAAAGTTGTTTCTGCAGCCAAAAACTGTAAGTTATCTTGCTATTATTTCTAAGACTAGAGTTCACCCTACCTGTTACCAACATAGTGAAGAGGAAAGAGCTTGCAGCAAATAGCAGTACACAACTGTGTATGATGATACCCTGAATTTGACATAAATGAGCGTAACATTGACAGTTTAAATAATGCTCACAACTATGAGCATGATACAATCGACCAACCTAACAGAGTGCAAGTGCTGCGAACACAATTACAACAAGGGCAACGCAAACTCCAGAGAGGATTCACAAGTGGCACACCGTCAACTTTTGCTGCACTATTAATTTCAGAAGTTATAATAGCAGATGCTCAGGAGACAAAAAGTGAGCTTTTTGTGGCATCTCTTGACGCCAGGAAGGCCTTTGATGTGGTTTACCAAAACGCAATGCTACACAAGTTGTACTACTCAGGTTTGGATCCAACGCTATGATGTTGGTGCAGGAAATGTACCAGAATGCTACAAGTAAAGTGAAATGGATTGGAGAAGCTTCAAGATCGTTCAATCTCAAGCAAGGAATAAGGCAAGGGAGTGTGCTTTCGACAGACTGCTACAAAATATTCATCAATGACCTCCTCAGAATGATAGAAAGATCCGGCGTGGGAGTTACTATCGGGAATGTCTATGTGGGCGCCCCAACATATGCAGACGATGTGCTAGTGGCAGCAGAATCCATGACAGACCTGCAATTTATGCTTCAAGTAGTAGCTAACTATAAAGCTGAACATCGATTTATCATTAACTCAGAAAAGAGCAACGTCCTCTACAACTCCAAGACACCTATCCAAGTCTGGAAGGATGCTCAGCCATTTATGCTTGGTGAAGAAGCACTAAAAATCACAGAAGAATGTACACATCTTGGAATTCTGCGTTCTACAGAGAAAGGTCATACACAACTTGTTGAAGAGCGTATTAAACTTGCAAGAAGAACAACCTATGCAATGTATAGTATGTATTGATGGGTGCTGGCTTACATGGCAATAGTGGTATCAACCCCGTAGTCTCGGCGAAACTGATCACTACTTTCATCATCCCTAGATATGTACATGGCCTGGAGACTGTGATGATCAAACTATCTGATCTTAACAAGCTTGAAAAATACCACAAGAAGATGCTGAAAATGGTGCAACACCTACCAGACAGGGTTGCTGATGAAGCTGTATATCTTTTGATTGGTCAACTTCCAATGGAGGGGATTCTGGATAAGCGGCGCCTCACAATGTTTGGCGCAATAGCAAGGCACGATTGCATTGAGAGGGACTTTTCATACAGGCAACTAGCGGTTAAAGACAACACATCTAATAGCTGGTTTATCCAGGTGAATGCAGACCTGTCCAAATACGGTCTCCCAGATGGACACATCATACTTGCCTCTCCCCCCACTAAGAATGCATGGAAGGACACTGTTTCCAACGCTGTTAACGAGTATTGGAACTCCAGACTCAGAGAAGGAGCACGATCAAAGACCACCCTGAAGCTTATACATTGGGAGTGCACGCAGGGTATGAAGCCACACAACTTATGGTCCACTGTCACTTCAAATACCAGTGATGTCCAGAGAGCCGGAGTGAAGGCGCGCCTCCTGACAGGGACTTATACCCTCCAAGCAAGCAAGGCCCAAATACCGTATTATCCAGGAACACCCAGTACATGTTTATTATGCAAGAAAGATACAGTAAATTTGCAGCATTTCCTCACTCAGTGTGAAACCCTGGAACCTACAAAGGAATACCACCTACAACAACTTAAGCAGGCAGTGAAGGAAGGATATCCTGAATGTGACTGGGAAACTCTACAAGGTGGAAATACCTCTCTTCACCAACTGATACTACATGTAGACTGCACCGCTGTGGGATTATTCCCATATCCCCCAGAAGGTCACACACTGGATGCTATAGAAAGTACTTCTAGAAGACTTTGTTATGCACTTCACCGAATAAGAAAGAATATATGAACAACAGCAATGGATTGATTGAGACAGTTTATGATGCAAAATGGAACTTTGTCAAGACCGTTTCTGAGACGGTAAATTGATGCATGAATAACTTTTTTTTCGCGTTGGCGATTTTTTTACGAACTTTGTTGGATGTCATATTTTCATGTGACTCTACGTTTTCGCCGTGTTGATAGATAGATTTTAGATGTAGACATTTAGATAGATCCCAAACCCTACCCTGAAGTAATACACGTGTGGATAATACTGCAATGGATTCAAATAGCGCGCTAACTCTAAACAACGAAGTTCTGTACACATCAAATTGGATCGCTCACATGAATGGTATGAATGGGCGCTTCTTGAGGTTCTTATCCCTTTAGGTACTTGTGTCAGTTAAAAGGTGCTTATTTTACATATAGTTTTATACTTAAAATGCCTATTAAACTAAAAAAACTACGTGACCAAGTATGTCCCACCCGTTGGTGCCCATGTGAAGGGGTTCCATGGGACTCCTCCTAAAACCACTTTTTCAATAGCTCACCGGTCAATTTCGAAAAACCTGCTAGTTTTGGTGAATGGGTATGTGGAAAGCTAGAAGCAAATGTTCACTTTCATGTACACGCCAGGTGCTTTGATGTTGGCTACTAGTAATTAAAAATCAATAATCCGAGCGGAGTGAGTTATACAGACTATTTTTACAGAGAGCGCTCACACCTCCCCCACAACGCCTTGATGACGAAACGATCCAGAATTTGAATGGTCACCTTTAATTGAAGTGTAAGCTAATGAGTCGCCGGAGGCAGACTATGGAATTAGGTGGTCGAATTTGGCCCACAGGCCTATGTCAATCAAATATGAATTGAATTTGCTGGGCCGAGTCACTCGTCTTCCACTACACTGTAAAAAAGGTGTCTTGGCGACTTTTCGAAGTCACATCTTGCAAATAAACGTGTATTTAATACACGTTTATTTGTTTATTTGCTATGTGTTTTGTGTGTTTAAAAACACACACAAAACATAGCAACATATTTGGCTGAAGACACGAGCCAAGACATGTCTGGTGAAGCCAATTTTGAAACATGTCTCCAGTAAAACACGAGTCATGTCTCTATGCAAGACATGTCCCGCAAAGAAGTATCTCCATGCAAGACACGTCTAAAATGTAAGACATGTCTATTGAAGCCAATTGAGAGACATATCTTGAGTTTGTGTCTTCTGGCAAGACATGACTTTCCTAAAGACGTGTCTCATACATGTCTAAATTACCCTATGCGTCTTGGCTCGTGTCTTCAGCCAAATATTTGTATTTTGTTTTTTATTGTTTAAGACACGTTTATTTGCAAGACATGACTTCAAAAAGTCGCGAAGACACCATTTTACAGTGTAGTGACTCGAGTCTAGTTTCGAGTTTCAAAATGTTAAACCCAGACCAAGTCGACTAGAGTCATCATATCCAAGTCGAGTAATTGCAAGTCTGATAAATACGCTTAAAGTTCGTTTTGCCGAGAAATGACCATTGACGATAGTATGAAACGACCAGACATACTAAATTACGGACTAAATCAACAAATAGGTGTTTTCCTCAATTTTATAACGGAGTTAAATTTAATAGATTGTATACTATATCACACATAAATATAAACATATATCCATTCTTTATATTACAATATACTTGCATTTCAGGTGTTTTATTGCGAGGTAAATTATTATTTTCAAGACATTACGATATGATAGTGATTTTACTGCTGATCATCTCTCAAGGTAGTCTGTATACTGCTCTCTGTCTGGGACCACATCGTTCCGTCTTCCTAAACATACATTCAGTTCATATGTTTAAGTCTAAAAGTTTTATTATTATTATTATTATTATTAGTGTTAGGATTATTATCATGTTATTTGTTATCATCACCCTAAGCACTTGTTTGTGTTTTAAAATGTTTGGATACTAAAGGTGTATGATGCAACGAACACAAGCTTCACAATTAAAGGGGCACAGAGAGATTGTTCAAAAAATGAAATTCAATATTTTCACCTTGTTTAGATAGATGATATATATAGAAGTAAGATTTTTTCCAAAAAAAATCAGGAAAATGATTTTTTTGTATTTTGGTTAAAAGTCACCACCAATTGAATCAGGGAGATCATGACTATGCATCACGTAACAAGCCATGTGTGGTCTTCAAAGTTATTTTGAATAAACATGAAACGACTAAATAAGAAGCCATCTGTGGCCTTTTAGATGAATTTGGTTAGTTTCGATGTGATCATATCGAAACTCAAACGCTATCAAATCCATGAATTTCTCATGAAATACTGCAAATTAAGCTTTATGATTTTGGGTGGTAGTTAGTTTGTACATTAAAGCATTACGTATATTTGAAAAACACAACTTCTGAAAAAATTGAGGGCTCACTCCATGAAGGATCTCTTAGTGCCCCTTTAGACCAACTTTCTTGCAATGTCTGTAAAGGCAGATGAAGGCGGCCACGCGTACGGCCCAATATGGCAACGGGAGTGCACAATTTTGAAATATTTTTAACAGTCATCGCCCGGTTAACGATGAAAATAATTTTTAAAAATAGCATTTACAATGGAGATGGTTAGGCAACTCCAACGGTTTTGGATTGGAAACAAATTCTTCTAACCTATTATGAATTTTTCAAAATGATAAGATTAACATTCGTGATTACGTGTTATTCCAATACGAATTAAAAATTCAGGTTTCGCGTGGCCACCGTCGTCTGGTAAAGGGTTCACATTGATAGACCCCTATAAGTTAGATTAGCTCCAAATTGGCGAAACCTCCTTACGCGTGCGTTTAGCCAAAAATCCCGTGATTGTGAACGTAACCGCGCGCGTATGTTTGGATTACGTGTGCGCGGATATTTCTTTCCAATTTGGAAATGATTAAACTATAGATACCAAATAAAAAATCCATTTTATATGCGGATACATTTTTAGGTATAGACCAGAGAATATTATGAACGTATAACATTGCATAACGAGATGTTTTATATCTATAATTAAGAACTTATGACTGAACATTTTATTTAACATCGTAAAAAACACTCGCACAAACCGAATAATATTACATACAAGTCAAATTGATGAGGGCATACAATAAATCCAAGTTATTTCAGTAGTCCAATATGAGTTAACAACGGTTCAAAATGTACGACATAATGTAAAACGATTTAGACTAGACACGTATAATAAAATACGCTTACCATGCTTAAAACCTTACAAAGATTCACTGTATAGAATAACACATACGGAACATTATAGACTGGGCCGTATTCTCGTACTAAACACGGTTTTAGCTTAAAACCGTGTTTAACTATACACGTGTTTAACACGTGAGTTTATCCTTTAAACGACGTGTTTAACAAAACACGATTTTAAACTCTGCAAATCTCGTTCCCAGAGTGGTCCTGCGTTGATAGTATACAGGTATTTAATTCATTGTGGCCCTAATGGAGTACAATAAATATCGACCGAATGCCTTAAATACACGGTACTTTTAAATACTACGCGATCCGCACATCAGCTTGCACCGGGCACGGATGAGTGATCATTCAAGGCATACAGTTGGTGCGCGAGTTTAGTTAAACACGCATTAAACTACCCCGTACCCATGTTTTAAGTTAGACACATTTCGGCGAGTTAGACGCGTATTTAAGTAAAACAAATGTACGAGAATTGCGTTTAGTTAAACGCTGTGTCTAAAGTCAAAGTAAGACGCGCGTTTAGCTTAAAACCGTGTTTAACTACGTACGAGAATACTGCCCATATATATGTTTCACTTTTTGATTAAATATTGTCCAATTCCTTCAATGGCGCAAGGGTACATGGGACATAGTATTGATAACAAAAGCATTTGATGCGATCTTTTTATAGGGAAAAGGCCCATACCGCTCACACACCCCTACACACAAATAAACCATAATGATATATAATAATATCCCACACAAATTCACGGAAAAATGTATTTCGAAGTTTTTTGAAAGCAGAAATAGAACCAGCTTCAGCTTCCTCTCGGAATCTTGTGATAATTTAGCCAAGCGATGTAACAATGTTGTAAACTAATCTGCCCCGTTTTGGTAATCATGGTAATAGTGATATAGGTGTTTCCGCATCTCATCGAATTTGTGAGTTATGCAATGATAGGTATGGTTTCATCATGTTAGAGTTTTGTAATAGGCCTGCTTTTAAAAGTGTGACAAGTTTTACTTTCACGTGACTCGAAACTAAATAGTGAGAGATCATTTTATAAAATAACGATTGTATGCTTATAATTGTTTGAGCAATAATAGTAAAACTAAATTACTCGGTTCTATGTGGATTGTTCCATTACACTTGGTTTCGTGTGTTACGAAAAAGTCAAACAATTTGACCTCGTGATATAGTTTCACTGTCACACTCAATTCATTTTGTACATTCTTATTTTGCATAATAAGATCACGTTAACTATTAACAGATTAACATTCGTGATTACGTGTTATTCCAATACGAATTAAAAATTCAGGTTTCGCGTGGCCACCGTCGTCTGGTAAAGGGTTCACATTGATAGACCCTATAAGTTAGATTAGCTCCAAATTGGCGAAACCTCCTTACAGCAGCGAATCAATATTATAGACGGACGCTGGCACACATGAAGGCAACATGCGCACTGGGTAATGCGTGACGCGTGCGTTTAGCCAAAAATCCCGGGATTGTGACCGTAACCGCGCGCGTATGTTTGGATTACGTGTGCGCGGATATTTCTTTCCAATTTGGAAATGATTAAACTATAGATACCAAATAAAAAAAATCCATTTTATATGCGGATAAATTGTTAGGTATAGACCAGAGAATATTATGAACGTATAACATTGCATAACGAGATGTTTTATATCTATAATTAAGAACTTATGACTGAACATTTTATTTAACATCGTAAAAAACACTCGCACAAACCGAATAATATTACATACAAGTCAAATTGATGAGGGCATACAATAAATCCAAGTTATTTCAGTAGTCCAATATGAGTTAACAACGGTTCAAAATGTACGACATTCATGTAAAACGATTTAGACTACATGTAGACACGTATAATAAAATACGCTTACCATGCTTAAAACCTTACAAAGATTCACTGTATAGAATAACACATACGGAACATTATAGACTGGGCCGTATTCTCGTACTAAACACGGTTTAACTAAACGCGTGTCTAACTTAAACGTGAGTTTATCCTTTAAACGACGTGTTTAACAAAACACGATTTTAAACTCTGCAAATCTCGTTCCCAGAGTGATTATGCGTTGATTGTATACAGGTATTTAATTCATTGTGGCCCTAATGGGTTACAATAGATATCGACCGAATGCCTTAAATACGCGGTACTTTTAAAGACTACTCGATCCGCACGTCAGCTTACACTGTGCACGGTTGAGTGATCATTCAAGGCATACAGTTGGTGCGAGAGTTTAGTTAAACACGCATTAAACTACCCCCGTACTAATTTTCTTAAAGTTAGACACATTTCGGCGAGTTAGACGCGTGTTTAAGTAAAACAAATGTACGAGAATTGCGTTTAGTTAAACGCTGTGCCTAAAGTCAAAGTTAGACGCGTGTTTAGCTTAAAACCGTGTTTAACTACGTACGAGAATACGGCCCATATATATGTTTCACTTTTTGATAAAATATTGTCCAATTCCTTCAATGGCGCAAGGGTACATGGGACATAGTAATAATAATAATAATAATAATGGTAATTTGTATAGCGCCGGTATCCGTCAGAAATGACGCTCATGGCGCTTTTGTAAACATGTAATTAATAAGTAATTAATAGCACAAAAATGATAAATAGCATGGGTATTATACACATTGGCCCGTATTCTCGTACGTATAGTTAAACACGGTTTTAAGCTAAACACGCGTCTAACTTTGACTTTAGACACAGCGTTTAACTAAACGCGATTCTCGTACATTTGTTTTACTTAAACACGCGTCTAACTCACTGAAAAGTGTCTAACTTTAAACATGGGTATGGGGGTAGTTTAAGGCGCGTTTAACTAAACAAATACACGAACTGTATGCCTTGAATGATTACTCAACCGTGCCCGCTGTAAGCTGCCGAGCATATTGTGTAGTATTAAAAATACACGTGCGTTTGAGGTATTCAGTCGATATCTATTGTAACCTATTAGGGCCACAACAACAATAAATACCTGTATACATACTATACAGTAACGCACAACGACCCTGGGAACGAGATTCGCCGAGTTTAAAACCGTGTTTAGTTAAACACGTTGTTTAGAAGATAAACTCGCGTTTTAGTTAAACACGCGTTTAGTTAGACACGATTTTAAGCTAAAACCGTGTTTAGTACGAGAATACGGCCCATACTGTTTTGTACGCTTCATTGAACAAATGAGTCTTTAAAGTTTTCTTAAAACTATGAATGGAATCTGTATAGTATTGATAACAAAAGCATTTGATGCGATCTTTTTATAGGAAAAAGGCCCATACCGCTCACACACCCCTACACACAAATAAACCATAATGATATATAATAATATCCCACACAAATTCACGGAAAAATGTATTTCGAAGTTTTTTGAAAGCAGAAATAGAACCAGCTTCAGCTTCCTCTCGGAATCTTGTGATAATTTAGCCAAGCGATGTAACAATGTTGTAAACTAATCTGCCCCGTTTTGGTAATCATGGTAATAGTGATATAGGTGTTTCCGCATCTCATCGAATTTGTGAATCATGTTAGAGTTTTGTAATAGGCCTGCTTTTAAAAGTGTGACAAGTTTTACTTTCACGTGACTCGAAACTAAATAGTGAGAGATCATTTTATAAAATAGCGATTGTATGCTTATAATTGTTTGAGCAATCATGGTGGCCCAGGGCAATAGACAGGCGGTTTAACATCTCCCAGAATTCCTAGTTCCCTTATAACGGCGAAAGTAATAAAAACTAGATATACTAACAAACAAATGATACCAAGCTTGATGTTAAGTTTCCAACCATTCAGGGCGATCGCAATAACAACAAATGCAACGGTAACAAGCAATGAGACGGATGTAAAAGTTAAGCCATCGGTTGCAATGGAAACTGGTTCAAAAATGGCACCTTTTATGAACCAGAGTAGTCCCAAGCAGATGAGAACGTCGAATATATTGCTTCCTATGACGTTAGAAAGCGCCATATCACCAAACCCTGTACACGAAGGCAAAAACAATAAAAATTTTCAACAAATCTTGTTCGTAGTAAACAATATAAACATTTTTAAGCATCTATTTAGTACACCCAGAGTGCGTCTCTTCAATAAAGTGGTTTTCAGATCTTGTTTGTGGTTTCCACATGTTTGAAATATAACACAACTATTAAAGTTAAATCAGTTTCAAATTGGCGAGAAATAGTCGGTTGTTCACTCTAGATTGATTGCTTGATTGATTAACTAGGGATTTCATAGAAATTGTTTTTATTTTCAACTTTCAGTTTCTAAGCAATTGGAAACCAAGCATTTTGACTTGAAAAGGTCATGTGTTATAAAACGAAACTAAAACTTTCCTGTCTTATTTCCGTTGCGACCAGAAACTCGATCAGCATATTTCCCAGCATTTTGTTGTTTGAATTCAACTAAATCAAGTCTTGAGGCGAATATATAATGCCTTGTATCCGCCAACCACACACGACACCAACAATAAGTTTCAATTGATACCACATGACCCAATCAGAAACCCGTATATGATGTGAAAATGCAACAACTTCATGGCTTTGCTTCTATTCATAGATTTGATTGTGCTTCACCGGATTATAAGATCGTTCGATTGATATTATAAATTCCGGTGCACGAACCAGCTGATTTGACCCATTAAAAGCATCTAACTGTGCGACTCTTTTACAGGAAGAGGGTTGACCAGTGTGCAGTTATCTTCTCCATGACCATGACGAACATTATGATAGAAGTACAGTACTAGTATCCGCAAATCGTACAAAAATGAGATTAAACCACACTAAAACCATTATTTGGCAAGAAAAATGAAAAGTATATATAATAACATGGTAGTTAATACTGATCCATTACTGATCCTGGACACGTGTTCCGGGATCTATAAAATGTCTCTACTCACCATGCCTCGCAACGAGAACACTTGATATAAGATCAGGAATACTAGTACCTGCAGCTAACAGGGTAATCCCCATAATTGTATCGGGAAATCCAAATGTGTAACCTTGAAACAAAGGAATAATGGGATAGTATTTTAGTTGGTTGCTTGCACAACAACATCTCTATTTTCACCCAACCTTTCCGCTCTTGATTTGGCATGACCACGTGGCACCTGCTTGCCTTCGAGTAGGGAAGAAAAAGTCATCCAGATAATGAGACGAATCGGACTAGATAGAAAATAGATATTTTTATAAATTAGATGCAAGTTCTTGCTTACTCGAGGTCCCCTTAGACATCGAGTATTACACTGTAACAGTGCAGTAATATATAAAAGGGAAACAGGAATTTTCCGCCGAAGGTCTACGTAAATAATGCATGCACAGCTGAGCACACAAGTCATTTGTATGATTTGTATGAGTGGTGTGCCAACTGCCAACCAAAGAAGATAATAATATCGTTGAGGGTGTTCTCTATCAACTTGATCTTACATTTTGGAAAACGTTCAGCGAAATGGAATCAGAGTCTCCGTGAACTAAGTGAAATGTTACGCAGTATTTTTGGTCAATTTTCAAAAGGTTGTACTTTACTGGTGTATAGACCACGTGACTCACCCATAACGGTTATCATCCAATAAAGCACATACGATGACCCCATTAACCATAACAACGAAATGCCAAATGTAACGAAAAACCACTTCCTCCATTTTGCTTGGCTGCAGTCTGGAGTCGTTACAAACATAAGTACAACGACTGGCAGTCCAAGAATCCAAAACGCTCGGAATATGGGATTTTCTGGTGGCTGGAATACTTCGGGTAATAGCTGTTTAGACTCTTGATATGACTCTTTGTATTCTAATATTGGGCTGTCCATTGCTGAAATAAAGCACATGATGAAATAAACAGTAATTTGTTATTAATATACAAACTTACTTGAATGTAACTTGACAGTAATTTCCAACCAAATTAATTCAAAATAATGTAATATTTATTGTGTGACCGACCGTGACTTTCCCTTTGATACTATTAAGTGCACTTGCACTCAAAGAAAGTTCGAAAAGTAATGCTCATATTTGGATAATATCATTTAAATTAAATCAAAATCCGTACATTATGTCGAACGTAAATTTTAGAATTATATTAATATTAGTTTTTCTTCAAATTGGATTATACAGCACTTAATCCACACCAGCATTTCCAATGACCAGACCTCGGACGAATGAATGAGTATTTAAGCTATGCCATACAATACACTTTGATTGTTTTTCGCGGAAAAGTCTTGTGTGTATGCAAAAATGTCATTCAAACATTTATTGACTGGGCTAATTAATTTATAAAAATCCTCCAATGGGTGAACCTTGACATGTTTATTATCATAGCCACATATTGCCTCAACAGAAAGTATGTAACAGATTGTGAAAGGTTTTTTATTTTTATTAATATATGCTATCACAAGGAGGGTTTTCATCCATTTCACATTGATAAAATCGAAAAAGAATCAAATTCTTCGCCGAAAGGGTCTGGTACCTTTGATAAAATTTGATTTTTAAACCTAGCCAGATTGGCAATATAAGCCTACTCACGATCAGATGTCCTCGTATTTGTATCCACACCATTGGCCACGCCTTCTTTTGAAAACGAACTTTCCGTCGTACCATACCCTCCATTCTCTATTTTATTTTGTCCAATCAGAGACGCCGTATCTTCCCTTATTTGGTTATGTCTGCATATTGACAAATCAGCAGCTTTCTTTGAGAGGTATGGGTTGAAGTACATGATTGCTATGTAGAAAAGATAGCTTAGTGTCATTATAAGCCCCTCCCACCTGAAAAAGAGATAGACATATCCCACATTTAAAACCCATACATTCACGAGAGCATATCTTCAATACAATGCTCTTTACACCGGTTTCCAACCGCTGGAAAACATGACATACAAAGTGACGAACTCTGATATATCCAGATACTGAGGGTTCTTTGCTCTCTCTCGTATAGAAGTTTGCAAAATAAAGCTGTCATGTTGGATATGCCATTTTTAATCTGGCTTTCTTCACTTGCTTAATCGATTCATCCAAACTGCAGCGAACAGTCACGAATTGAGCTGGTCGTAAACATCTTAAGAAAGTCCAGCGTGAAAATATATTAGGTTTTCACTTCGACTCTATTCAATTCCACATGTCTTCAAAAAACACAAGATGTTTGCTACAGCAGATGCTGTTACGGAAGACGGGGCAACTGAGTAAAAGATTCTTTTTGAGAAAAATAACTTTTTCAGAATCCTTCAGATTTTCTCCTTTCCATCTCAAGTAGTCAATTATAATACATTGCGTTAAGTATTTCAAGAATTTTCTTACAACTGTATATCATGTTTTTCAGTCCTTGCCATTTGAATTAGATCTTTTGATAAAGTCATCTTTACAATATGTTACTGTTATTATTCGAAATTTGCTTACCATTGCACTTCGGAGTCGTATATAAATAATACTAATAGCAGCACACTTAAGATATAAAACACGCAATCTCTAAATAACGGATACCAGGTTAAAGTGACATCCTGTGGGAGAAAAATATGTGAATCTTTATTACTGTAATTCGTTAATACCATCAGATATGAGACTGTTATGGCATGATTACAGGGTGGTCCAAAAAAAACTATACCCAACTTTGGAGGCCATTTTCTCCTAGAGATGATAAAATATTTTAGTAATTTGGTTTGCATATCATTAAAGCATATATCGTTGAGCATTATTGTTAAAAATAAGGAAGATATTACATTAATATTTTTTGAGATATTGCTATTTTTTAGCGAGTATGTGTAAAAATGGCTTTTCCACGGGAGCTGTCAATGCATCAACATGATATGCACTTTTATGACAATATGATATGACACAATAATGTAATGACCCAAGACCCATTATAAGCAGTTAAGGATTAGGTTTAATAAGGTGTGCTTGTCATGTCAACTGTGCAATGAATACAAAGGTGTGTCATTGTCATATCATATTCAAACATGTTGATGCATTGACAGCTCCCGTGGAAAAGCCATTTTTACACATACTCGCTAAAAATAGCAATATCTCAAAAAATATTAATGTAATATCTTCCCTATTTTTACCAATATTATGCTCAACGATATATGCTTTAATAATATGCAAACCAAATTACTAAAATATTTTATCATCTAGGAGAAAATGGCCTCCAAAGTTGGGTATAGTTTTTTTTGGACCACCCTTAGGGATTATAGTACACACGCATGGCAGAGAGGTAGCGAAAGAACATGCTGGAAAATACACCGAATACAAACCTATTTATATACAGTGTATTATATTTATAAATCATAATAAACTTTTACCTGTTAGACTCAGCATCTTGACTGAATTATGAAAGCAAAACCTACACCTAGCAACAAAAGTCCCGGACCAGGTGATTTGAGGTTAGCTAATTCAAAATAGATAATCGGTACCAAAAATCTGAGATAAACATTAAATGAGCAAATATCTTCTCCGCAGTTTGATACCTCATTCAACAAAATCGAACGGATAGTTTAAAAGTTATGGAGATTTCAATGACCGCGCATAACAACAGCAAAGTTGCACTAGGTATAGGAATTCATTGATTTGTGTGGGATTACTGTCATAGCTCTGTGCTATCTGATCGAGCCACCTAGGTATCTGGATGAATGGGTCTGGAGCGATAACCGCAACTTGTGGGACAAAGGGTGCGACTGCTGTGAAGAATGAAAGTCTTAGCTATCTTTACACACACATTTTCAGTGCGTATAAAACAAAATTTACGTTTGAATGTTAATTACATTTGTGTGGACCATGAAGCGAGACAGCGCCCTCTTCGATTAGGCTGCGCTCTACCTCTTTCGACGTGGTGTTCATTTTTTGTATAATATCTGGACAATTTAATACGGTGCGACATTAGCCGGGTTCAAATTATCAACTTGATGAATGTGACTTTCAAGTGAGATATGAAATCCCACTCATTCGCATAAGGACACAAACAACTAACAACTCAATCAGTACCAATCTGCAAGGGCCTAGGGCTGCCCATACAGTAAGTTTAACAACATTACTGCAGTAACAGGCCCTGTCACACATACGGCGATCAGGCAAGCGGTTGCACTGCGCTCAATAAAGTATCCAAATAGGTATAACAGAGCTCGGAAAATTGTCCGGAATTGTCCGCTTGGATTACGCTAAAACATTATCAAAACGCCAAACCAAGCGCACCAATATCTTCATGAACCCTTCGGTGACGCAGCCGCCGCTGATACAAACTACTTGTTCTCTGCGACTGCAGTAAGATCAATGAAGCGCTCACTACGTGTCTCTCCCGACCTTATGCTCACTACGTCTCTCTCCCGTCCTTATGCGCCGTTACTGCGCTGTCAGGAGACAATCAAATTTTATAAGCCAAACATACTCTGACAAAACCTATTCATGAATATCGTTTCAGAGGTGTTTTTAATTTTGAAAACATGGGATGCTGTGATCTAGAATAACAGATTATAATCTTTCATTCAAATTAACATGGGATTGTGTATCTCAAACCCATGTCTATTTGTATGTACTTCGACATGCATTGGGTGCTCTGCCACAACTATAATTCATCACAGACAATGATATTTTATAAGCCAAACATATTTTGCCACAACCATAACAACTACCAAGTGGTCCATATAATTCAATATTGTTTTCTTATTGACCCCGATATGAGCAGGGACAAACACATCATGATACTATCGCTATATCATTTCAATGTATTCAGATTCAGCAATGTTATTGATACATCTGTTCAAAACTTCCGCGAAAAGACACGCTACTATTTCCATGGCTATACAAAAGAGGATTATGCTCTCTAAGGATTTAAATAACAATCAATGTTAAAGATCGGCCATGTGATTAGAACTTTAATCATGGATCATTGTTATTCCTTCTGTATCTACTAATTCTATATGTTTGTTAATCTAATACCCTTCGTGCAATCGCTATGTACTCTCAGTTCACACGCAGAGAACGCACTAAAAATGTTTACAGTTAGAGCGCCGTGAAAATGTGATAAACGGTATAGGAGCTACCTTGTTTTAAAAAAAATGACAATTTTGAGTAGTTTTCCGCGCTTTTCCTTTGTGTTACATGGGGACCCTCTCCCGCTTTATAGCCAGTGTCCACTGCGTCCCCTATCGGTTCTTATGCGTTTGTTTGGCGCTTTGATACTTTTGTCAGTGTGATATTTGGAATTAGCTACATGTATGGTGTTGTGTAGAGCTTCATGGTCAGCACAAAATACTTTTTAGGATTAGGGCTAGATAGATAATAAGATAAATCTTGAACTGTCCCTTTGAATAAAGTGCATTTAAGAGTGACTTTTTTCTAGATTGACAAACTTTTGGACACACATTTTTTAGATTTTGCCTAAAGTTTGGGAAGTGAAAGACATTTAGTAGTTATGTAAGAATATGGTATTAAAAAATTCAGCAACCCTCTGTTGCCATGGTAACGAGCCTATCTTGTTTTAGGTCATTTTAGGGGAAAATGCTCCTAATTATACTGATTTCAGCAACAAAAAAAGTCAAAGTTTGGCAGAACCCTACACCAAGGTGGTACATTTTTTGCCCAAACTAACTTCATGAATGAGTTGCCCTATCTCTGGTCTAACAACCAACCGATTTAAATAAGTCAGTGTTGCCATATTGATACCCAGTTGCCATGTTCAAATATCACATTTTGAGGAAGTTGAAAAAGTCAGATATTACTAACCGACTTCGGGTTGCTACAGTTCCCCTCGAGGTGATTTGTTTTTCTTTGTACTTTGTTTTTATAACAAAGACCTAATACCCTTTGAGTTAATTCCAGAAAAAAAATGGGGAAACCCGGCACTTACGAATCACGTGACCTGAAGTCACATGATCCAATTTACAGGAAATTGCATAACCGGGTATATATGGGGGTAACCGTGCACCCCCAGGACTCCCCCCAAACAACTTTTTTTTACTTCCTTCATTGTCCTAAAACATATTCAGTATGTTACCAACATGATTTTAGTATGCTAAGGGGTTACTCAACATGGCGTCAAAAATGGCCGCCAAAAGGTCAAATTTCCTAAAATGACATTGTATCAATCATAATCGGGATCAGAATGTATGGTGAAAGTATATTTTTAATAGTGGAACGTATGTATTAGACCACTAGGAACTCATATCGAGTACTTTTGCTTTGTTAACATACCTAAATCCAAGATGGCCGCCAACATGGCTGCCAAAAATGCTAAAATTCCATACATTTGGCATATATCAGCCCAACATGTATGATCAGAGTATAGTTTTAACAATGGGATGTATGTGTTAGACCCCTAGAAGCTCACATGCGGCATTTTTGCTTTGTTTACAAATCTAAAAACCAAAATGGCCGCCAGAATGATGGCCAAAATTGGTCAAAAGTCCATAAAATGACATAATACTATCAAAATGAATGATGAAAATATAGTATTTAACAATGGGATGTATTGATTATAGCACTAGTAACTCATATTCAGTTCTTTTGCTTTGTTAACATACTTGAAATCCAAAATGGCTGCCAATGAGTCCCAAAATGGCTGCTAAAATTGTCAAATTCCATATATTATAAGGATAATAACAACCAGAATGTATGATGAAAATATAGTTTTAACAATGGGATGTATGTATTGTATTAGACCACAAATAACTCATATCTAGTATTTTTGGTTTGTTAACATACTTAAATCCAAAATGGCTGCCAAAATGGGTTACAAAATGGCTGCAAAAATTGTCAAATTCAATAAGATAGGATACTATCAACCAGAATGTACGATGAAACTATAGTTTTAACAACGGGATGTATGTATTAGACCACTAGTAACTACTATCCAGTATTTTTGCTTTGTAATAACATACTTTAAATCCAAAATGGCAGCCAGAATGATGGTCAAAATTTCCTAAATTGACATAATATTAACCAAGATGTATGATGAAAAAAAATATGGTTTTTAACAATGAGATGTATGTATTATTTCACTAGTAACTCATATCCAGTATTTATGCTTTGTTAACATAAAATATGTTATTACAAAGTTATACTTAAAATACATAATGGTTGCCAAAATGGGTCCTTAAATGACTGCCAAAATGGGTCCCAGCATGACTGCAAAAATTGTCAAATTTCATATAATAGGATGATATCAACCAGAATGTACGATGAAAATATAGTTTTAACAATAGGATGTATGTATTAGACCACTAGTTACTACTATCCAGTATTTTTGCTTTGTATTACTTCAAATCCAAACCTGCCGCCAAATGGTCGTTGCAAATGTAAAAATAGTCTATAAGTGTGTATTTTGTATCACATTCACCAAATGATATGTTCTATAATGACACTAACAATAAATTAATACTGCTTCTCAGGTATTTTGGCCAACATCTTACAGCCCCTAGGCTTTATCATATATTATAGTGAATGTTGTACCATTAGGGGTATTGGTATTACATATTATGGTCATTTACAATACAACACAATTTGTTTAGGTCATTTAACATCAACTTAACCATCTTGCAGCCATTTTGGAAACTGAAACAGAATAAAATTTGTCACAGAGGTGGGTCTTATATCTAAATGCAATAGCTTAGCAGTTTAGAACATACTATTTGGCGAATGTGATGCAAAATACACACTCATTTTGGAAACCATTTTGGATTTTTAAGTATGTTATCAAAGCATAAATACTGGATATGAGTTACTTGTGGTCTAATACATTCATATACATTCCATTGTTAAAACTATATTGTCGTCATACATTCTGGTCGTTATTATCCTTATTTTATGGAATTTGACAATTTTAGCAGCCATTCTGGGACTCATATTGGCAGCCATTTTGGATTTCAAGTATGTTAACAAAGCAAAGAAACTGGATATGAGTAGTGATATAATAAATACATCCCATTGTTAAAAAACTATATTTTCATCATTTATTTTATTAAAATTATGTCATTTTACCAATTTTGGCCATCATTCTGGCGGCCATTTTGGATTTAAGATTTGTAAACAAAGCAAAAATGCAGCATATGAGCTTCTAGGGGTCTAACACATACATCCCATTGTTAAAACTATACTCTGATCATACATGCTGGGCTGATATATGCCAAATGTATGTCATTTTAGCATTTTTGGCAGCCATTTTGGCGGCCATCTTGGATTTAGATATGTTAACAAAGCAAATGTAATCGATATAAGTGTCTAGTGGTCTAATACATACGTCCCACTGTTAAAACTATACTTTCACCATATATTTTGCTCCCGATTTTGATTGATATGATGTCATTTCAGGAAATTTGACCTTTTGGCGGCCATTTTCGACGCCATCTTGAATAACCCCTTAGCATACCCAAATCATTTTTGGTAACATACTGAATATGTTTTAGGACAATGAAAGAAAGTTTAAAAAAGTTGTTTGGGGGAGTCCTGGGGATGCACGGTAACCCCCCATATATACCCGGCTATGCAATTTCACGTAAATTGGATCATGTGACTTCAGGTCACGTGATACGCAAGTGCCGGGTTTCCCCATTTTTTTTCTTGAATTAACTCAAAGGGTATGAGGTCTTTGTTATAAAAACAAAGTACAAAGAAAAACAAATCACCTCGAGGGGAACTGTAGCAACCCGAAGTCGGGTAGTAATATCTGACTTTTTCAACTTCCTCAAAATGTGATATTTGAACATGGCAACAGGGTATCAATATGGCAACACTGACTTATTTAAATCGGTTGGTTGTTAGACCACAGATAGGGCAACTCATTCATGAAGTTAGTTTGGGCAAAAAATGTACCACCTAAGTGTAGGGTTCTGCCAAACTTTGACTTTTTTTGTTGCTGAAATCAGTATAATTAGGAGAATTTCCCCCTAAAATGACCTAAAACAAGATAGGCTCGTTACCATGGCAACAGAGGGTTGCTGAATTTTTTAATACCATATTTTTACATAACTACTAAATGTCTTTCACCTCCCAAACTTTAGGCAAAATCTAAAAAATGTGTGTCCAAAAGTTTGTCAATCTAGAAAAAATTCACTCTTAAGATCTAATTTTTTTAAGGTCTACTAAAGCAACGTGTTTATTATTGATAATGACTTACCTTCCCCGCAAAGAAGCAGCAAAAACTGATGATAATGAATACATTGAAGGCAGCTGAGCCTACAATGGCACTTAGCGCTGTATCATCTTCAGATATGAAGGTTCCTGTTAAGTAACAGACAATATAAGATGGGTGAAAGGTCAGGCTAAAGTAGTCTAAAGATATCAAAAAAATAACTATACAGGTAATAAATGGGCTTTTAACTCTAAAAATATATAATCTACCTAAAATATTAAAATTTATGAAGCTGTTGAGAAATTTATCTTCTTCAACAACTATATAATTTAATATTTTTAGGTAGGATATATATATTTTAGAGTTAGAAACCCATTTAATACCTGTATTTAAATTTTTTGATGACTCTATATTTTCATCATGGATTCACCATTATCACACCATAGCCCGACAACCAAACTACAATTACCATCTTTTATCATCCTCTGACTAATACACCTACCGATTACAGCAGAGAAGAATTCAGGTGCAGAACTTCCAGCAGCCATAAACGTAGCTCCGGCGACATCTGGTTTCAAATCTAATTCTGTATGAAGATGTATAGGAAAGCGTTACAAATTAACATAATAATAGGCCTATCTGGGTCAATAATCACAATACCATTGGATATGGAAGGTACTTGCTCAATATCAAAAAGATCATCTCAGTTAGAAACCGTACACCATCAAATGACAATTGAAGCTACAAATGATCCGACATTGTTGGTTACCCATGCTCGTGTAAACATGGTAAAACATCGCGAAAAAGGTTGCTTCCAAAATGAAAAGTCTTTTTTTCGCGAAATCCCAAAAAGGGTATTCTTTTCATTATGAAAGTTCAGGAAAAGGGTATTCTGTCCCAGGAATCTATGGGCGGAACTTAATATTTGCAAGATTTTGTTTGGGATTTGTCGATTTCATTCACCATGCACCATGGCGCATTAAATTCTACAATTATATCAGGCATCCGACTTTCAGAAGGAAATATTATTGATAGAAACTATATACAGCAGAGTAGGCCTACTTAACGCAATATTGCCCTTTATTACACCACATAATATATTCCCGAACTTATCGTGTAAAATCATTGGGTAATTTTTACATCATTATCATGGTACCATTTTCCATATGAATAACTATTCCCTATAACAACTTCATCCCCGGAGTAACATAGGTATAATAAAACGAATTATGCATCGTTTCTGTCAACGCATGACTCATTTTTGGCCTGTTTTCTGTCGGCAACGCAGCGCAGCGTGCGTACAAATGAAGAAACAATTATGATGGGGTTTTATTTTTAAACCGTATATTAAAATCATCAACGGGATTGCTTCAAAAATATTGAACCCGCAGATTTGTGCCTATTGTTGGCGCTTTTTTGTCGACAAGGAAGTGTGCGTACCGCCTCATAACCGTACCGCCTATGGGGCACCGCGTTATAGGCCTAATCATATTCAACTCATGAACTCAAGTTATAGCAATTGATAAACTCAAGTTACAACTCATCTCATTTGCTCATCTAGCTAGTGTACAAAATATTAGATTACATACACAATCAAACGCAACACGGATTATGAATTATTATAGTTAAAATCAGTTAATGCACTAGACTAAAATACAAATATGAATACACAACAAATTAATTTATTTTAGAAAAAATGTTGTCTTTGTAAATCTGAATATATTTTGTCAGCACTATTGAATACCTAAATACCTTGTATACTGTAGAAACAGATGGTAGCCTATAGGTATAAATACCAGCAAATTGATACAATAATACAATAGACCGGAATGATGATTGAATATTGTGTAATTTGATTATAGATATTTTACTGAAGTGACAGACGGTGCAAAAACACATTGCAGAACATCACATGAAGTGTCTTTTGAATTACGATATTAGTTTTAAAAAGGAGAAGTGATTCCATCACCCATAATTGATATTTTTACACAAATACTGTAGACATTTTATTCTTTTTTCTTGCATTTCTATTAATGTTATTGGGTTGTATTTTATTCATCTATTGGTCCGCACCGCCAAAAAATACTACTATGAAGTATAATTGTTTATGAGGTTGTATAAAAATGATAATGTAAATATGCAGATAGCACTTTTCCAGGTGCACGTATGCCGCATTACTCTAGAGAAAGTTTAAATAAATATGTTTATTACACTTTTAAAAATAATCATTTCAATTCAGGTGATTCACAATTATTATGCAGCTCATAATATTCCGTCTACATTGTTTTAACAATATTTAAAAAGATTGAAAACATGCGGTGGTAGAGTATACTAAAGGAACTCCAATATTCTTTTAAAATATGAATTTACAAATGTCCGAATGCTTTTATTAAGAAACTGAAGGCAACCGGTATACCTATTTACAAAGGTACATTGGAGATAGGCAAGAATAAGCAGAAACACTACAAATATTGCTGCATGTAGCCTATCCCTAAAACTTAAAAGACAAACGACCCGCACCTAACTACCTATATGCAAATACTCCTTAAGAACAACACTTAACAGATGGCAATTATCACACACTTTAAAAATTGTTTAGAGAATAGGTGAAATGAAGGAATGCACGCCATCTAATTCTTAAGGAAATAAATTGAGGTCGGAATGGCCAAGCAAGCCTGGGTGTCAGGAAGTATTTATAAAGAATTTCTGCAACTGTTGGTTAAATAAATGCAGGATATGGAAAAAGATGGCAGTGGATACACCTGGGCCCTTCCATGCAAGTTGATACATAAGCTCCTCTATTTATTTTTGGACCCAATATTTTCTATCATTTCACATCAACGTTTACATCCATGACCAACCCATCACCAGCAAACTATGACCTGTAAGCAAGGCTAATATTTAATTGCTTTAGAATGGACGATAGAAATGGCGCAACAACCTTACATTTAGAGCAATCTCATCAGGACTGACAGCATTTAGGCCTATCATGTTTATCGATGGCGTCAAAAAGCAAACCATGATCTACCCTAATACCCTTGCAATCTCCAAGCATCGTAACTATTTACCATCCGGACAGTAGATGACACCACATACTGGAACTCAGTCTTAACCGCTCACAAAAACAAAAAATAACTGAAATCCTGATAAAAGACTTATGACGGTGAGCCCCTGGTGAATGAACATGATCATGATGATGAAGAGGACTCACAGAGAGTGTTTCCCCAAGAATCGTTTGAATTGCCATATAATTTATTTTTATTGTTCTCCTTTAAAGGATGTTGTTGTCGTGCAGTCCAGCATGCTTAGCACCACTACATATACAGTGCCAACAGGCCCTTTCCCGAAAACAAACAGGGAAAACATGTGTTTAAAAAGTAGTCTAACAGCTGCATGTCGTCTGACTTCTACCCTATAATTATAGTATAATACATGGTAAGCGTAACTTTAAAAAAGAAGTTGAATCTCAACCAAAACGTGCATATAATGTTATTCAAAACATAAAGGGTCTTTGAGAAAAACAAGAGAGGACTGAATTGAAGTCACATCAATTGTACTATTTGCAGCAGGATTTTTTAAAGACCCTCGTTTAAAAACATGATATGCCTTAAGGTTCTGACGATGACCGCGCTGGTCTTCTACTTGTACGAATACAAATTCTTCAATATTCAACCTCTTTAGAAAACAGCGTACGGTATATTGTTTCTAAACTGATAAGCGTTAGTCACGAGTCTTTGCAAATGACATTCATCGAGAAGTACCCTGGTTTTGGTTTTATTTACATTGTTTACTTTACCTTAACGAATTTCTACTTTCTAAGAAAACAGCATAATTATGATAATATTGTTTCAGGACTCACAAACGCGAGTCACGAGTCTTAAAACACCATCATACCATCAATAATTACTTTAGTTTTGGTTTTGATTTTTCATTGTTTTCTTTTCTTTACTTACCTTCGCAAATAACTTCTAGTGATGGTACAAAATACTGTTCACAATTATACCCAATAATACCACACATGTAAAATGCGACGAGAAAATTGATAATGATTGCCCCATTGAGCCGCTGATCATTAGTAAAGAATGTAGGAAAGCTGTTGATCCCCCTCTGTGTACAGTTTTCATCTTCTGATACGGTTAACCCCAGTAAATGACGAAAGGAAAATGTCTCTTTGTGAAAATCTGAAGAAAAGAAATATTATACAGAATTTACTAATTTTGGTCATTGACATGATGAAGGTGTAAAGTAGGTTCATATTATTTGTAGATTCCTACTTTATCAAACCTTGGATTCTAACCAGACCGTAACATTGGCCATTAAGAATTCCATTATGAGCACAATGGCCTGCTGAAATGAGTTTTAGGTGGAACAAGGACGCCGCAGGTGGAATTGTTCTACGCAAAAAATACTATTACATGTACAGAATGCATTTATGTCAGAAAATATAACACAGGTTCGGTCTAAAAACAACTTTATTCTCATTCATAATTTAGACGTTTATCTGTTTAAATTAGTACCTTTTTATATTGGTCTCATTTGTCAATTTTAAGCCGTATTAGTATCCTGGCGCGTACCCAAGGTTTGTTAAGGTGGGTGTCGTGTGTTTTTTGGGGTGGGGGGGGGGGGGGGGGGGGGGGGGGGGGGGTAAGCGGAATGGTTTGGGTCGGGTGGTGTGGGGTTTTTTTTGGGGGGGGGGGGGGCACTTAATTAATACATCGTATCCAATCCCGTACGGTGAGTACGCCATGCGTTAACGTATTGCGCCGCAAAAACACGAAGAAGCGCAGTAAGAAGCCAGCACTGCAGAAGTTCGCGTTATGGAATAATACCATTAGTTACCACGCATTGCGCGAGCGGGGCGGGCTAATAAATACAACTCGCGGATTTCTCCGAGAACCAATGGGGGATTGTTTAACTTAGCTGATTAAGAATAGACTAATAGGAAACAATTCATTTAATTTAATTTTAATTTTGAACTGTAGGTGAGAGATTAGTAGATACACAACAATTCTAAACATTAACAGTACACGCATATTATTACGTACACGTAATGCATGACTGCACTTTCATAGCGTGATGCTATTTGTCTCGCTTAATGATTGCCATAGGAACGTGTTAATATCATGAATTTACCAATTTGAATAGAACTGAAAGGAAATTATTTAATGGATAAATTATACTTGGATCCCGGGCATGAGGTATGCATTAATTACACGGTAGGCCTATATTAAAATCACTTATATATTAAACTGTATGATGCACTGTATGATGCACTTTATTCCGTCAAGTATAGATGTATATGGCTGGGATCTAAACAAATCCCGATACTGATTGGCAGTGTGTCATCATATTGATATAGTAGTGTGAATATGCTAATCAAACCAAATTGAACTTTAGACAATATATTAAGGGTACCAAATGTATCAACATTTTCCCCGATGATTAAAAAAGGATTTTGTTACTCATCATAGGACATTATATCAATGGTGTCTCGCATGAAGCGTTTTTACGCGGCGCGCTGTGTAGTATCCAAGGAAGGTGTTGCTTAAGGGAAGTGTCAACCCTCTTTGGCGCCAAATTTATCAAGCACTGTAACTTTAAACCAATAATGTAATGTACATAAAAGTATACATTTGTTTTTAATGAAATGAGTCAGAGAATCCACTTTAGGTATCAAATTTCACTAAAAATAGTGTTTTTCAAATTTTTGCCCAAAAACACTTT